>QEPC01012398.1:1732107-1752947 GCA_003113815.1 Sphenodon punctatus
CTCTGCCTTTCATGCTGGGGGGGCTGCGTTTGGAGGGGGGGTTAGGAGCTGTGCCCTCTGCTTTGGCATGTGTTTTTTTTTTTGGGGGGGGGGGGGAGTGTTAGGAGCTTTGCCCTCTGCTTTGCCATGTGTTGGGGGGGGGTTTGCCTGATATTTGAAATACCCATACACAGAAAAAAATTATAAGCAGATTTTTTTATTCATTGGTACACGGAAATGGATCACCATCTGACAGGTTTAATTTTACTAGACTTGTTTTGTAACTTTTTTGGGTCGCAGAATTTTCAATTTTGGGTCGCAGAATTTTGGGGGGGAAATTGCAGAAGAATCGGAGCCCTGCTAATAGGCCTGTAATTTTAGCCTCCTCAGGGGGACCCTTCTTATATATCGGCACAATCTCAGCTTGGGACCATCCATCCAGAAGGTCACCAGTCTGGTTGATGCTTGTAAAGAGGGCTGCAAGGGCTGTTGCCCACCAAGCTCTACTGGCCTTGAATAGGTCAGGTGGAAGACCATCGAGGCCCACAGCCTTCCCCCCTTTCAGACCATCAATTATTGCCTCAATCTCCACCGCCGAGACCAGAGGCCAGCTGGGAAGGGATTGCAATATAGCCAAAGGAATGGGGGGCCCTGGGTCAGAAGAATACAATGTGATGAAATAATTTACCCATTCTGGCTCAAGGACTCTGTTCATAGTCCCCCCCCTTCCCCTGAACTTTCCAGCAGCCCCTAACAAGTTTCCAAAAACGTGCCGAATCCTTAGCTCTGGCAGCCGAATTGATCTTTTCCCACTGCAGGAGCTGATACAAAAATTGGTCACCTACCTCGGTGAATTTGTTTCTTCTCTGGCGAACTGGCAGTGATCCGCTGGGTAGCTCTGCGGATGACCGTCAAGAGGCAGAAGAAAGAAGAAGCCTTCTGCGCATGCGTGGAGCTGCCCGCCATCTTAGCCAGTCTTATATCCAAGCCGAGGCACGTCTCCATCACTGGAATCACTCAAGAACAACATTAATGTGCTCCTCCCCAAAATACTTCCCAGTCAACTGGAAGCAGGAAGCTGAGGAGTTTCAGGGAAAACTTGCTTCTTCCTATGAGATCTACACTATCAAAAAACATCCTAACTATTACCTATACCTAAGAAAAACGAGATAAAGGTATCAATGCCTATATCTAATTCTTTTTTTTTTTTTTTATTACACCCCTGAAGCACCCCCTATCTAGAAGTTTGCTGTTTGACAGGGAGGGCCGGATCACTGCCAATTCGCCAGAGAAGAAACAAATTCACCGAGGTAGGTGACCAATTTTTGTTTCTCTCTCTGTCTCCTGGAAGTGATCCGCTGGGATGTACCCAAGCCCAAATACCTCAAGGGTGGGAGCAAACAGCCCCGGGAGCCTCCAGGACCGCTTGCAGGACCCTCCTGCCAAACGCCGCTTCAGCGGATTTGAACAGGTCCAGTTTGTAATGTTTAACAAAAGTATGCAGGGAAGACCAAGTGGCCGCCCTGCATACTTCTGAATACGACGCTCTAGATTTAAAAGCGTAGGAGGTAGCCGCACTCCTAACCGAGTGGGCCCAAATCTGGAGCGGGGGAACCTTATGCTTGGCTTTATAAGCCTCAATGATACATTGGCGAACCCATTGAGAAATCAGAGACTTGGAAGCCTTCTTTCCCCCATAGGAAGGTCTAATGTTAATAAACAAGGCTGAGGTTGACCGAATAGATCTAGTTCTCCTCAAGTAGATTTTAAGAGCTCTCCTCACATCTAAGGTGTGCCATATTTTTTCCTTAGGGTGAGTGGGATTAGGACAGAAGGATGGTAAAACTACGTCCTGTGACCTATGGAAGGCCGAATTAACTTTCGGAATGAACGCCTCGTCCATTCGGAGGGTAACTGACTGCTTACTGAAAAGGCAGAAATTATCCTCCATGGACAGGGCTCCCAATTCAGACACCCTTCTGGCGGACGTGACCGCTACTAAAAACACTACCTTTAAGGATAACATGTACAAGGAGACATGTTTAAGCGGTTCAAAAGGAGCACCTGTCAAGGCGTCCAGAACCAAACTGAGGCTCCAGGAAGGGCATCTATGCACTACAGGCGGGGAGATATTCCTGGCTGCCCTCAGAAACTGTGTGATATGTCTGTGCGGTAAGAACCTTTTCTTTGAAATGGATTGCAGCACCGAAGAAATGGCAGCAGCTTGGCGTGCCAGTGTATT
The DNA here is from genome assembly GCA_003113815.1 of Sphenodon punctatus. Taxonomy (NCBI): domain Eukaryota; kingdom Metazoa; phylum Chordata; class Lepidosauria; order Sphenodontia; family Sphenodontidae; genus Sphenodon; species Sphenodon punctatus. The sequence goes on from QEPC01012398.1 coordinate 1,734,329, forward strand.
CGGGCGCAAACCCCTATCTAAACCCTCCTGAAGAAATTGGAGGATAGTCTGAACCCGTGCTAAACATGGGTCTAACCCCCGATCTATTGCCCACAGAGCAAAAACTTTCCATGTAGCCCCATAAACTTTACGAGTTGCTGGTCTCCTAGCCTGCTGTAACGTAGTCAATACAGCCTCTGAGTAACCTGCCCCCCTTAGTGCTGAGCATTCAAGTGCCATGCTGTTAATTTTAGTGTCGTGATGGAGTTGCACCACAGAGGGCCCTGCAATAGTAGATCTGGGCGCAGTGGTAGGGTGATCGGAGGTTCTTGACTCAGTTCGACCAGGTCGGAGAACCAAGGTCTCCTGGGCCACCAAGGAGCGATGAGAATTACGTGTGCTGCCTGGTTGATGATCCTTGCTACAATTCTTGACAGAAGGGGCGTTGGTGGGAAAGCATATAACAGGTCGCTCGGCCACTTGTGATTGAGGGCATCCACAGCCTCTGAGAACTTGTCCTGTGTCTTTGACATGTAACGAAGTGTCTTCCGGTTGTCTTGAGATACAAAAAGATCCATCTTCGGATAACCAAACTGCGTTGTTAGGTACCTGAAGACCTCCGGGTGGAGGCCCCACTCGTGTGGGTCCATCGACTGGCGACTTAGCCAATCCGCTTGTATATTCTGCACCCCTTTTATATGAAGAGCCTTTAGGGAACTCAGATTGCTCTCCGCGCAGGTGAATAGCCATACAGCTTCCTGATGTAAGAGCCTGGATCTCGAGCCCCCCTGGTGATTTACGTACGCTTTCGCTGTTATGTTGTCCATATATACCAGGACGTGTGAGTTGCCGATGTCGTGGGCTAGATTCTGGAGAGCCAGACGGATTGCCGTCAGCTCGAGGACATTGATGTTCAGTTGTGATTGCTGATGGGACCACACTCCCTGAACCGACCTCGATCCCATATGGGCTCCCCATCCCTTCAGACTCGCATCTGTCATGACTATTATTCTTTCCAGTTCCTCCAAGGGGACGCCTGTCTGAAAGACGGCAGGGCCTAACCACCAGGACATTGATTTTGGTAGGCTTCTTGGAAGTTTGACCCAGGGATTTTTGCAGCTGGTAAGCTCTAGCTGAAAAGGCCTCAGCAGCTGCTGCAAGGGGCGAAGGTGGAATCTCGCCCACTGTACCTGTTTCGTGCAGGAGACTAGGAGGCCCAACAGCTGCGCGAGGTTCTTTAACCTTGCTCGTCTCTGGTGCCTTAACAGGCGGATTCTCTGCCTGATCTTGTCTTGCCTTTTCAAGGGAATGAAAGCTGCTCCTAAGATTGTATCGATGGAGACCCCGAGGTGGTCGATGATGTATGTCGGGGAGAGATGGCTTTTGGCTTGATTCACTAGGAAGCCGTGGATCCCCAAGTATTGAATGGTCCTGTCGAGATCCCTGTGAAGCTTGGAGAGGCTCTGTGCCCGTAGAAGGATGTCGTCTAGGTACGGGTATAAATGGATCCCCTCCTTGCGAAGGTTTGCCACTAGCAGTACGAGTACCTTGGTGAAGGTCCGTGGAGCTGTTGACAGGCCGAACGGAAGAGCCTTGAATTGGAAATGTGTGCCCAGATAGCAGAATCTTAGCCACTGCCGATGCGGTTCCCAAACTGGAACGTGGAGGTAAGCATCCCTGAGGTCCAGGGATGCTAGCCAGTCCTGTTTCCTGATGGTACGACATATCGATGTTACTGTTTCCATCTTGAATCTCTGGGTCCGCACCGACCTGTTCAGCCGCTTGAGGTCTAGGACAGCTCGCCAGGATCCCGACTTCTTGGGGACTAGGAAAAGGAGAGAGTAAAGGCCCTGTCCGTGCTGGTCCGAGGGAACTAGTTCTATTGCTCCAACGTCCCTGAGCCGCTGTAATTCCTGGAGCATGGCCAGGTGCTTTTGGTCATTGCTCGATCTTGGAGATATGATGAACGCTTGCAACGGGGTGCGCCTGAACTCTATCTTGTAGCTGGGGTTTACACATTGCAGGACCCAGGCATCGGAGACGGAGTGCGCCCACTCTTCTGAAAAAAAGTGCAGTCTGCCTCCCACTTCTAAGTCCCCTGGATAGTCATGCCTCTTGTTTACGGTTGTTCTGTGTGAAAATCTTGGGCTTCTGTTTGTCCTGTCTAAAGGATTGACCCCTACCTCCTCTCCGGGAGAAGAAACGCCCAGGTTGGTCCTGTCTGTACTGATTATGGAACCTTCTGTTTGATCCATAACCAGAACCATATCCCCCCCTCGGTTTGAAACTGGAGCCTCAAAAAAGATGTTTCTTAGACCCCATGTGCTGCAAAGACTTTTGTTTGGATTTGTCGTTAGCGTCTGCTAATACTTTTTCCAAACAGATCCCAAACAATTTAAAACCTTTGTAGGGGGCGGAGGTGAGGAGGTTTTTGGCTGTATTATCGCCATTCCACGACCTGAGCCAAAGCTTGCGCCTGGCTGAGATTGAATTAGCAACTGACCTGGCTGACCATAACATTGCATCCATAGTGGCGTCGGCTAAAAAAGAGGAAGCCAAATTAATTCTTGAAGATAACACCTGAGCTCTCCTATCTGAGATACTCGGGTCCTGTGCTTCTTGAAGCCATGCCATTAGAGCTCTAGCTACGCAGGAGGAGATAACGTTTATCTTCACTGCTGAGGAAGAAGACTCTAATCCCCTTCGCAAGGCGTTCTCAACTGCCCTGTCTGTTGCATCTTTTGGATAGCAGTCTCCCTCCGTTGGAAAAACGGTCTGCTTAGCAAGTGAGACTGCAGCTGCGTCTACTTTAGGGTTTTTAAATAGGGGCTCTTTATGCCTAGACAAGGCATATAAGGAGGACTGAGTCTTATTCATCCTCTGTCCTTTCTCAGGGTGTTTCCATCCTGAATGATGAGCCTCTCAAAAGCCTTGTCTAAAGGAAAACCTGGGTCCTTCCCATGGACAGAAGGTATATACTCCCGGTCCTCCTCCTCTTGGAAGTCAGAGGACACTTCCTTGACTGGCTTCTCCAGCAATTTGAGAGTCTTTACAACCTGTGGCAAAAACTCCCCTTTGCGCTGGAAGGGGAAATGCCTGTCCCTGTCCTGGGCCTCTTGAGAAGGGGCCTGAGGATCCAGGTCCTCTAAATCCTCCCAGTCCAAGTCTGAGTCTGATGCCAACTCAGAGGAGGCTTGGATTCTAGGCCTTTTTGGTTGGGGCTCTTCCCCACTCTCACCCTCAGAAGACTGAGGTGACTCCAGGATCCTGGCAGAAGAGGCCTGTAGGTGGTGCTTGGCTGCCTTAGCCTTCCCCTTGTATGGGGCTTTTCCTGCTCTCCCTTCTTGATGGGCCAATGAGAGTCCTGATCCCCCCGGTGCTGGCGGGGCCTTGCTCGCCCCAGAGCCCTGAGGAGAGGCCTCGTGGGGGGCCTGATGAACAGTTTCTGAGCCCTGGGTGGAGTTAACAGGGGGCAGATCACTAGGGGGCCCATTCTGTACCTGGACCAGGCGCTCCAGAGCGAGGACGATCCTGTCGAGCCTTGCCGCCATGCCGGGAGCTTCTGCTCTCTCAGGTCCCTGAGAGGAGGCAGTTTGCTGAGGTTCCCCTGCTTCAGCTCCCTCCATGTCCCGTGTCTGAGCGTTGGGATGGGAGTGTGAACGAGAGGGGCTGTGAAGCCGGCGCGGCTGGGCCCTACCCCCGCAGGCGGTGTAGCGGCCCAAAGCGGGGGGAGACTTACTACGCCGGGACTCCACGGCAACTAAGCCGTTGGGGTAGGCTGCCGCCTCTTCTCCCTGGAGTCCAACTGCTCCCCGGTTCCCGGGCGTTCTTCGCGGCAACCTGGCGGGCTATCCGTTTGAGTTTTTCCCTTTTCTGGGAGGGAGACTCGTGCCCTGATGCCCCGCTTACTTTTCACTTGATTTCAAACCTAACTGAAGTTTTTATAATTTTTTGTCTTTCAGACGCTGAAAAGCGCGCCTCCGACGGCCGAAGAAAGACTGGCTAAGATGGCGGGCAGCTCCACGCATGCGCAGAAGGCTTCTTCTTTCTTCTGCCTCCTGACGGTCATCCGCAGAGCTACCCAGCGGATCACTGCCAGGAGACAGAGAGAGAAACTGCCTCTTCTTTTGGAGGAGGAGTTCCTTGTACTCAAGCCACAGTTGCCGAAATACAGTCAAGGTAGATGAAGAGCCACCCGTTCTAAAGCGCCTATATGCGACTCGGAGCACCTTCCTGACCCGGCGGCATTCCCTATCAAACCAGGGGTTAAAAAGGAAGCTGAAATCCAACTCCATAGCTGGTTTAGCTGCATAAAGTAGAGGGGCCAATTCACCCAGAATCACCTTATAGCCAAACAAAACCCCCAATCCCTGCCAAATACCTTAACAAACACCTGCCAAAACCCAGTCCCCTATCTCTGCCAAATACCTTAACAAACCCCCACCAAAACCCCCAATCCCCTATCCCTGCCAAATACCTTTACAAAGAGGAAGGTCTTACACCGCCTCCGGAAGATGCCCGGGTTTAGGCTCTGACAAACCTCTAATTATGCTTATTACTAATAGTAGCAGTAATAATAAGCATAATGGGCTTATGTTGGCACTAGCCAGCTGGAGCATTGTGCTGGTAGGTTACACTCAAGCAAAAAATGCATGAGTTTAGTTACTACCTGCACACCAACCATCCATCTGCTGACACCTTACAAGCAGTTATTTGCAGAAAAATACCGGAAAAGCGAATAGATTTAAACCATGCTATATTTTACAGTAGAATAAGAAAGGGGGGGAGGGGATCCTATCCATATCAGAGCTTTATGGATACAATTTTGTCCTCATTGAAGTTAATGACTCAGTGCCAATTGACTTTAATGAGCGAGGATTGCACTCTGTGTCTGTTATAGATCCAAGTGCTGGATTTTGAAAAGTGGCCAAAGTGAAACAATGATACAAAACTTGTTAGTTAATTATTATTGTTGGCCACATGGCCTTTACAAATTTAATACAAAAATATAAAAAAATATATACAAGAAAAAAAAACATATGTATACAAAATTTTATGCATAGTTATGATATATTGAAAGATCAGGCACATAATACCCCAATTAAACATCTAATATTAAATATCCAATATTGATCCTTTTAATACTGGGATTAAATACAAAATTTTCTACTTAGTAAATTCTCCAGGCAATTACATTATTATTATACTTCCCCCAGAGACCGCTCTAGTTTTCTCTAGAAGATCCAGATTCCAATCATATCCAGATACTAACCGGACCCTCAGGAAACTCGTTACTACATTCTGTCTATACGACAGTCTTTGAAATCACTTTCTGACGTATTTGTAATGCTTTGACGGCAAAAACCGCCACTGCCTTAGTTCTTTTGGCATCAGTATCATTTAAGAGAAAGGATAGTTGCTGAAGTACTGGGCGCTCAGAGTTATACCCTGTGATGACCTGTAACAGATAATGATGAGCTGCATACAAGGGGCATTTAAACAAATAATGTATCAAATTCTCCACTTCACTACCACACGGACATATACGTGTGGAATAGAGGATTTGCTCATATCTCCCCTCCAGTACTGCCGTCCGTATGGTTTGAAAGCGGAGGTTGGTGAAGGCAGCCCTAAGGATAGGATCGGATAGCTGAATTAGGTAACTGGCACCTTTACTTGGGGGTATCAAAAATTTATAATATGGGCTGCTCTTTTTGTTAGTCACTGTAGCTCTCAAATTCTGTCTATCAATATCAGCTGTCCTAATTTTTAACATCTTGATAACCCCTTTGCTTGACTTATTGCTAAGACAGATGTCCGAAAAGCCCAACCTTCCCAGGTGTGCCTTTATCCCACCCCCACTCCACCATTGGTCGCATCTTCTCTCATTGTCCGTCAACTTTTCCTGTAGTGCTTGAGAGACTAGAGAGGTTTCAGGAGCTTCCCTGAGCTTTGCCCAAAAGGATAATATGTATACTGATATTACAGCTTCAATTGATGGCTTCCCTACTTCCAGATTAATCAATGCTGCTTTAATAGAGCAAGGTACAGTCAGAATTTGTTTCCAAATTCTGTTTATAACTACTTCCAGAGGTGCCCATTTTGATATTCCCGGTCCCCAAACGGCGACACCATAGAAAGCACCGGCCAAAACCTTTGCCTCAATGACTTGCTTTACTGCCATAACATTTTGCTGGCCAAATTGCATATGAAAACGATAAATGGCTAGTAATTCTGTCTTTAATTTTTGAATCATTGCATTTAAATGGGCCTTCCAAGATCCATTATAGGTGAAGATAATACCTAAGTATTTAAATGATCAGACTTCCTCTAACACATTCTTTCCCAGGGTCCACTTACGTTTAACGTATTTTTTTTTTCAAAAATCATAATTTTGGTTTTACGATAATTAATTGCCAGCTTCATCTCTTTACATTGCAACTTGAAGTCTGCAAGTGTCCTGGCTAGACCTAATTTACTAAGAAACAGAATCAGTGTCGTCCGCATATAACAGCATAAACACTCTCCTAGTCCCCAATTTAGGGGGATGATATTGCCCAGCATCATCCAAAGTAGTAACTAGAGTGTTTATGTAAAGGTTAAACAATATGGGTGTTAGGAGACAGCCCTGCTGTACTCCGCGCTGTGTCAGAACCAGCTCTGACAGTATACCGTTCGGATGCACTCTGACTCTCAAAGAGGTGTCAGTATACAGGGCCTTTATTAGGCCCAGTAGACATTTATCTATATTCAATCTAGTAAGCTCCTCCCAGAGTCTTTCCCAGCAAATATAATCAAATGCCATTGACAGATCCATGAACACCGCATAGATTTTCTTCTGTCTCCTTTTGTACTTATTAATAAGGTGATCTAACACCAAGGCTTGCTGTATGGTGGATCTGCCACTTCTAAAACCCGCCTGCTGTTCCACCAGAATTCCCTCTTCCACTACCCATTTTTGAAGGCAAGTTAGTAACAGCCTAGTATAGATTTTCGAAGCTATACAGAGAAGGTTAATAGGCCTATAGTTCCTGGGGTCTTTTCTGTCCCCCTTTTTAAAGATTGGTACCACAGTACTGGTCTTCCACATACTTGGAATGACCAGGGTCTCATTAATCAGCAAGAATATATGTGCCATGGCCGCTATCCACCACTCAGGGAGCATTTTTAACACCTCCCACACGATATGATTGGGTCCAGTCGCTTTCCCTTTTTTAAAATTTCTCAATAGCCTCTGTCACTTCTTCAGGTGTGATTTTTTTCCCACTTTGGGAGAGGCCCATCGAACTTATTAGGGCTACACTCTGCTTTCTTAGCCCTGAACACTTCTGAGAAATGATTCATCCGTGACATGGCGGAGATCTTCAGCTCTGTAGAAATGGCTTTCCTATTAAATGCTTTATTAATTACCAAAATGCCTGCATATCTTTCCTATCCAAAATATCCACCATCTACTTCCATTGGAGCTTTATATGGGCCTGTCACTTCTTAGTTATTAAAGATTTATACGTTTTCCTCAAGGCTCTATAACCTGAAATATGACTCTTCTCCGTGTATCGCTGAAGTTTACCAAACTCTGTTCTCAACACAGCCCTTAAGTTCCTACATTCCTTATCCCACCATCCAACTTTCCTTTCATTATACTGCTTCCTCCTCTTAATACTATGAGTTAGTATTCCACCTAGCCTTCCCACAAATTGTGGCCACAAATCCAATGCTGAGTTTACCTCCTCTGCATACATAATCTGGCTATAAAATCAGCAGCTTCTGAAGACCTCAAAAAGGCCACTACCCTTGTTTCAACAGTTTCGGACCAACGTATAGAACGACGATGCCTTGAACTGCCTATGATCTGATCGCAGGATAGCTGTCTCTCTCTTCTATTAGTCTTAATAGTAAACCGAATTGGGAAATGATCACTCAGAATATGTTCTCCAACTGCAAACGCCATTATACAATTCAACATCTCTGGGGAGATCAGTGCATAATCTATAACACTTCCCCCACCATTACCAATGTAGGTCAGTTTCCCCGGGAGGTCACCTTCACTAGTCCCATTTAAAATCCTCAGGTTAAGGTTCAAAACCAGCTTATATAATTTGCCCCCTTCCTGGTTTATCTTTATATCCTTCGATCTCCTATTCTGATTATGATCTATTAGCATGTTGTCTAGGGCCTCAAGACCCAGAGCCCGGTGAATAATCTCAGATGCAGGGCCAATCCTAGCATTTAAATCTCCCACAACAATAAGGCTATCCCCTGGGAACTATCTCAATACGTTATAATGGTGTCCTCCAAACTGGACCAAAAGGATCCGGAGTGCTTCCCCGGGGGGACAAAAGTTGAAAGTATTATCATTTGCATAAAATCTCCCTTAAGTATATACCAGAGGTGGGCAAATGGCAGCTTGGGAGCTGCATGTGGATGGCTCTTGGGCACATTTATTGTGGCTCTTGACAGAGGTGGCTGCCTGGGGATGTGACCATGCAACTCCCTCAGAAGCAGGAGACGCCAAGCCACCATTTTGGTTGCCAGAGTCTCATGGGGGCTGTGGGAGCACGCCCTATGCCACTATTGTTGCTGCCTAAATCCACCAGACTACCTGGAAGCAGAGCTTTAAGTCACAATTGATGTAATGCATGTTGTGGCTCTCAGGGATACGAAAACTTTGGTATGCGGCTCTTCGGCTTGAGAATTTTGCACACCCTTGGTATATACTGTGAATGTCTCATAGAGTTAATCAAAGCATAAATATTGGAAGCACAAGAATTGCATTAGAATGAAGTATATATGAAATATTAGCATACAATCATTAGAAGCTCCCAAAACATCAGCAGGCAAATACAAAACAAAAAAGTAGAAACATTGATAAGCTTTAACAAGAGCAACATAACTATTGCTTGAACTTATGCAAATAAAGTGAATGATAGAAAGGACAAAAACTCACTAAATTTCTTTTGGGATGCAGTTTAAGAGATGCTGGAATTTTAGGGTCTGAATTCACAGACTTAATTCTGACAGCTGCATGCATATCTATCTGTAATCTCTTTCTCAAGTCATCTGGAATCTAAAATAAATGTGTTTAAAAACAATAAGCAAAGAGAAAAGAAACAGAGCACAAATCAATTAGAAAATTTCACATATAGCTTCATATTTAGGGAGAGGATTATGGGCTATGGAGAGGGCGTTCTCGATGGCGACACCAAGGCTGTGGAACTCCCTCCCGGCAGAGGTCTGTGTGGCCTCGGACCTCCCCTCCTTTCGATGACAATGCAAGACCTGGCTGTTCTGCCCGGTGGGGGAGATGGGTAAGGGGTGGGGGGGATGTTTCTTTTAAACTCCACCATGTGGATTTTATACTGTTTTATTTTTTGTTGTATTTACATTATATTGTATTTTATGCTTTTTAATTATAATTGTGAACCACCCTACGCTGCTGTTAGCAGGAGGGTGCAGGATATAAAGTTGTTAAATGTGTTAAATAAATATTTCCCTTGCATTTGATCCTTAGTATACATGGCTTTTCATTTTCAATAAGATTTGGAAGGGAAACCATTAAGCTTCTAGTACTACTCAGATCTTATTACCCATCCTCTTTATCTCTTCCCTCTTCCCTCTTTTGTTCTTTGAGGAAATGATCATTAAAATTTAGCATATACCAACATTTTTAAAGCAAACAAAAAAAGATGCAGAGATAAAGAGCGTGGGATAAGGTGAAGGCATTTTTCTACCCTTTATTGTTGTACACTTGCACTTCTAAATTCCTATGCTATGACATCATTCTTTATTCAAATGAAGGCACCTGACTCAACTAATTGGCAAGTCATTCAAGGGCACAATAAAACGGTAGCAGTATTACAAAGAGAAACATGCGACTTAGCTTGTGAAAGTACAGTGATTAGGTGATTTTCAGCACCTTAAAAAATCTTGCATAACTTTTTAAAACTAAGACTTTACAGCTGTGTACATAAAATCGGAGTTAAACAAATCCTATTGCAAAAATGTTTAAAGGGTCTGAGCAGTAAGAATGTGTTTTTTCAATAAATATTATTTAAAATATTTTATTTATTAACATATTTATATTATATTTATCACTACAAATTTGTTAATTTATTTAAAATAAATAAGAATCAGTTCTCACACAGCATTAGTCAGTCATTGATCTCCAAGAGTGCTGGAGGATAAGAATCATTATCCCTGCTTGGAGATTAGAAAACTAATACTGATACTGATAAGTTTATTGTATAGCAAAAAGCCATTACAATCTTTTAAGACAGTCATCCATACATCAACACTACATAAGCAGTGAAACAATTTACAAACAAACCTAAACATACCTTATTCCTTATTTGATACAGAGGACATATAAACTCTCCTAATTTTGCCAGCTACACACAAATATTTTGCCACCGAGAAGGTAACCGCAGAAGATTTGTCAGCCGAAAGGTACTGAATATACCTATCTGCCGATCTTCCTGGTTGTTGGCATATGATAGGTGAAATCAGTCGCAGTCGAAGCTTCTCATAAAAATTACAATATAGCAAAATATGAGTCACAAACTCAAACACGCCAATCCCGCATGGGCAGACTCTGTTTAGATAAGGGACCCCCTTGTAGCACCCCATCAGAACTGCAGACGGCAGGGTAGAAAACTAATAGGCATAGGCCATGATCCTCTGAATGAGTAGCACCAGTACTTTGGCCGTTTTTACATGGCAACGCCAGGTGGGGGGTGCATGGGCGTGCTGATGCGTGTGCAGCGGGTGGGGTGCGCATATGGCCGCGCATGCATCCCCACTCACGGAGCAACCTCCATTTTCCCTGGTTTCTCCGTGTGTGTGGGGATGCATGATAGGCAGGAGCGCGCACGCACCCCCATTCACCACGTGCACCTGCACTGGGTCCTTCACATGGGCCTCTCCCACTCATGAACATGCAGATTTCTGCGTGTTCATGAGTGGGAGAGGCCCGTGTAAAAAGGGCCTTAGCGTGTGTGTGATTCCCACTGAAATGAATGGAGCTCCAGCCTGTGCTAAGTGTTACTACTGGTGCAATCTGTTCTAAGGATTGCTGAAGACTGTACTGATTTGATCTTCAGAGCGTAAGCAAAGAACTACAGGTAAAATCCTAGTTTAGACAATCATTATATCAAGAAAATATATTTCAAATATTCTGTTTCAACTTATTTTAATTTAATTCCAAAAGGAAATGTTACTGGATGGAAGAGTTTATTAGTTCAAAGAGAATATATGACAGACGACATTAGAAATTAACACTTGCATCTCAGTCGGCAGAAACAGAAAGGTTAAATTTTCTGAAGCACTGAAACATGCATTCTGAAAACGCCCATTTTCAGAAGTGCCTGTCAAGGAGTCTAAGATTCATTTAAAAAAATCAATGAAATTTAGGCTCCTAAGTGAATAAAACAAATATGAAAATGGAACTTGGTCTCCTAAGTCACTTAGGCACTTCTGAAAGATTCTACCCCAAATCTCTTAAGAGACAGTTGTAATGATTTTGCTGATAACGGCTACATTTAAGACTACTAACCCAAACTCTTCCAACATGTAGAGCCTCCGCACTCTTGTTATATTCTATGTCATTCTTTAAGTCCTCAAATCCATTCCATATTATCTGCACAACAGAGGTCTCATTTGATTCTAGGCTGGAATTGGAACTAGGTTGCATTCTGTCTTGTGCAGTGATCGTTGGCTTTTGTTTCTCAGATGGTAGACTCTGTCTTGCTTCTTGATACCGCTGTCGTGGGGAGAGAACCTTACTAATCCTTCCATAAGACACTTTAATATTGGGATCTAGATCAACAAACTCTGAATTCCATGGAAAAATATGAACAGCATTGTGTTTCTGAAAAGCACGTGTGGTTGATGTACTCTGTACGCTGGCAGGCTGGGACTGACATACTCTGAAAATAGAGTCTATATGAATCAAGTTCAGTAGGCCGTCTTTGATGGCACTTATTTCACTAGTATCACAAGGAGTCTCCTGTTTTTTATCAGATGGATGGGAGAAAATGCTCCCAATCAAATCCCATATGTTTGGCAGGACATTTGTCCCATATGTCACTTTTGCATCTGGCTTATGTTCTTTGGCACAAGGGTCCCTCATTATTTCTTCTTGATCTAGTTTGCTTTTAATCAATCTTTCATACAAAATGTCACTTTTCGGGGAAGGCTGCTTGCTAGTGTTTTCTTCAGGCTGACGTGGTTTGGGGCATACTATAAGTTCTGTGCGAGATTCTAGTCTTCCATATGGAGCGGCTGGTTTTAACATACCTGTAATTAAGAAAAACAAAAGCAAATAAATACCCATGGTACTTCTCCACAAAGACTTTGGTTCTTAAGGATTGCAAAGTGCATGATTTTACAAAAATGGAAGAGAAGGATTATGCCCAGAACAGAACACAAGTGTCGGGACCCTGCCAGAGCTGACAGTCAAGCTCAGGACAGCTTAGTTCCATCCATAGAGAACCAGCTGATGAATTTGAAGAGAATTGCACCCTATATGTGAACACATTTGGACAGACAGATACACAGAGCCTGAAAAATGCCAGACCTCTGTCTTGCCTAGCCACTTCCTCCCCACGGCCGCTTTCATCCCTTTCCCCCTCTTCATCTTCCATTTCTTTTCTCCCTACATATGTTTCATTATTTTATTACTGAAGACCTTATTTTACCATGTTCTGTTTATTCAGGATTATTGTAGATTTCTATAATTCCAGTATGTTACAGATATTTTAATCCCCCTGAGCATGTGTAAATTGTAAACTGTAAATTACTTTCTTTTATATATTTTGTATTGTTGGGTTGATAAAAAATTTAAAATATCCACCCTCTCAACAAGCTCACTGGAATATGCAGAGAAATACAAGCATCTGCACTTACCAATGCGGATGTAAATATAAGTGTGCTGCTCAACCCACACCGGGAAAATGGCTTTGGGAAATACTATTCGAATCTGATCAAGAAGATGCGTCTCAAGAGATGCAGCATGCAGCTCCTATGACAGAATGTATAACATATTAGGAAGGAGGTAATACATACTATACCAGGTATTATTTCATGATGCAAACTGCAAGTTTATTTTTCAAATGAGATTTGAATTGAATGAATGCAATGGAAAATTCTCATGTACAGAAAACAAATACACTGGGAAGAAAATGAACAGATTTAGAGACAAACCAATAATGGTTATACTAAGCAATAAAAAGATTTGAACAAACTTTACCAATATTTCCCAATCATCTGCTGAGAGGGGCTTCACTTCTACTTGCTGACAGGACAAGGCCTGAGAACAGGGCTCGAGGAATATCTGGCAAGTAAGATATGGGGTGTTTAAAAATATACAATTGATGATTTGTTACAAAAATAACAAATCAGGGACTAGATGGCAACCATGATCTAGAACAGGGAGCAATCTGTGTCCCAGAATTCCTGCTATGGTGGAGAAAATATATGCTGCTTTGTCCTATATGTGTCAGTGTATGCTCCTCAACAAACTAGAATAGCTATATTGCCAGGTGGGTTGGGAGAATTGACTCCAAGATTAATCTCTTCCAAGCCCTGCTTACCCCATTATCTTCCTCTGTAAAAAGAGCAATTTAGTGGCTCTGAAGAGCCTGTAACTCTTCATGTGTAAGAAGTGGCAATACTGCAGAGAAAAATAAAGGGGAGGCTAATGCTCCCTTGCTCCTTTGCACTGGGTCATAATTGGGACCAAAAGCTAATTCCAAGGAAGGCTAAGAAAAACAATTTCTCCTTCATAGCTCTTCATGGCCCTGCTCCTCCCTATCTTTCTGCCCTCATTTTGTGCTACATTCCCACCTGGGAGCTTCACTCCTTCTCTGTCAGCACCCTCAGTCACCTGCTCCCATGCCAGCCCCTATACCTGGAAATAAATGTATTTGCTCTGCTCCTTCTCTCCCTTTAAATCCTTCCTGAAAATATACCTTTTCTGCCAGGCTTTCCTTAATTCCTCACCCCTACAGACTGCACACTGATGCTTCCTCTACTCTACTTTCATTCAGGGTTCCCGTCTCCTCTGTAACTAAGCTAAGCACCTGCACCTGTGACTTCTCAACTTTGTGAATGTGTTCCTGTCTCTCCCTATGTTCCCCTCTCCCTTTTCTCTCTTAGACTGCAAAAATCTGCATTCCGAACCTGCTGTCCATCTGTAACACCAAGCTTATCTGCTATCTGTCTGTTAATTTCAGCAACGTTTTCATCACAATGGCTACGATGTCTGATTTCCACCCAGCTCAAGAATACAGGCAAGTGACCCCAGGAGACTTTGACAGCTTGTACCTGTTAATTTGAGAGAAACAGACACAATTAATATCGAACAGCTTTAATTAAGGTTCTAATTCTCAAGTGCTGTGCTGGTGTAAGCCTCAACAGAGCCCAAATTATTCCCATCAACCATAATTCATTTTTGCTATGAAAAGGACTGTAAAAATTAACTTGCCAGCTTGCCTCTGCCAAGCAGACTTTTCCAGCTGACAAGAGCATTTTTGCAACCTTGGGTCCCCCCACCCCTGCAAATCTCAGTCAGGTGAGTAGCCTATTATGCCTGACTAGTACAATTTATATATTGTATAGCCCTGACTATGAATATAGAAAAAGTTCTCTACTGGACTACAGGAACATATAGGGTGCAATTCTCCATCCATTAATGTCAATGAGAGTTGAGACATTGACTTCAGTGACAGAGGATGATGCCCAAAGTTGGATTCTAAATTTGCCATGTCTTGTTTTTATTTTGATAAAAGTAGCAGTCTTGTTGACAATCAAAATATCTCCTCAAAATTCATTTTCTTATGTTCACTTATTTATATTTCTACCCCACCCTTCCTCCAAGGCTCAAGGCATCTTAAAAACAATATTAAAAACACAAAAGACATTAAAAATCCCTTTAAAAAACCCACCCTTACCCCTAAACTCCACCTGTCAAATGCTTTGCAAAATAACAGGTTTACACTCTCTCTGCATATGCTCAAGCTTGAACAGACCTCTGGGGGAAGAGTTTCACAATGCTGGGGCAGCAACCAAGCATTGTTGTCATATAAACAAGATCGGCAGCTGGTACCTACGAGAGTGCTCCCAGCTGACCACAGGGGTCATGGGGGAACATGGTAGGGGAGGTGGCCTTTCAGATATGTGGGGCCCAGGTCATTTAGGACAGACAAGTACCCCAAATTGTGCTTGGAAAGCTATAGGTAGCCAGTGCAGACTGTAAAGCACAGGTGTAATGTGCTCACGGAGACCCCATCACCAAAAGGAGCCAGGCCACTGAATTTTGCACCAGCTGCAGCTTCCAGTCATCAAGGGCAGCCCCAGATAAAGCACATTGCAGTAATCTAGCCTTGAGGTAATGAAGGCATGGATTATGGTGACCAGATCAGAAAGAAAGGGAAATACTAATGGAAATATATACCTAGTCAGTTTCCTAGCTTCCATCTAACCACGGTTGAGGGACAGCCTGAGTTTATGACTTTTATCCCCTGATCATCATGGTTAATAGTTGTTCATGAATGTGTTTAAACATTCCATGTACTTCAACATTACCACTAATTCATGGCCTTATTATGGCTAATACTTAACCACATGAGCCAGTGCAATCCAGAGGATAGCGTTTTGAACTTTAAACTAGAAGCACCGAGTTTGAATCCAACTCTCATAAAATGGCCTTAGTAATTTCTGCCAGTTTCTGCTCTCCAGTTGTAAAAATGGGGCACCAGCAACAGGCCAAGCCAAGTCAGCTCAGCTAATAGTAGTGGGGCTGATGGAAGTAAAGAAACATCCAACAATTGTACTAGTCTTAACTTCTGTAACTGGACTCCTGTGGTCATCTCAGGACTACAGAGATAGATGGATGAACTTAAGCATGTGCTATTTGGAACAACAACAAAAAGGTGCATTCCTGATTCACATCAGAGGTCCAGGGCCAGAAAATAATAAATTGGATTGCGTCTCTCTCTCTCTCTTTTTGACCAAGATTTTAAGTAATCTCCAGATTCTTGGTACTTCAGACATGGAAAATTACATGGGAAGGAAACCTCATAATATCTACAGCATGATGACTGGGAAGATGGGACTTTCCTCTCCTTTCTTCCATCCTAACAACAAATATTAGTTCCAGTTCTCAAAGTGAAGCACCAACACCATTTAATACAATGGGGATTTTGTGCCAGGATAGAATCTTGTGGGTCTGAACCCTTTTAAAAAAAATAAAAAATTACAAAGTCTCATAACTTTTTTCAGTTGTAGTGGTGATAAAGTCTGTATCTACAGCTCTGTATTAAATGGACTACGGCCATCTAGGCACATTCTACTGAATTTGAGTAATTATAGCTATAAAAATAAATAGTATATTAAAATTTATTTTATTTATTTTAATATACTACAGATCAGTTCCAATCAGAATTCCCTCCTGCTGCATTAATTCTCATACTCCTTTAATCAGAGCATACCATGTTTTCTTGTTGCAAAAAGTTTTATTAATGTATGCCTACAGCACAAAAGATGTGCATGGCCCTCTATAGCGCCCTACCACTTTTCCTGCCCAAACAGTTCTTCTTAGCTAGGGCCCCAATCCTGCAACTGGATTACAGGCTGTACTTTAGTAGCCACACAAAGTGAACAAAGTGTGCAAATATCTGGGTCTGCATAGGCAAAAATGACTCTAGCACCTGAGCTTTGCTTTACATTTGTGATACGGACATCAAACAAGGAATACAGAAAGAGAAGTTTACTCACAAAAAGATTGGGTTTGCTTGGTCATGCAATGTATATACAGAATGTTTTCAATATACTTTTATTACCCATGTTTGTGCACAATGAACTTTAGAGGAAGGAATGACCACTGTAAAATAATTCCCTAGTGATTACAGTGTCTAGACATGCTAGATGAAATCGATTTTTGTACAAATCATCCAAACCCCATTGCCCTATTCCTGAAGTGTGTGCAGCCTGAAAGTGGAAGCATGAACGCACGCGATACAAATAGCTTTGAATCACAAAGTGGTGTGACAGGGGCTCCTCAGAAGTGTCACTGAGAAGCATCACGCGGAACAGGGCTGGGAAATATTTTGTCCCTCATGCATAATTGAGATTTAAAGTATCTAGCACAAAAGCACGAGGGTCAGAGGAAAGGCATGTATGGCCGCTGCTCCCGAGGAAGGGTTGCGCAAGAGCGCCAGGTTTATGTTGTATCACGTTAGCCTTTGAGCTAGGAGGGGCTGGTAACCTAGAGCAGCTCTCTCTCTCTCTCTCGTGACCCCGCTCCAGGCCGGGGGAACCACACACGCTACTGAGCAGCGGGAAGCCCCCCCAACGTCACCATAGCAACACGATGTCCAGGGGGCAACGGCCTCGGCGTTACCAAAGTGGCGGGCGGCGGCTGGGGACAGGGGACCTGATTGAGCTCCATGAGCCTCGTCGCCAGCCCTTGGCCCGGGTGGAGCCGCCCCCGCCCGGTACCTGCTGCAGATGGAGATGGGCAACCAGCGCTGGCGGCAGGTGCAGGAAGCAGTCCCGGACGCTGCTCAGAGCCACGGTCACCGCGGCGATACCGGAGCCCCCCGCCCCCCACATTTCGGCCACAGGCCTGTTGCCACGGCGCGGCCTGAGAGCATCGAGTGCCTGTGAGACTCGATCCGGACACCTCAAGGCTAGCCAGCCCACACTGAAGGGGTGGGAGAAATTTCTCGTCCATAGACGTTGGTACAGCCTATCGCAGGCCAATGACAGTGTGACCTGATTTCGCCTCTTCGTCTGATTGGTTGCTCTCTCTCGAGTGATTCGGCTAGTACTGCCTAGCTGCTTGCCACCTTTCCTACCTTTCACTCCTTGCCCCACCAATGAGAATGCGGTAACGTCTCCACCCCGATCTCTGATTGGCTATTATGTCTGGGCGCGGCTGCTGCTATCCGCCCCGGGAGAGATGGCAAGATGGCGTCCACGGGCAGCAGCGGCGAACTTGGTGGCGTTTATAAGCACCACGCGCAACAAAATGTCTGTGCCTCGCGTGCCAAGTACCGCGAGGGGCGCAGGCCTCGCGCAGTGAAAGTGAGTGAGTGAAGGACTTTGGGAGCGCGGGTATTTCCTCAGCTTGGAAGTCAGTGGGGAGAGAAGCAGGCCCTAGCGTCTCGCTGCTTTGGGGGATAGGCCAGGCTTCCCCTCCAGTAGCTTCTGTGCATAAGCTGGAATGGTCCTTTCTGAGCTACTGTTGAGCTGGGGGGGGGGAGGGACGTGCCACATACAGATCCAGAATGGATTCTAGGACTTAAGCAGGGGCGGCTGGTGGCTTTTTAGTTTGGAGGGGCAGTAAGGCTGTCTTGCCCGCCGGTGGCAAAGCCGCTGGTGGGCCGGTGAGCCAGTGGGCGGAGCCAGGGCAACGGTAGGCGGAGCCAGGGCAACGGTAGGCGGAGCCAGGGCATAATCCAGCAGCTAGGAGTTCCCAGGGTTAACATCAGATGGAAGAAAACCCAGTCTAAAATGCACTTCAAGCTTAAAATGAATAACATATACACCCCAAGCACAGGGAAACACTGGCACAACCCAGCAGCAAGGAGTTCCCACAGATGGAAGAAAACACAGTCTGTTGCAGGGTGGGGGTGGGTGC
>QEPC01012398.1:1753047-1763656 GCA_003113815.1 Sphenodon punctatus
GGGGGGGGGGGGGAAGAGCCTAGGGGTGGGATGCAGCAGGGTGGGCGTGAGTGCGAGTGTGGGGAAGAGCCTAGGGGTCGGATGCAGGGGTGGGGGGAGGGGGACCCCCACTCCACACCCATCCCCCCCTGGGGGTGGTGGGGAGGTCGGGTACAGGTTGGGGGAGGGAAGGGTCGGGTCAGTAAGCTTACCTGCTCTCTGAGCCTCTCTCTGGAATGGCAGGCAGCGCGCGGGAGTCTCTCTCGGGGGACATGAGGCAGGGAGGAAGCACGCATGCGCGCTGCTCCCCCTTCCTCTGTCCCCCGAGCCAAGCTATCTCGCCAGGGCTGTCAGCCCGACCGCCCTGGCGAGATCTTCCATTGCACCCATTGAGTGCAATGGAAGGCTGTAGCCCCTCCCTCCACAGCACGTCCCATACGTGCTGTGGACGGAGGAGTTCAGCCGCCCAAATCGCGTTTTCCATAGGAAGTCAAGCCGCAGCAGCCTCTGCCTTGCCTTTGCAATCAGAGCGGAGGCTGCTGCAGCGGCGCTGTGGTCAGTTTCAGTGTGAAACTGACATGAAATTGACCACAGTGCTGCTGCAGCCTCCCCTCTGAAGCAAAGGCAAGGCAGAGGCTGCTGCGGGCGGCGGGGAGGCTTTTTTTTTTTTTTTCACTGAGCGGCGGCATGGTGCCTGTCGGGGCGCTTGGGGGGTCAGCGCCCCCAACGCCCTCCAAGGTGAGCCGCGCCTGGACTTAAGACACACACGCCCTTTTCTCACAAAGACTCCAACACTGATAAAATGGGTGTTACATTTTATTATACATGTTGCAGGGCACCCATAGAGCACACCTGTAGCCCTGCAACATGTATAATAAAATGTAACACAAAGGGCCTAACACTGAGGGGAGACTATAATCCTGAACCCACAGTGAAATCAGTTGCAAAATTACCATCGACAGCTTTAATGGTGGAGGTTTATCTCAAATCTTTACCCCTTTTCTTTGCTTTCCTTTGAGATTCCTGCTTTCGAGCATCTACCTAATACCTTGAGGGTTAGAAAACTAAATGCTTTCATAATGGTCTTTGCTAATGTACTGCAAAAGACAGCCACCTAGTAGTTTGTGGATAGGGGGTTAATAAGAGCGGATTTGGGGATAGTTGTTTTCTGGCCCCCAAATGTGTGGCCCGTGTACTTGTGCTTCTGACATTTTGTAAAGAAAATATCTTTTCCACATATTAATTAGCCAGGATTACAAGGACTTATAATTCACCGACTGGACTGTAAGACTCCTATCCAAAATATCAAACTTGCATAAGAATATCAACCTGAGCCTCAAAATGATGTGTTGGCGCAAGTCTCATTAAAACGAATGGGGCTTTTGACAGCAGAGTTTGAGGACTGGAGCCTGTGTATAGTAGGCATCTCTCCTTTCCAGTCACAAGGATGGAGTTCCGAGTTCTACTCCATGATGTCCGGAATGAACACCAAATTGTTTAAAATTGCTTTTTGTAAAAGTCTCATATAACATATTTGCAAGGCTCCAGGGAAGGCTGAAACTTGAATTTTGCCTCATTTGGATTTTGATTGGAACTGGGCGCTTTGTTTGGTTCTAACAAAATATTAAAAGGCCATATGCACAAATGGCTGCCAACATTTTAGATATGGCCTTTTAAAAATTATTATTAAAAGGTCTTTTAGCAATGGCCGTTTAAAAATAAATAAATTGACTGCTGGGTCCAATTGGAATCTTTACGATTGGAAAAGATCAGAAAAGTGGTGTAAAGGATGGGATACAGATTGAAATAAATAAATATTTTGTAATTTGCGGGAATGCTCATGAAAGCGGAACAGTTGTGTCGATCCAGCCCTAGCTCCAGGCTCAAAATCAAAAGGTGATAACTTTTTCAATCTCCTAGAACAGTGGTTCTCAAAAGGTTCTCTGTGTGATGCTACTGTGGGACTTAAATATAATTCTGTGACCCCAAACAACAAGAAATGCAGTCAGAGTTTATCAAATATCAATCAGAATAGCAACCCCACCTACAGATGGCATAGCCCCACTTGTGGTCCTGACCCATAGTTTGAGAACTTGATTCAAAAGCAGTAGGGGAGTACAAGAAAACTATTTAAATCTTTTGAGTCAATTTAGTGTTTTTATTGCAAAACAGAATAAAATGGTGGGTTTTTTTTCAGGTATACACTATCAACTTGGAGTCTCGTTATTTGCTAATACAAGGAGTTCCTGCATTGGGCGTTATGAAGGAGTTAGTTGAACAATTTGCATTGTATGGAGCTATTGAAGAATATAATGCACTAGATGAATATCCAGCAGAACAATTTACAGAAGTTTATCTTATCAAGTTCCAAAAACTGCAGAGTGCAAGGTATTGAAGCTCGCGTCATCTGCCTTTCTTTCTTTTTCCTTGATCTTTATCATAGGGTAAATTTCTTGAACTTTGGTAAAATATTCACTCTATGAAAGCTTTTACTATATATGAAAGGGGTGTATTCTTTTTAACTCATAACTCAAAAGTTAATTTAAATAGATCATGAGTATGAGTGAACTTTAAAAAGGAATTACAATTAAGTTGTATAAATATAAGTAACATCTGAGTGTAACTTTCTTTTGTTTAGGATAGCTAAAAGGAAACAGGATGAACGGAGTTTCTTTGGTAGTTTGCTTCATGTGTGTTACGCTCCGGAATTTGAAACGGTCCAAGAGACTAGAGAGAAGTTGCAAGACAGACGAAAGTACATAGCAAAAGCAACAAGCAGTAGAGGTTTGTAATTGCATATCCCCTTCAGAATGTGAAACCTCATTTTGTTATGGACATATCTTGGTAAATTTAAAATTCATACTGATTTCATTTGCTGCAAAATGTGCTGATTTGTCATTAGTATGTTAAGACAAGAATGGAAAAATCTCTGGTTAATATGCTTTAAACAAAAGCTTCTTTGATTGTTTCCCTAATTTCCTATGCAAGTCTGTAAATGAGTTCACTTATTATAAACTTGAGAGACTTAAGATTTCATAAAAAGTATAGTGTTCATATGCTTTGTATCCTAATACTATGGCCAGATACTTTAGTTGAGGAAAAAGATTGGATGGAACATAAATGCCTCCCGTCTAGAAACATGTGTGGTATTCACTTAAGTCAATATGTCTGTGCACCTGACTATTTTCAGGATTGGGCTATCATCTGCTTGTTTTGGATTCTAATTAGTTCAGATTAGTCATTTGCAAATTGTGATTACTATGCCAATCAACACTTTGGACCTTTATGAAAGGGAGAAAATCTTTATTAGTAATAAAATTAATTTACTTAAGAGCTGAAAGGCTAAATTTCATAGGACTAATGCAATATGCTATCAGAAAAGCTCTGTTAGGATGATACACAAGCTCTCAAATGTTATCTTTGGAAATGTCTGTGTTTATCAGCTACCCCTTCCTATATGCTTAGACACTGATGCACATCATGACCATCAAGCTGGTTAGTGCTGGTGCTAAACAGTTTGTGGATTGAGCTGTCAGTCTTGTATAACTACATGATCATGTCACTTTAAAAATGTTTTATTAAGAGATTTTTTTTTCCATTTTCAAACTGCGAAAATGTCTTCCTTACAAAATATTTACAATCTAGTGGAGACTAAGGCGACTTTCACACATTACCAAGGAGGTAGGGAAACGTCCATCAGAGCAATTGTGGTTCTATTCTGATGGAAAGTAATGCACATGAGAAGGCACTAGTCTGCTTTTATGCTGCAAGAATACTCGTACTTGACAAGAATTGATCAGATACGTTTGGATTTAAGGCCTTTGTATTGAACTATATTCTTCAGAATCCTTGTAGTTAATTTTGATGACAATTTAGAAATCGGCAATCTTTGTCTACATCCTTAGTGAATAAAACAAATGGTACTTTTACAAAGACAGGTGTTCTCGCAGCATAAAAGCAGACTAGTGCATTCTCATGTGCACTAATTTCCATCAGAATAGAAGAGCAATTGCTCTGACAGAAGTTGCCCTGCCTCCTCAGGTTATGTGTGAAAGTGGCCTAAGCCTGGAAAACTTGTTTGAAAGGTATAGGGTTTTTGAGGATGGGAAATAAGCAACTGTGAGCTAAGTTTCAAGTGGTGAAACCTATATAGTCTTAGATGATTTCCATTTTGTTTTAACATACAGACATTTCTTTTATATTTTGTTCTTTTTACAAGTTAATTATCACTTCTGGAAAATATTTCAGACTACCTTTTTGTGTTTTCAGATCAGTTTGTGGCAAAGAAGAAACGAGATTCTAATAAGCATGTTTCAAAGAATTTAGCACAGGACTTTCAGCCAGAAGTGTCTGGTTTCTGTGCAGCCAATGCAAACAGTGGCAAAGCGTGTTTTCACTTTTCTTACAACCCATCTTGCTGTAAACTCTCATTGGAAAATACGGCATCTCCTGTAGGAGAGGATTATCGAAGCATATGTCCGTTACCTTCATTTGTGAGTGACTGTGCTGAAACGTCTGAATATTTTGCTCAAAGCACATCTGTGACTCCTAGCATACAACTGGGAGGCTCTAGCAGTGAACCAGATTGTTTTATGCTGCGAAGAAAAATTTCTTCTGATAATGGACTTGGCAGATTTATGCCTCGGACTACTCAACTGCAGGAGCGAAAGAGAAGAAGAGATGAAGGCAATAAACTTGCCCTCATTGGCTGGGCTTCTGATAGTAAAGAATTAATTATTGGTCCAAGGCTACCTGAAATACCTAAGTTGGACATGAATGATGAATCTTTGAATGCTACAGCAAGCTTAATTCGAAATAAACTTAAAAAGGTATGCATGCCATTCATCTTTCATATATACACATTACATATTTGACAAACAGAAATTGGTTAAAATCGGATTGTGATCATAAAAATAACTTGTAGGTAGCTGTTGGAGATTTTTAGCAGCCTAATAGGTCTAATTCTGAGAAGCGTTGAATATCTGCAATTCTCATGTCAGTTGCAGGAGCTTCTCTCCTGCTGATTCAGGCCAGAAGTTCAAAAGCAGCCAAAATAAGGAAATTGCTCCAATTTTAGCATACTGATTCACTGATACTGTACCAACTCTGCTTTGTTAAAGTATTTGTATTTTATATAACTTTGTTTTCAGGCTGTCGTTTTTTTTTTTTTTAAAAACCTCCACTCTTCTTCTTCTAGATTCTATAATAAGCTTGAATGCAGTTAATGATACTTGACAAGAATTGATCAGATATGTTTGGATTTAAGGCCTTTGTATTGAACTATATTCTTCAGAATCCTTGTAGATAATTTTGATGAAAATTTAGAAATCAGCAATCTTTGTCTACATCCTTAGTGAATAAAACAAGAGCGCCTGCTGCAAACTCCATTTTACCTTTTTAGTTTCCTTTCTTTAACCTGTGTTTAAAGTTCTTTAGGTTGGTTTTGTATGCTGCTCTACTTCTAGTTCCTTACCTTAATAAAAGTAGCATACTAAAGGTTCAGGATTATTTGAATCTTCCTTAATCAACCACAAAAGGATTAAGCAAGTAGGACAGCTGAGGGCAGTTAAGATGAGCATCACAGTTCACTGGCTATTTAATGCTAGTACAATTCTAGGGTGTTTTCAAATGAATGGCTACCATGCATGGCCACCCAGTAACCGCTCCCATGAGCCATGCAGCACCCACTAATGGGGCACTGCCAGAAAATCTGGAGTACCCTGTGCGGGACAAGCCAAAAAAGGGCATGGCAATGGGTGCCCATGCATCCCTGGCCCATATGGACTGGGATGGCCACCCAGGCAAGCAGACAGGACTCTGGTCCCACCCACAGCCCTGCCAGGAACCCTTAAAGGACACGTGCAAATCATACAAAACTGCATTGGCTCAAACCACAACAAACCCCTCTTGCGACGCATGAGAGAAGAGCCAGCGCCATGGAGGATAGCATCTTCCTGTGTGTCCCACCCAGTATGCACCTCTATTGCTGCCAGAGTCTGCAAGCGGCTGCAGTGGCCCCGGGGTCACGGAAGGGGTTACTGACTGCTGTGGCTTCATGTTTCCAATGTGTCTGCGGCTGTGTGTCATGGCAGAAGGCAGGCACTTGGGTAGGGCTTGGAGTGGGGGTGTTCACGGCAAGTGGGAACAGTTGCCCGTATAAAGCTGTTTGTGGGGGGCAGTAAGTGGCTATGGGAGTGTGTGCAGGCTGCCTGCATGGGCGTGGTGGCCACCCTGGGAGCTGCCCCTTAGAATCCCTCCCCACGCACTCCACGTGAGTGGCTGCTTTGCAGTTGTACCACTCAGTGACCATGGACCCCTCCCGCAAATCTTGCTCCTTTGTCTTCTCTGTTTGTGCTAAGGATAAAGAATAGTGTTGGTATTAGTAACGTAGGAACAAAAACTATGAAGTTGGAACTGCCATGTCTAATCTATTAAACCTATTTAAAGGATAAATTGCTTAAATGCAGTCCTCATATAGCCTCTCTTTTTCTAATGAATGATGCAAAAATAAGTTTTTGCTAAAGAAAGCAAACATTCTGAAAGCTTAAGGGAAGGGTTTTTCTTTTCTTGGAGAAAGTGGACTGGCAGCTCATTTATTATTATTATTATTTATTATTATTATAAGCATTTGTATAGCACCAGCTATGTACCTGGCTCTTTACAGAACAGTAAGATAGACGTGGTCCCTGCCTACGGCTTACAATCTAATAGACACGGAGGGGGGAGACGAGAGGGGACATTTCCTGTCTTGATTGTGCAACCCTTGCTCCCACAAAACATTTCTGTCCCTTTTATTTCAAAGTATTCACTTTGAATGTTTGTTGCTATTTTCAGGATGTAAAACTTAATTTACAGTCCGACAATGGCTCTTGCAGGGTGCAATCCTAATTCATCCAGGTGTGCAAGGAGTTGTGTACTTTAAGATACATGCTGAAGTGCCATTCATTTAGGTGTATACAGCCATTTGCACTCCTAGACAAATAAGTATTTTGCCCATAAAATGAGCAACACTGTATTCCAGGTGCAGCCTTATTTCAGTGACAAATCAACACAACTCTACTCAGTTCTTAACATAGGTTTAGTTTCAGAATTTTTATTGTTGCTAATGCATGACTTTGAAAGGCACAGCATGACTTAGGGTGGTTTTAGACGAACACCTACTCACTCACCATCTACCCACAATACATGTTGCAGTGGTGCCCAAGTCAGAGGGATTAAATATGGAGTTGCAGATAAAATGTTTCAAGTCACTTCTTGTGCAATGCTTTGGAAAGAGTTGTAGTTTGGGAATTAGTCTGCAGTAGTGGATGTTTCAATACTAGTATACATTTTTCAGCATTCAGTAGGATCAAGTTCAAAGAATTTCAAGAAATACAGCTTATTCTGTACACTAGTAGCTAGTCCGGATGGCCCAGCCTGCAATTTAATCACTGGAGTGGCCCATTACACTTCATATTTCATGTTTCTGAATATGCTTTGTTTTTATAGTACAATAAATTGCAGATCTCTAAAGTTATGCTATGAAATGTTCCTGTTATGTAATGAAATAAGGAAGCTATTAGTTTCTGAACCTTCAAATTCAGGAGAAACATCTTGAGATTCCTATTCTGCATGGTCTCACTAAAAGCAATAGAATTAAGAGCTATAACTAACTAAGTGGACCTTTTTCTTTTTAAACCAGGTATCGGTTTCTGTCCCCAAAACGTCTGGAGAAAAGTCAGAGGATAGTCAAGCAAAGCCGCCTGTAAAGCAAAGAAGAAGAATATAGAAACTGCTAGCAGTATCTTTGTATTTATTCTCAAAAGACGTTCTAATTATTTGTTTAATATCGGAGAGAGATTGTACTGTCTATTTTTAATATATATTAAACAAAAACAAATTCATGATTTTCTTTGTCCGCTTCATTAAATAAACCAGATTTCATATTTTGGCCCACTAACTGAATAATTGTGTACTGTTTGCCAAAGTTACACTAAAAATTTGGGTGTGATTCTTCAGCTCTGATGCTATCCTTAGTGCTGACAAGTCCCATTGAAGTAATTGTGTAGTTTTCAACTGGCACTAAGGATTAGCGCCAGAGCAACACAGCCTGAAGATCACACTGGTAGTTCTTCAAAGAAGCTGAAGTTCTGTGACTATCTTCCACCTATTTCCTTCAGTTAGAAAATATACTGAATTCAAGGAATATTGAGATTTAGTGTTAAACTTATCTTGACTTTTTGACTGTTAAAAACTAACAGATGCTCCTTTATTCCAGTTGCAAAACTATAGGTCATGAGTTTCTTTAAATGCTTGCATTTCAAATTCCATGCTGTTCTGTAAAGGAATGGGAAGATACAATAGGACAAAGTTATACACTACAACACTGTTGCAACTAAGCTATTCAGAGAAAGTTAAAGTTCAGATTAATAGTGTTAAATTGAGGATTGTAACAAAATTACTGAGTTTTGAAACCAGTTTACAGATGCTTGTACTAACAATTTAAGGAAAACAATACTGGATTGTTTGTTTCTACAATATATAATAAAAAACGTTAGCTGTAATGAATGTTTTGGAACTGGAGCCATATGTAAATATAGAGTACTCTCTTTTCCTAATGGGCACAACTTAGGGTGTTTTTACAAGAGACACTGCCACGCATGGATGGGCATTGTCCATGAGATGGGAGGGGGGGAGATCTCAAGTATAAATTATTCAGATAAACCCAGGGATTGAGGGTGGCTTTGGGAGACACAGTTGACTCCAATGAAAATGTTTGAAAGGCATTGGAATACACGAGGGGGCAATAAAAAAGCAAGGTTCTTATCGTGTAGGCACACCCATGTTTATTTGCCAAAATATGCCACGTAGTCTTAAGCCAAATATAAAATATAGGTTTTGTTCCAAATATAAAATCCTACTAAGTTATCTATTACTCCTATATTAATTTAATATCTCTTATAAAACCTGTGGCATTGCTTTGACCAACTATGATTACCTACATTTTCAGGGCACACCTGAAAACCCACTAAGGCACTCTAGTGTTCCTTAGCATACTGGGTGGGAACTGCTGACTTAAGTAGTCTTGAGTTTACAGTAGAGTTACCAGTGTACATAAGCTAAAGTAGCATCCTGTAATTTTTTATACATCTGGTCCAAATTAATTTTATTATGTAAACATTAAAAACTTAGGTCACGAGTATTAATTTTGGTTAGGAATAGCACAAAAACGTCAGATCAAAGGATTATTTTTTCAAAAAGCTACAAATACTTGAAAATACGGTCCTATAGGAAACACTGACTGACAGCTTTACAAATGGTGGATAGAAAAGAAGTGCTGCTATATTCCAAAAACTCTTTCAAAGTTACTGTTCAATAGACGATGCTCATTTTTATGAGACTTTGGAGAAAATATTTGTTTGACCACAAGCCTTGAATTTTGTAATTACCTCTTCTATGTGCTTCCAGCAGTGCTGCTTCGTTGCTTGTTCAGAATGCTTACTGGTTTGGGCAGACGTGATCATGTTAGACCCGCCCTGTGGTCTTTGCATTGGCTGGATGAATTTAAAACTGCTGCTGGTTTATAAGGCCTGGAATGGCATAGGCCCTGGCTATATCTGAGACCTGGTGCTGGAACCCCACCTTACTGATTATCTATACTCAGATGCTACCCGCTGTTTGGGGATCATGTCTTAAGTCCATGGGCAATCAGGCCTTTACTGCAGCAGGCCCCTCAGTGTAAAAGCATGCTCCCTCCAAATGTTCATCTTTAGTTCCTCTCTCCTCACCTTCAAAAAGCACCTGAAAATCTTTTAGAATTTCATGAATGACTACTGTTTCTGGTGGTGGTTTTTTTTTTAAAAATTATTATTTAAAAAATTTTTAAAATCACTTCACACGGGCAAAATGGCCACCAGGCCTATAACACGCATGCATTTAAAACAGTGTTCTGAGTACCATCTGGTGAAGGGGTGCTGTGTAAATAAAATTACTATTATAATGTTGTAGGAATAACTTTTTTTTTACACAGATTACATGCTTCCTTTTTATAAATCTAGTTTCAGTGTTTGAATTGGCAAAGGGTTTTTAAAAAATA
Organism: Sphenodon punctatus; assembly: GCA_003113815.1. NCBI lineage: Eukaryota > Metazoa > Chordata > Lepidosauria > Sphenodontia > Sphenodontidae > Sphenodon > Sphenodon punctatus. The sequence continues at coordinate 1,763,102 of QEPC01012398.1, forward strand.
TATAGTTCTGAGCTCAGCAGAGGCATGTGCACTTCTTACAATGGGTCATCTGCAGAGGAGAACTTTACTCAGTGGTAACACATGGATCTGCTAAACCCTGATATCACTTTCACAGCAGCACCAAGTAAAACAGCATTCTCCAAATTCATGTCAAATTGAGGATTACGGATTACCTTCAGATTTGGCAAACATGGGCCAAATGCTTCTAAGAGGAGATTTTCATCTCTTACAGCTTTTTCAAAGTCTGCATAAGAGAGCTTGCCATCATGATCATGGTCCTAGAAAAGAGGATAGGCAATCTTAGTTACAATAAGTTACCACTAAGCATGAGAAACTAACATTTGGATAGGAGTGATTAAATTAAGAACATAAGTAGTGCCATACTGGGTCAGACCGATGGTCCATCTAGCCCAGCATCCTGCCGCCGACAGTGGCCAATCACGGTGGCTTGGGAGAAACACTCAACAGGTCACAATGGGGGATCCATTCCCTGTTGTTTTCCCCCAGCTCCCGTCATGTTCCCTGATCCTGTCTGACCAATAGCTGCTAATGGAC
>QEPC01012398.1:1769031-1831021 GCA_003113815.1 Sphenodon punctatus
GGGCCCTCGTGCACCCCCCGGGTGTCCCCCCCTCACCCCCCTTGCATTTTGTGTCAGAGTGGTAGTGAGGAGCAATTGTGGGGCAGCCTTGGTTCTCGGTCAGCAGCGCCCTATGATGATAGGGGCTTGTTCTCTTTAATTAGAGGTGAAAGCCCACTCACTATCCTGACGGGCACGTTGTCCCTCCAGCTTCCTTGCTCTGACCGAGAGAACCTCCGGCAGCGTGTGTGTGGCACCCTTTCCCCTATCCCCGTAACAAAATTACCAGCACCCCTTTGGCCCAGGTACGGACTTGAGTCCCCATGGACATCTCTAACGAGATTTCGCAGCTGGTGCACGCAGTGCAGTCTCTGGCCATGGACATGAAAGACCTCCAGGCCAAGCAAGGGGACTTAGCGTCAGCCCTTGCGCAGCTGCAGGGAGCCGCGGCACCGGTGGGGCCGGCAGCAGGGGTGGGCAGTGCCCCCCCGCCCCCCCCGGCGGCCATGGCGGCCCCCCTGGGGCCCCGTGAACCAAAGGGACCAAATGTGGAGAAATATCTGGGGAATAGGCAGGCTTTCCAGGGATTCCTAGCCTTGTGTCGGCTTACCTTTAGGGTACAGCCAAATACATATGTGATTGATGAACAAAAGGTGGCCTTCATTATCGGCAACCTGGGGGGAACAGTCCTAGAGTGGGCTACTACCCTCCTTAAGGGGGATAGCCCATTGCTCGGGAACTATGCTGAATTCGTGAACGAATTTACATTCTTGTTTGACCACCCCCATCGGGCTCGTGATGCCGAGGCCCTCATTATGACTCTTCGACAATCAAAAGGGGGCCTGCTGGAATATCTGACGCAATTCCAGAAGTTAGCATTAGAGCTTCAGTGGCCCAATGGGGTCTTGAAGGTAATGTTTAAAAGAAGCCTGGGGGAAGAGATTAATGACCAGTTGGCCCTAGTAGAAACCCCGAACACCTGGGAGGCCTTGGCCAACTTAGCCCTACAAATAGATGAACGGCTGACCGAACGCAGGCGAGAAAAACGGCAAGAGGTGCGTTCTGGTTGGGTCCGGCCTCTCCCACTCCCAGGGCCCCCTAAAAGTCCGGAACCAGAGCCGATGCAGCTTGAGCCATCGCGAGGTCCCTTGACCAAGGAGGAGCGGGAGCGGCGACGCACCTCCCGCTCCTGCTTCTATTGTGGAGACCCCTCCCATTTCATAGGGGAATGTCCGGCCTTGCCTCCCCACCGTCGCGAGGTGGGAAATGGGCGGGGCCGGGGCGGACCGGGTTTGCCTCGGTTGTGAAATCCTCCACACCCCCGACTCTCCCCTCTGGCCAAGACCCCCATCTCCAAGTACTGGTCATGCTCACTGTGTCCCCGGGAAGGTCCTTCGTCTTATCGGCCCTCGTGGATTCAGGGGTTTCTGGAAACTTTATTAACCACCACCTTGTTAGCCACTGGGCCGTCCCTACCCAACCGAAAAAGCCTCCAGAACCCGTCCATTCCATTGACGGCTCCCCCCTGATTTCAGGACCAGTAACACAGAGCACAGCCCTTTTGGGGTGCGCGATAGGGAATCACTACGAAAAACTCCCCTTCAACGTGGTCTGCATGCCCGTCTTTCAACTAGTACTGAGGGCTCCCTGGCTCCGGACCCACGACTCCTCCATTGTGTGGTCCACTAAACAACTTCAATTCAAGGCCCCTCAATGTGCCAACGGTTGTCTTTGTCCTGACCCCAGAACTATGCTCGGGGCCACGCTGGGGGTCGAAAGAACCCACGTCGCCTGAGACCGCCTTGCCAAAGGCGTATCAAGACTATGCGGATGTCTTTAGCAAGATCCAAGCCACCGAACTTCCTCCCCATCATCTGTACAACTGCCCCATTGACCTGCTCCCTGGAACAGAACCCCCTTTTGGGCGGATTTATGCCCTAGCAGCCCCAGAGCTCCACGCGCTTCGCACCTACCTCGATGAGAGTCTCCAACAGGGGTTCATCCGGCATTCGACTTCCCCCGCAGGGGCCCCCATCTTCTTCGTGGCAAAAAAGGATGGGGGCCTACGGCCATGCATCGACTATCAGGGGCTAAGCAAAATCACTGTGAAAAACAGGTACCCGCTCCCGCTTATTCCTGAACTATTGAACCGTCTCCAAGGGGCCCGAGTCTTCACGAAATTGGATCTCCGGGGGGCATATAATCTACTACGAGTGTGGCCGGGGGATGAATGGAAGACCGCCTTTCGAACCCGTTATGGGTTATTTGAATATTGCGTGATGCCTTTTGGCCTTGCCAACGCCCCAGCCGCATTTCAACACCTCATCAACGATGTCTTCCACGATATATTGGATATATACGTCATCGCCTATCTTGACGACATTCTCATTTATTCCATGAACTTAGAAGAGCACATACTCCACGTACGCGAAGTGTTGCAGCGGTTATGACAGAACAAACTTTATTGTAAAAGAGAAAAAAGCTCCTTCCATCTCACCACCGTGAGTTTCCTGGGCTTCATGATTAGCCCTGCTAGGGTGATGATGGATCCATCAAAGGTAGACACCCTCCGAGATTGGCCCCCACTGAAGGCGGTAAAACCCCTGTAACGCTTCCTGGGAAGCGCAAACTATTACCGCCAGTACATCCCCAATTATGCTGAAATCACCGCTCCCCTCATGCTGCTATTAAAAAAGGACCAACCCTATCATTGGGGGGCCGAACAACAACACAGTTTTGCCTACCTCAAACAAGCCTTCATGACTGCGCCCCTGCTCCAGCACCCGGATTTTGAAAAACCTTTTTCTGTAGAAGCAGACGCATCCGGAAGGGCAATTGGAGCAGTACTCCTGCAGCCCACGAGGGATCCCGAGGCACTCCTCCCCTGCGCCTATTACTCTCGCCAGCTTACCTTGGCCGAACGCAATTATTCCATTCTGGACCGCGAACTCCTGGCAATCAAGGCGGCGTTCGAAATGTGGCGGCATTATCTAGAAGGGGCCCAACACCCCATCGTAGTGGTCACTGACCACAAAAACTTGACTTTTCTTCAGACCGCCCACATCGCAAACGCACGACATGCACGATGGGCGCTCTTCTTCGCCCGCTTCGATTTCCGTATTCGATACCGGCCAGGAAAACTACAGATTCTTGCCGATGCCCTCTCCCGCTATCGGGAGGATCAACCTGGCGCCACACGGCCTTCTGAACCCATCTTGGAAACCAAGACCTTCTCCGCCACCTACTTGTCCCAGGATGCGTTGCGAGAGGCTACTCGTCTAGAACGGGACCCATCAACTACGACACCGGTGGACCCCCTAGATGGACTGCAACGACACCAAGGGCGCATTATTGTACCCCCTTCTTGCCAAGCCCAAGTGCTCTGGGCCCACCATGAAGCCCCCACAGCAGGACACCCGGGAATAGAACGAACCCGACAAATGATCCAGCGCTCCTTCTGGTGGCCAACCTTGCACCAAGATGTCCAACAACATGTATCCAGCTGCGCCACTTGTGCGCGAACCAAGGTCCCCCGACGTGCACCGTCAGGTCTCCTGCAAATCCTCCCCCTTCCCGCCGGGCCATGGCAACGCATAGGGCTTGACTTTGTTGTAGACCTCCCACCCTCACATCAGTACACTACAGTACTGATCATGGTCGACCATTTCACCAAACTGGTGCATTTTATCGCATGTAAGGGCTTACCTTCGGCTAGACGGACAGCGCTACTCTGCATTCGCCACGTGTTTAAGCTTCATGGATGGCCCCGCGAGATGTTTAGCGACCGAGGGACACAGTTCACCTCCATATTTTGGAAGGCGCTGTTCCAGGCCCTCCAAGTCATTCTGAAACCTACGACCGCCTACCATCCCCAAGCCAATGCCCAGGTGGAGCGCGTGAACCAGAATATGGAGCAATATCTACGCTGCTATGTGAACTACCTTCAAGATGACTGGTACACGTGGCTTCCCCTGGCCGAGTTTTCCTACAATAATGCCCCGAATGCCTCCCTTGGAACCTTGCCCTTTTTTGTAACCTATGGGTTACATCCTCAACTAGGAACTCTTGACTCCCCTGGAACCGCAGTTCCGGCTGCTGGGGCCCTAGTAAACCAGATTCACGAAGCACAACAAATAGCTCGCCGGGTGCTTCAACAAGCCCGCCAACGCTACAAGGACCAAGGCGATAAGCATCGGCGAGACGAACCCCCGCTAAGTCCAGGGGATTTGGTATGGATCGACCGGCGACATTACCCCTCCATTCGGCCCTCAGCCAAACTAGATGCTCGCTATATTGGACCATTTCCCATAGCGCATCAACTTAATGAGGTAATCTACAAGGTACAATTACCACCCCACGTATGAATTCATCCCACCTTTCACATTTCCATGTTAAAAAAGGCTCTTCCCCTCAGATATCGGGAAGGCAGCGCTCCCCCTGGACCCACAAAAGTTTCGGCCACCGGCCCCGAATTCAAGGTACACGCCATCCTCAACGCCAAGCTGCTTCGGGGACGCCTCCATTATTTAGTGGATTGGGCTGGATATGGACCTGAGGAGCGCTCGTGGGATCCCGCCTCTCATGTGTCGGCCCCTCGGCTTCTGCGGGCATTCCATATCCGACACCCCCAGAAGCTGGGCCCCCACTCTCTCGGTGGCTGGCGGCCTCGAGGGGGGGGTACTGTCAGTGGGAGACTGCGGTATCGGGCCCCCGCCCCCCGACAAACACCCCGTTCCCAGCCCCAACAGTCCCGAAAGCCCCCTGACCTGTGCGGGGAAGAGGCCCCGCTGGGACGGCTCCCACAAACCCCGCCAGTAGCAGCGGCGGGGCCACAGACTGAAGCCACACCCCCAGTAGCTGCAGGGAAAACAGGAAGCCCCTTGCTGCTGCCGATGGCAGACTCACCGGCAATAGCCACGCCCCCAGCAGCAAGAAGATGTGTAGGGGTTCCCCTGCCGCCGCAGCGCCGCTCGGAGCAGCTACGAGTGCGCACGGGGGGCGGGGCATAGAGAATAAAGACCAGCGCCGCCTGGGGAACGGCGCTGGTGATTAGTGGAAACCGGCCCTTTGAGCGAATCTTGACTGCGAGTGCAATTGTCCCTGAGTGCGAGCCTTGCCCGAGCGTACGAGCCCTTTCCCTTGGAACCCTTCGTCTGAGTGCCTGCCGGTGTGAGTGGAGAGTACGAAAGTGTGGTGAGTGAGTGTCCCTTTCCTGCCCTGTTCTTGGAGACCTTACTGTTGGAGGTGAGTGCCCCGTGTCCCCCCTGCCCCTCGGGGCCCTCGTGCACCCCCCAGGTGACCCCCCCTCACCCCCCTTGCATTTTGTGTCAGAGTGGTAGTGAGGAGCAATTGTGGGGCAGCCTTGGTTCTCGGTCAGCAGCGCCCTATGATGATAGGGGCTTGTTCTCTTTAATTAGAGGTGAAAGCCCAATCACTATCCTGACGGGCACGTTGTCCCTCCAGCTTCCTTGCTCTGACCGAGAGAACCTCCGGCAGCGTGTGTGTGGCACCCTTTCCCCTATCCCCGTAACAGTCCCACGGGAAAAGAAAGAACTTAAAAGCAGGTTCTGAACTTTGGTTCTTTCTACTAAGATGCTATTCCAGAGGAGAGAGAAATCTTTCCTCAATGATCAGACTCTGTTTCCTTTATCTTACTTTGCTTCAAGAAGTTAGAATTGAATACAATTTAAACTAAGAAGGCATTGAATCTTGAACAAAACCTATTCCAAGTAAAATACAGATATATAGTATAAAATAATAAGAAATACAAGCATCTCAATAAGAAAGAGAAAACATATAGAAATAGAAGTATATATGAACACATATATGAAAGTATATGTGAAAGTATATGGCCATTGTCATAAGGAGATACTGGGTTACATGTAGACTACAGGTCTAACAAACATGTAAAGATAAAGGTTAAACATGTATGTAATGTGAAAGCTGAGGACTGGAAACTCACTTCATGCAATGGAGAAATTCAAAGTCATACCGAGTGTGTATTCAGAAAAAGCCTAAACACCTCTGCAGACACAAAAGATTTCTAGGTGTTACCTTCAAATCAGGCCAAGAACTGGGCAACTTGGCTACCTGCTGTTATGGGATGATTGGCGTCGTAGGAGGGCCCTCACATTATTTCGCCTAAATGTCTTTCCCTCGGCTGTGCTGGAGGGAAGATTTAGGGGCATACCCAGAGACCTGCGGTTCTGCCAGGGCTGCAATTCTGCGGCTATTGAGGACTGTCATCATATCTTTTTTGTCTGTCTGCTGTACACTGATGCTCGCAAGTGTTTTCTGGACCCCCTGTTTTTGAAATTTTCTGATCTATCACTAGATGCCTTATTGCTACGACTCCTGTCTGACCAGTCTTCCGAGATCTCTAACCTGGTGGCAAGGTTTTGTGAGCATGTACTTCAGAAAAAAAGGGTTGCTGCTCTGGCTGCTCCTAATAAATAATATCCTAGAGCCCGGCCTGGTACTGATGTTTGGTATTAGTTTAATACTGATGTCTGGCTGTGGGGCTCTGCCCTATCTGCCTTATATATTTTTGGTTAACGGTTACATCTATCTAAATTTAAGACTGTCCAGCATTTTATGTACTACTCTTTATCCTGCTGAGCCACTATTTCCTATACCTACGGTCTGTTTACCCTTATCCTTGCCACATGGACCTGCCTGCTGTCATTCTCATCAAGTCAAGCCTGAGACCTCGCATCTTCATGAATGTTAGACCCCTTGTCTCTCCCTCTATTCCCCTTCCTATGTCTCTCCCCCAGCTCCTCTCTCTCAGATTGTAAGCCCTAGGGGCAGGGACCATGTCTATTTTATTACTTTGTAAAGTGCCAGGTACACTGCTGGCGCTATATAAATGTTTGTTAACAATAATAATAATAATATTGATGCAATATTCCTCTGATTGTGCTTTGCCTAAGATCAATAGTGCGATGTTTAAAATCCTGGGTCTAATTATTAAGCTGATGATTAGCTATGTTACAGGGGCTAAACTCTGCCACAGTAACCCCCGTGGAAGAGCAAGGCAATACCTTTGTGTTTTATCTGCACTGTCTAGTTCCAGTGCAGGGCGTTAAAAGCTGTTGTTGGTATTGTAAATTTAAATTTAGAACTATTGCACCTCATACTGTTGTCCTGCTGTTGTTCTGCTGGATATGCTGCCTTGTCAGGGGACAAATGCTGGCATCATAACCCCCGCGAAGGGCAAGGCGATTTTTAAATGTTAGGTATTTTTTTTTATATCTTTGATTATAGGCTATGACCCATGGAATTCTAATATGAATGAATCAGTGCCTCTATTTTACATTTTGTTTTGTGATATGTACTGTATATTTATGGGAATTCGTACCATGTGACTCTTATGTAAATTATGTACATTTTGTTATGGCTACGGCTTAAACAATAAAACTTACTACTACTACTACTACTACTCTGCAGACACATAGACCATTGAGTTGCAAATGGATTTCTTCCTGTGGACGTGACTGAAAGCACGAAGTTACCTGATGGGAAAATCAAACAAAGGACCCTGGAAAGGTACTTAAGGGGGGGAGACAAGACAAAGAAGGATCTCAGGGGGTTGAGATTAGCTGGTTGAGCATCGTCTGCATCATCACATCTTACCAGCCAGAGAAGGGCTGGACCAAAGGAACTATGAAATAAGGACTCATGGAAACTCTAAAGACTTGTACCCAGCCAAGCTCTCGATCGCTGGCTGTGACATGAACTGAAATACCCTTGGATCTTGATTAGGGTAAACCTAAATATGAGAATCCAAGTACAGATAGGAATGCGTTATTGGTTACGTTATTTTGATTTCTGCACTCTTGAGTATAATCTTGTACAGCATGCTTATTCATGATTTATTCATTCAACTCCTTTTTACTGAACTTTGTATGGTCCAGTGGAATTGCTAATTCTAAATTTGGGACACAGTTTGGGGTGGATTCTGTGTTTACAAACACAGACAAACCTAGAGAGAAAGTGTCTGTGTTGGGAAACTCTGTGGCTGAAAAGGTGACAAGAAGGTTCACCCGTTGCAAGCTCAATCAGTTCTAGAGAGAGAGCTGATCCAAAGAGAGCTGCAAGCCAGGGAAACTGAGTCATGACAGCCTAGAGTGGGGTAGTGAGCCCCCAATCCCATGGCAGCCATATAAAAGAAAGAAATAGAACCTTCTGCCAAAGGGGTAAATCCAACACGAGATGGCAGGTACCAGTCAGGAGCTGAAGAACAATTAACTCTTGTCCACAGCATCCTCATATATACTCTTTTGCTCTCTCTATATACATTCTTTGCATAAAATTTCTACTAGGTTAGTACATATTCTCTTCATGAACACAGTATCTCTATTTAAAATATGTTCTTCTTTAGGGAACATCTGTACCTGTGTCACCAAAGGACAGTGTGTGTCCTAATCTGTACCTCTAACAGGTCTGTTTTTCTAAGTTTGTTTTGTCTTACTGCTCTTGCCACACTTGGGTATTTTATCTATTTCAATTCAGACCTGAGGCCCTTTGTTCTTCAAATCACAGACAGTATTTTAGGGTAATTTCAGACATTACGGGATCGCTGCTCACCACACTGAATCACAGTGGATCCCATGTGGTGGCAGCGATCGCGGTAACGTCTGTTTGAGCCCCGCCAGCTGTTCACCACGGTGAATTCCTGGTGGGGTTCAAAGCTAACCACGGTTCTGGAGGTGAGGCCAGCCTCACCTCCAGAACTGTGGTTAGGTTGGCCATGATCTGAGACGGGGCTGGCAATGGCCACAATAAATGTCTGCTTGTCAGTCCTGCGATGAGTTGGCCTGTGTTGCTCTAAAACATCCACTCCACTGTTCTGTGGTTGTGTCACTGGTTGTGGCCTTGGCCCTTTGCTTATTCACTTGTGGAGATCGCTTTAGTTGTTCTGCCTTCCATATGAAGCAGTCTTTCTTTAGGTGTCCTTCTTTCTTGCACCGAAAACATGTCCTTGTTTCTTTCTTGTGCAATCTGTTGTCTGCAATTCTCAGGGCAGTTTCCTTATCCTGGTCCTGATTATCTTGCATGATTTCTTTCCTGCGCTGGAATTCATCCATGAGTTTCTCTTCTACAAATTCCAGTGTTAGTTCTGCCTCAGGCCTTGTCTCAAGGGCGTTTATGAGGGCGCTGTATGATTCAGGCAGGCTGCAGAGAAGTAAGGCCACCACGTGATTGTCTTTTATCTCTTCACCTATACCTCACAGTTGTACTACCACTTCCAGCATTGAATTTATATGATCCTGCATCTCCTTCCCTTTACCAAGTCTCATCTGGTACAGTTTCCTTAGGAGAAACAGCTTACTGTTCAAGCTGGTCCTTTCATGCAGCTTCTGCAGTGCATTCCACATGCCCTTTGCTGTGGCCTCCTCCCTTATGTGGATTAACTGGTCATCTTCTACTAGCAGGCTTATGGTTGCCTTTGCCTGTCTGTTCTTTCTGTCCCACACCTCAGGGTTTGCTGCAGGTCTGTCTGTGGTGATCACCTCCCACTGGTCATCTTTGGATAGGAGCATTTCTATTTTGAATTTCCACAACTGGTAGTTTGTGTTATTCAGCTTGCAGACTGAAAGCTTTAATTCAGAGCTGCTGGCCATGCTTGCTTCCCTCCCCTCAGATTGGGATTCTGGTTCTTCTGCTCACTTACAGTTAGTAGGCCTCCTCTGGGAGTTTCCTTTGGGCCTCTTTTCCTTTCAGCTCACTTCCAGTCTTTAGAGTTGTTCTGGGCTGTTCTGAAGAGGTCTGGGCCCATAACCTGTTGCAGAGTAATAACTGATTCGCAATCAGTAAGGACAAATGCAGCTGAAGGTTTAAAAACAGAACTTTACTTAAGCTTTCTCAGGCACAGATCCTTAGTTGCATCTAACTAGTAAGAAGACAAAATGGAGACTGAGACAAAGAGAGAGAAGGGAAGAAGGAGTGGTTACACAAAGGAATTCAACTGCAAAACCCCATCTCCCTTCCATGTACACATAAACATAGCAGCGCCATCTGGTGGCTCTATAGTCAATCACTGTTCTTAATACAGCAGGCATTACCTTGTGGATGTTGCATATACCAACAGGAATCGGGTCCCAACCACAGGATGAGAGAGGGCGCAGCGGCCACCCGTCTCCCTGAGGGCATGGAAACCCAGGGACGCACGGGGGGGAGGGGCTAAGCAGACGCACGTTGTGCCGGGCAGCCCCGCCCCCTCTGCCATTCCCCTCTCCGCTCAGGCTGGCACATCTGCTGGACGACCGGTCTGATCATGGACCAGGATCTGAGATGGATCCCAGTCCAGGGTTCAGAGTGGCGGGCCGGTCACGTCTAAAATTATCCTTAGTTCTAATAAATAGATTATTTCAAGAAATCTCCAATTTAAAAAGGCTACAGTGGGCAGCAGCCTCCCCTCCCCACTGTTTTCGGTGCATCCGTCACCCCCATTTCCCTTCCCTTCCTACCCCCAGGCACGAACTGGCTTATCGCTATGCTATACTGCCCCCCCCCCCGGAAACGTCCCACTTTTCACAGAATAAGCAAAGAAACCATGGATTCAGAAAACTATATCAACTTTATTGAATAATAAACACATTAACTTTTAACTATTTACAATTTAAAGTATTTAACTTTGTACAATTTACAATTTTTTACTATTTAACATTTTATAATTTTTACAATTTTATTTGACTTTTAACAACTTTTTCTTTTTTCATTTCTTTATTTCACACACCTTTTTACTTTACATTTTTTTTTTGTCAGTTAAAATTAAAATATATTCACATCCTCCCCCCACATGAACTCTCCATGGTTCCTATCCCTCCCTCCCACAGGCTTCCCATGGTTCCTATTCCTGCTTCCCCAGCGATGCATATTTATTTATTTATTTATTTATCTTTTAAAACTTTTATTCCTCCCTTCCCTAAAAAAGGCTCAGGGCAGCTTACAAACAAAATATAAACATATAAAACACATATAAAAGCATAGTAAAAAGTCCATAAAAACCGTAGCAAACAAAACCAACCCCCAACCCTCCCCCAAACCCCCACAGAACCCACCCAATAGCACCTCCCATCTCCTACATCCACACACCCCTCATAACCCTACACCAAGCCCCCATTCCCTATCCCTGCCTGCCGAACGCCTTTACAAAATAAAAGGTCTTACACAAGCTCCGGAAGACACTCAGGCTCAAACAACCCTCTGGGGGAAGGGAGTTCCATAACATCGGGACAGCAAATGAGAACACCTCCCTGCAAGCCCTCGTCATACAAACAAGACTAATAGATGGTACACGCAGGGAGGCGCTCCTGGCCCATCGCAGGAGCTGCAATGGGACATGGAAGGACAGGTGGTCTCTCGGATATGTGGGCCCAGACTTTTTAGAGCTTTAAAGGTCAAAACCAGCACCTTGAATTGTGCCCAGAAAACCATAGGGCAGGGGTGGGGAACCTTTTTGAGGCCGGGGCTGCATTGTCGGTCCCCTAATGTGCTGGGGGCCACACGTCAAAACCAATTAAAATCAATTGTAAATCAATTTAAATCAAGTAGAAATAAATTAAAATCAATTTAAGCGTAATTTAAAAGTAATTAAAATCAATTAAATAAGCAAACTATTACAATATTCACACACACACAGAACACACAGAGAGAATACACACACACACAGAGAACACACGCACACGCCGCCTGTTCTTCTGTGCCCGGCTTGGGGCTGGCCCGTGCTCGGTGGCGTTGGCGGCAGCGTCCTGCCCGCACCCCAGCGCCTGGAGGGGAAGCTCTGCATCGGGGTGCGGGAAGCAGCAGAGCCCGGCGGTACAGCACGGTGTGTAGGTCCTGCAGGGCTCTGCTTCCAGACCGCGCAGCAGCCACAGCAACAGCTCCGGGCAGGTAAGTTTGATTAGACCTTTCCCATTGTGTGCAGCACACAAAGCCCCGCTCGGGCCACAGCGAGCCGGGCGATGGGCCACAAACAACAGGGAAGGCCTTAGAGGTTGGCGGGCCATGGAAACAAGCCCCGCAGGCTGGAAGTTGACCGTGGGCTGGAGGTTCCCACCTCTGCTATAGGGAGCCAGTGCAGACCACAGAGTGCCGGTATAATTTGCTCCCGGCAACTCACCCCAAAAAGGAGGTGAGCTGCCATATTCTGCACCAGCTGCAGCTTCCGAACAGTTATCAACGACAGGCCCCATGTACAGTGCATTGCAGTAATCCAGCCTCAAGGTGATGAAAGCATGGATGACGGTGTCCAGATCAAAATCAGGAAGAAAAAGCTGCAGCCTCCTCACCAGATGGAATTGTTGAAAAGTGCTCCTGGCCACCATGGCAACCAGACAGTTCAGGTGCAGCAAGGGGTTCAGAAGCACTCCAAGGCTGTGGACCTGATTGACCAGAGGGGGCCGGACTCCATCAATAAGAGGCCCAATCGCTTCCAGGCCACAAGGCTGGCCAACCATCACACCTCAGTTTTGTCTGGATTCAGATTTAATCGGCTCAGTGTCATCCAGTCCTCAACAGCAGCCAGGCATTGGGTAAGCACTGAGACTGCAAGGCCTGGGTCGGATGAAAAAGACAGGTAGAGCTGGGTGTCATCAGCATACTGATAGCACTTCCCTCCAAACCACCAAATGACCTCGCCTAGCGACCTCATATACACACTGAACAAGAGGGAAGACAGAATAGAACCCTGCAGAACCCCACAGGAGAGGTCCTGAGAGCTCAACGAGCAATTGCCCATAACTACTATCTGGGACTTCTCTGACAGGAAGGAGCAGAATGGCTCACGAGCGGTCCCATGCACCCACACCAGATCCCGCAGTTGTGTCAACAACACCTCATGGTCAAACGTATCAAAGACCGCAGAAAGATCTAACAGGAACAACAGGGTAGAATTCCCCTTGTCAGTTCCAGGCACAGGTCATCGACTGAGGCCACAGGCGCAGTCTCTGTGCCATACTCATGACGAAAGCCCGACTGAAATGGGTCCAGGAATCCAACAACATTGAGATGAGCCTGGAGCTGTTGGGCAACCACCTGTTCAATAATCTTCCCTAAAAAGGTAAGGTTAGAGACAAACCAATAGTTGGCCAGGGAGTCAGCATCCAAAGATAGCTTCTTAAGCAGGCAGCAAGGAAAGTCTAGTTCAGAGTGCCCCACTCCCACTTTCCCGCCCCCAGGTTTAAGCCCCTTCCCGCCCAAAGGGAAGCAGGAATGAGCATCTGGCCTAGGTTGCTGCTGGGCAGTTATGCAGTGGGATCCCCAGGGCATGAGGTTCTCCTCTTGTGGTTACCACCCACCATGGTGCCTCTCCCCACCCTGCCCATTCTTCCTGCCTGATCTAATGGCTGCCTTTTCCACCCAAAGGGAAGCAGAAATGAGCATCTGGCTTAGAGTGCTGCTGGGCAGTTGTGGCAGAATCCCCAGGGCATTCAGTTCTCCTCCCGTGATCACTGCCTGCTGTGGTTCCTTTCCCCCTCTCTGCTGTGTCCTGAAGAGTACCCTGCTGCTCTCCAGTGCTCTCCTGACCACCTGGTAACACAGTAAAGAAAACAATGGGAGCCTTTATCATGGTGCTGTGTTCAATGCAGCCCTCCCCACCCCAGGTGCATTAACTTACCATTAACTGTGGAAGTCACTTTGGAGAAGGCAACGGGTTCTGAAGAGTGAGCATTGGGCACATTCTGCAAACCAGGAGGAAATGGGACAATGCATGTCTGAATTTTGGTGCATGTTGGGCATTTAAGGCGCCAGTAAGAGTGTTCCAGTCACTCCTTGGAATGCTCTAGACTCTTTGCCTGCGACTCTATGGTGCTGGTGGACCTGTACATGATTGAGGCTGCATGCAGCCTAACTGATGGATACGGACACATGGGTGCACATTGACCCGCATTCACCCCTGCTGTGAGTTCAGCAGGGGTGAACACCTAATAAATGGGCAGATGGACACCCACCTATTGTGGGCTAATGTATAATTTGTTAACACCCTAGATTTCAGTCCCCTACCTGCAAAATTGAGATATTTCCTTACTTTACAGGGATGTTGTGAGAAACAAACCTGTAAAATGTGAGAGTACCCAGATACAGTAGTGATGTTCACCACAGAACAGTCTACTAATAAACTGCAGCATTAGAACCAGTACTTGCCATTTTTTTCAGTGTTATTTCTACCAAGTCCTTAATCCCTTCATCAGGATCTTCTTCTGATGGTTGTTTCAGCAAGCTGTTCTTCAGCATATGAAACATTTCCTCCCGTGAAATGTAGCCATCTCCATTCAGATCATAGACATCAAAACAATCTTTTAAAAAGATAAACCAATTTAAACTTAAAACAGGTCACCTTCCAAGCCAATATAGTTTCACATGTTTGTTTGCTAGCTATGCATTAGGTCAGGCAAAGGTTGTTTCATGAAAAGCTCAAGTACTGCTGAACAAATGTATCATAGACAACTTGTATTACTTCATGCCATGCAACTACCATTACCAATTCACAGCTAAGCAGCACTGTATTTTTTTCAATTACATAATGCACAAGTACTGACAACATTCTAAGCAATAAAGAGTTGTAATTTAGCTAGGTGCAGATGGGGACCTTGCTCATGTTATCTTAAACAACCTTTGACAATACACTTTCCATTAGAGAATTTATTCTAACCAGTTCAGAGACTGGCCTAGAAGATAAAGAAAGCCAAGCTACATGTCAACTCTGATATGAGGCCCTTTTCAAATGGGCCCCCCCTCGCACATGTGTGTGTGTGTGTGTGTGTGGTGTCCGTAGGAACACCATGGGTCACTACCGGTGGTGGTGGGGTGTCCGTGGGAACACCGCTGGCGGTGGGTGGGGTGCATATGCACTCCTGCACACCAGCCATCTGTGGGAATGGGTACACACCCACCTCCACCCGTTGCTGGCGCACACCTATCCCTTCACCCACCGCGGTCCATTTGGAAAGGGCCTTCGATGAGGCACTTTTCAATGCCAAGAAATTCTCCAAATGCTATTAAAACAGCTTATTTTTTAATTACATTGATTAGCAAAATACTCGTCATTGGGAGTTTTCAAATGAGCAAGCTGATGGGGGGGGGGGGGGAGGGCATGGCTGCCATGTGACTCTCCCATAGAGCACTCACACAGGTGGAATGTGTGGGAAGCGATTCAAATGGGTGGCTCCCAGCATGGCTACCGCAGCCACAGAAACAGCCAATATATTTGGCTGGCCCACCATACATTTCACTTGCCCCACACGGAGCACTCCAGATTTCCCAACCTAGCTCCGTATGTGGCCATGAGTGGGTGCTCTGTGGCTCATGGGAGTGCACATCCAGCTGCTCCACCTTCAGATGGGCAGTCAGATTCATGGCTCCTGGGTGGCCATGCGGGATAGCATCTCGTCTGAAAACACCCATTGTTTCCTCTCTGTTTACAGGATTATCATCAATTAATCTTGCAACATTATACAGTAGTGAATGCACTATGGATTTATACAGTGGTTTTAGGATATTTTCTGTATCTGTCCCAATAAATTTCGAACATTCTGTTTTCCTTTTTGACTGTTGCTGCCCACTGAGCTAATGTTTTCAGTGAACTGTTCGTATGACTCTAATAACCTTTTCCTGAGTGCCAACACCCAGTTTAGAACTTTTTTTTCCTTATGTGTAAAATTTTGCACTTAATATTGTACTTCATCTGCATTTTTATTGCATAGTTGCTCAGTTGTGCAAGATCCTTCTGTCACTTTTTGCAAGACTGCTTTGGACTTGTGTCATCTACAAATTTGACCACCTCAATCTCTACCCCCCCAAGATCACAATGGACATATTAAACAGCACCGGCTCCAGTACAGAGATCCCTGAGGCACTCAACAGTTTATTTCTGCCATTGTGAAAACTGACCATTTATTCCTACCCTCCATTTCCTATCTTAACCAGTTACTGATCCATGAGAGCGCTATTCCTCTTATTTCATTGTATTAACTGGGTCACCTTTATGCATATGCTTGTGACATCCTCAATTTTTTTTTAATAAAGATTCACATACAAGCTAACAAGGACTGGGTCCAGTAAACATTAAAATATTTTATGAGATTTTCCAATTACTCTCAGTATTATAAAAGCAGATGCCTAATAATAGCTACGCTTACAATATAGTTTATCACTCAAACTGTCTCAAATTTAATAATCTATCATAAAAACCAGATACTACTAAAAACTGACATACAGTGAAACCTTACATTTTATCTTTTCTTCCAACGTCCCACGAAGAAATATTGACAACCCTTCCACCCATTCTGTTACACTGACACAGCTGTCATTGTCTTTGTCAAATGCACGGAAGACTGAAAATAGAAGAAATAGGTGCACTACAAATCTAATATTTATAGTGGTAACCTATGAAGCAGGCATTTCTCTAACACTTCTGTGTCTGAAGATGTTTGTGTTTTCGTAAGTGTTTTATATGTTCAACAGAAGGAAGGGGGCTTCTGTTGCTGTAATTGTTTTAAAGTAAAATAATAATTTGTATACCGCTCTAACAGAGTGATCCTCTAGAGAGAGAGCACCAGTGTTAGCACCTTGCACTGACTATCTGCTATCTACGTACTATCTGGCTGGACTTGGCTATCATCCTGTTAGTGTGTGAAGTGCTTTACAATTATTATCTTGAAGACAAAGTAGTTCAGACTATATCTTTTATTGTACCAACTACTGTTGGAGAGAGTATGCAAACTTTGGAATGGGGCCCTTTCTCAGTCATGTAAGACGCTAGTTCTCATGAAGACGGAGGGTTCTACGGGACACAAAGCTTGCATATGTTTATCAACAGTAGTTGGTCAATAAAAACAATATCATCTGAACTACTTTACCTCCATCTCTTGCATTTGGCAACCACAATTTCTCTCTAATCATTATCTTGTTATTTATCACAACATGTCTGGGAAATAGGAAGGTCATTATTATTACTACCATCTTACAGATAGGGAACTAAGGCTGACAGACAGTGGGTGTTAACAAATGTGATGGTGGACCAATCTGACACAGTTTGGACTGTGGGCCACCATCCCGTTTGTTGGGGCCAGTCCAGATGCTTGCCCTGGATTTCTCCCTGGTGTGTTGGCGGCTAGCCTGGGCAGTGATCCCGGAGACCTCTGGGATTACAGCCTGGGCTGCTGTCTGCCCAGCTGGACCTAAATGGGCTACAGTGGGCTATAACTGTCTCTTATACACATCTAGATGTGTATAAGAGACAGTCCTGACCCGGTCTGGAGTGGCCACCATGACTGGCCACCATGTCATCATCTGTCATTAGCCGCAACGGCTGCCTGCCATGGGGGTGGGGGCAGGTTGCTGGGCACAGCGCAGGGGCAGGTGGATGCACTTCCATGCATCTCCCCACCCTTCCTGGCGGCCTAGCCCATTTGTTGTGCCAGCGGACCAGGTCTGGACCGTAGTGTCAGGTTGTTGCCAACCTGGTCGGGATCATGATGGTGGCACTCTGCTGACATGTGTGTTTTCACCCATTGACTTGATCAAGGTCAAGCTTGATCAACAGCTTTGGAAAGCCTCCCAAATGTTTTTACAGGTCTTAAGGCTCTTTGCAATCAACAGGCATAACATTTGTTGTAGCACCTGGGAAATGAGAAGGATCCAACATCATCCAACTTACCAGATTCCATGTCCTGCCAGCAAGGACTTCAGGTATCCCAGTTTGGAAACAGCTGTATTAAATGCTTGATTACAGCAGTTCAACCAAATTTTATAGCCTTTTTGAATTTACTGAATCTCACCTCTGTCCATAATCATGTCATCTGTCATTCCAAATGTGACATGTAGAATGTTTCTGAATGAGTTTCGATCTAAGCCAACGATACCATGCCGGTCACTGGGCTCCACTGCTAAAGTGTGGAATTGCTTTATGAGGCATTCCACTTCAATTTTATTGACTGTGAAATAAAAAAGGTTACAACAGAGGTTAAATAAATTTATTTATTTATTTTATTTATTTCAATTTATATGCTGCCCTTCCCTGAGGCTCAGAGCGGCTTACAATCCATAAACAAAAATTTATAACCAATAAAAAACTCTAAACCTCCATTAAAACCCACCCAAAACCACCTACTCACCCAACCCCTCTCACACCTCTACCCCCAAACCACCCACCAAACCACGCTCCATTCCCCTATTCCCACCCACTAAATGTCTTTACAAATAAAAAGGTCTTACACCACCTCCAGAAGACACTCAGGCTCAAACAACCCTCTGGGGGAAGGGAGTTCCATAACATTGGGGTAGCAAGCGAGAATGTCTCCTTGCTAGCCCTTGTCGTACGAACAAGACTAATAGACTCCCGGCTGATCGCAGGAAGGACAGGTGGTCTCTCAGATATGTAGGGCCCAGACTGTTTAGGACTTTAAAGGTCAAAAACAGCACCTTGAATTGTGCCTGGAAAGCTATAGGGAGCAAGTGAAGACCATGGAGCACTGGTATAATGTGCTCCCGGTAACTCAACCCCAAAAGGAGGCGAGCTGCTGCATTCTGCACCAGCTGCAGCTTCCGACCAGTCATCAAGGACAGGCCCCATGTACAGCGCATTGCAGTAAATCAGCCTCAAGGTGATGAAAGAATGGATGACAATGGCCAGATCTGAATCAGAAAGAAAAGGTTGCAGCCTCTTCACCAGATGGAGTTGGTGAAAAGCGCTCCTGGCCACCACCACCACCTGACAATCCAGGCACAGCAAAGGGTCCAAAGCATCCAAGGCTGCGAACCCGATCGACCAGAGGGGGGCAGATTCCGTAATAACATGAGTCCCCTAAAGGTCACAACGCCAGCCAACCGTCATCACCTCAGTCTTGTCTACATTCAGCTTCATCCAGCTCATCCCCATCCAGTCACCAGCAGCACCCAGGCATTGGGTAAGCACCGAGACTGCGGGGCTGAGGTCAGATGAAAAGGAGAGGTAGAGCTGAGTGTCATCCGCATACCATTGGCATTTCACCCCAAACCTCTGAATGACCTCACACAGCAGCCTCATATACATGTTGAACAAGAGGGGAAGACAGAATGGAACCCTGCGGGACTCCACAGGAGAGGTTTTGAGATAACGACGAGCAATCGCCCATCACCACTCTCTGGGATCTCCCCAACAGGAAGGAGTGAAACCACTCAAGAGCAGTCCCGCACACCCCTGCCAGATACCACAGTCCAGTCAACAACACCTCATGGCCAACTGTATCAAAGGCTGCTAAAAGATCCAACAGGATCAAAAGCGTAAAATTCCCCTTTTCAATCTCCAGGCGCAGGTCATCGACTAAAGCCACAAGCACAGTCTCTGTACCATACCTACAACGAAAGTCCGACTGAAATGGGTCCAGGAATCCGACAACATTGAGATGAGTCTGCAGTTGTTGGGCAACCACCTGTTCAATAATCTTCCCTAAAAAGGGAAGGTTAGAGGCAGGCTGATAGCTGGTCGGAGAGTAGGTGTCTAATGGTGGCTTCTTAAGCAGGGGACAGACAATAACAGTTTTAAGGGCATCTGATACCCTACCCTCCCGAAAGGAGATGTTGACAACCCCAGTCACTAATGGCCCCAATGTCTCCCGGCTGGCTTTCACCAGTCAGGACAGGCAAGGATCTAGTTCACAACTGGTTTCTCTCATCGCATCAGCAGGTGAAAGCTACTGAAACTGATCCAAATAAACAGGACAAGACTGGGGTTCCATAACCCCAAACTCTGATTCTGCAGATAACATGCCAGCATTCAAGTCGTGGTGAATACGAGCAATTTTGTATGCAAAGTAATTAATAAAACTGTCCTAGCGGGCATTAGATTACTCCATTACCAGGCAGAGGAAAACTGAATTAACTGGGCCCCTCACCACCTGTAACAGTTCCACCGGACAAGACTTTGCAAACGCTGCCATAGCAGAGAAGAAAGCTTTCTTTGCTGCCATCACAGCCATGGCATAGTCCTTTAAAAACAATCTATGCTGCAATCGGTCAGCTTCAGTGCAAGCTGAGCACTAGCTGCGCTCTAACTGCCTATCCTCCTGCTTCAGCTGTGTACACCAGGGGGACCTGTGTTGCTGCAGCAGTGGGAGTGGGTGCCCAAGGGTGCAACTGTGTTGATAGCCATGGTCAAGATGTCATTCCACAAGGCAATCAGGTCATTGACAGAGTAGCCGATAAAGTCAGTAGGTAAATAATTTTATTTATAAAAAACTTAATACCCCGCCCCTCCAGACATAGCAGCTCAGGGCAACTTACAAACAAGAACGATGAATAAACATTAAAATTAGATAAAACAACTAATCACAGGAGGTTATGAAAAAGCCCTCCCCCCCAACCCACTCCCCCCCCCTTCACCCAACTCCCCTGCCAAATGCCTGGTGGAGCAGCCTGGTCTTACAACTTTGTCAAAAAAAGGGAAGGTCCGGGGCCAACCAGACCTCCACTGGGAGGGAGTTCCACAGCCTCGGTGCAGCCACCGAGAATGCCCTCTCCATCAAGGCCCACCAGAAGACTTGGGGGACCTCGAGGAAGGCACCCCCAGACGACCGATCCAGGGCCCGGGGGGTGTGAGGTGGTCCTGAGAGTAGGCAGGGCCTAGGCCGTTTAGGGCTTTATAGGCAAGCACCAACACTTTGAATCGAGCCTGGAAGACTATAGGAAGCCAGTGCAGAGATCGGAGCACTGGTGTAATATGTGCCTGGCGGCCTAACGCCATTAAGAGGCGGGCCCAGTGGCGGTGCTAGCCACAGGGAACCAAGGGCACTGCCCCACCACAGCATCCTCTGTGCCCCCAAATTTTATTTTTAAAAGTTTTTCTACCGGCAGCTTTCATTCCAGCAGCTTCAGAGTCAGAGCCCCAGCGCGGCTGTAGAAGCTGTGCCAGGGCTCTGAACTTCTGGGTTGATGACTGCACATGTGCAATCATCATTACAATGCTGTCGGGAGGGAGGCGGAGTCGCGAGAGACTCAGAGCCTGTCTAAGCCTGCACAGATGGAGCCCTGCAAGGGTAAAACTTTAAAGAACGTGCACTGGGTGCCTAGAAGTGCCGTCCAGCACGAGTTCGCAGAACTGTCAACGCGTGTGAGCCTCGCTGGAGGGCAGGCTTTCATTGGACCCTATGGATGAGAAAACTGGCATCGCAGGTATGCATTGGGACTATAGCCCTTGGCGCCCGGGGGGAGGGGTAGTGGGCACGGGGGAGCATGTGTGTGTGTGTGTGACGTGATTGGTTGGTGAAACAGCAGGGGGAGAGGGGAGAGTGCTTGTGTGTGTGACTGTTTGAATCTCATTCTCTCAGCAAGTCAGCGCGGGCTTAGGAGGAAGGGAGGGAAGGAGTGGGGAACAGCTGCACTGCATGGCAGCTTCCAGGCCCAAGTCAAGTGAATGAACAGTGGCAGTGCGCGCCTCCCGGATTCCTGCTGCGGCGCTACCTGGTGAGTAAATTGGGGTGTGGGGGGTGGAGAGACAAGATCGGGGATGTAAATGCAATGGGGGCTGAGGGAGGGGTTTGGACTCGGAGTTGGGCCGGGTGTGTGTTCATGGGGTTTTGTGGACAGGTGGGGTCTGGGCTGTCAGTTGTGAGAGGTGAGATGGGGCTGGGGTATGGTGTGTGTGAGTGGAGAGGGGGGGTTCTGTGGGGTTTTGTGGAACTATGGGGTGTCCTGTGGGGCAGGGAATTGGGATTCTTCTATGGTGTTGTGGGGTGTATGTTCAGTCAGGGTTGTGTGGAGTTGTGATGTGTCTGTTGTGTGAGGAGGTGGTGGAGACTGGAATTCTATGATATGGTGGGGGGAGTTCTGTGGAGTTTTGGGATGTCTGTTGTGTGAGGTGAGCTGGGGCTACTAGGGACAGGTTCTATGATATAGTGGGGGGAGTTCTGGGAAGTTTTGTGGGGTGTCTGTTGTGTGAGGTATGGTGGGGGAGTTCTGTGGGATTTTGTGGGGTGTCTGTTGAATTTTGGACTGAGAGACTGGGAATAGGGGGAGGGGTGGATGGGGAGAGAAACTGGGGAAGGGGGGAGAATGAAGGGAGCAGGGAGGGGGTGGATGGGGAGAGACTGGGGACTGGGAGAAAGAGTGGACGGGATTAGTGTCTGGTGTTCGTGATACAGATCACTGCCTATGGCAGAATGCCAGCGCAGATTCCTTTTCCTGCACAATGCAGATTTGGTTAAATGGGAATTAGGATTCATAGTGGATTTAAGTTTCTCATAGTTGGCTGGTAATAACCTAATCTCCTCTAGGGCTGCAGGCAGGCAGCATTCCATTCAAGGCAGTTTGTGTTTACAAAACCTGAAAGAAATTGAATTTTGAAACTGAGAGTGCTTTTAACCCAAGCCTTTAAAAATACCCTGTATGCACTTTCCTTCCCTATCTGTAATACAGTCTTTTAGTGCCTGACATTCACCTAGGCTTCCAGGTCTAATGGAAGTTTGACAGTAATATTTTTCATGTCATTTTGGAAGAGATTTAGAGCCTCTGATATTATAAATGTATAAATTACATCCTGCAAGTTGGCAAACTGAAATCTTTAGACAGACAGGATATTTGCGCAGGGTAGTGAATGCTTGGCAATTTAGAGAAGTTTTACGCTCCTGAACACCTATTGGTTGGGGGAAATAAGTGGCTCAGAGGGTTTGTAATGGGATCTGTGTTGTCAGTTCAAATCCAGCTTGGTTTATCTGTTACCATATTTGTGGCTTCAGTGAAATGCTTGGTGACTCCAACTATTCACTTTGCAACAGAAGCATGATTGATACTTAGGCCTAGGTTTTGAAGAGTCAGGCTCCCCTTTTGTGAGTACTAATTGTACTGCCTACTGCTTCTGAGTACTATGTGGACATTCTAGGGTTTACCAGAGGGTAAAGGGGAGTTACCCCTGGATGTGAAGACTAGCAGAACAGGTGGTGGTTAGTGTTTTGAGGGAAGAGGCCTGGTTCCAGGCTCTGACTGTGGCCTAGCTGTGCCCAAAGGGATCGGCTGTCTGTGAAACAGCTCTTGGGAGACATCGGGGCAGAGCCAGTGGAGGATCCACAATTATGTGGATTCATCAGTTGCTTTTCTCTCATCAAATGTGCAGGAGCCAAGGCGGTTATTCTTATAGTTCTGAAATTAGATCGGCAGCAGCCTGGAATAGCAGGTGTGCTGTGCTTGACTTGGTCAGCCCTCTTGAAAAATCCCTGTGTTCTAACCTGATTACCCAGTCGGTACTTCAACACCACAAAGGTTTGGCCTGTAAGATGCAGATTTAAATTCATATTTAGAGTTTGCAGCTGAAATCGTTAGTCTGCTGAGTGTATTTGCTGCTGGGTTATGCCACGCCACTGGCCTACCATTGCCCTGGCTCCGCCTACCGTTGCCCTGGCTCCACCCCATGGCTTGCTGGTCTGCTGGCGGCTTCACCACCAGCAGCCCGGCTGGTCTTAGTGCCCCTCCAACCTCAAAACCCACCAGCTCCCCCTGGGCGGGCCACCGCATTCTGCACCAGCTGCCGTCTCTGAGCCATCACCATGGGTAGCCCCACCTAGAGCACGTTACAACAGTCCAGCCTAGAGGTGATGAAAGCATGGATGATAGTGCCCAGTTTGGAGTCTGAAATGTACAGCTGGAGCCGCTGTACCAGATGTAATTGGTGAAAAGCACTCCTCGCTACAGCCCCCACCTGGACATCCAGGCAGAGCTGCGAATCGAAGAGCACCCCCAGACTCTGAACCTAGGGAACCAGCAGGGGGCGAACCCCATCAATAATGGGGGGCACCACCTCCACCGCCTTCCCCACTAGCATCACCTCCGTCTTGTCAGGATTCAACCTCAGTCTGTTAGCCCTCATCCAGTCCCTCACAGTTGTCAAACACTGAGTAAGCACCAAGACTGCCAGGCCCGGGTTGGATGAAAAAGAGAGGTAAAGCTGGATATCATCAGCATATTGATGACACTGCACACCAAACCCTCTCACCCCCTTGCCAAGTGGCTGCATGTACACATTGAACAGGAGAGAGGACAAAACAGAACCCTGCGGGACTCCACACGAGAGGACTCGGTAAGAAGAAAAATAAACCCTGAGCACCAGTTGCTGAGTTCTTTCAGCCAGAAAGAAGCATTCCGGCCAGAATCATTTGAGAACAGTCCTGCCCACCCCAGCACAGTCCTGCAGGAGCGTCGCCTCATGGTCAATGGTATCAGCTCATGGTCAACCGTATCAAAAGCAGCTGACAGATCTAATAGAATCAGCAGGGTCGAACGACCCGGATCCAATTCACGATGTAGGTCGGCGACCAGTGCTTTCCTTTTTAATGTGTTAATGAGTTTTAATTGTGTTACTTTTAGTTTGTTATATTTGTTTACTGTATTGTAAGCCGCCCTGAGCTGCCTGGAGCAGAAGGGGTGGGGAAAAAATGTTTAATTAATTAAATCATAAATAAATAAATAAATAAATAATACATTTTACTTACTACAGGAAGTAAACTAATAGGTCTGTAATTGTCAGGCTCTTTATTAAACATAGGTATAATTATACTAATATTCCAAGTTGAAGGGAGCCATTTTGAATGATTAATATATGTGACTAGGTGGCTAATAAAGGGGCACACCACTCTGGTAGTAAGTAGAAAGCAGGTAGAAAGTCTTTCTGCAGGTAAAAAGTCAGCACCTGCAGGGGACCAGTTTGTTTTTTACAGTCATATACAAGAAAAAAGAGCAAGACTTGGCCCTCTCTCACAGCTTTCTCAGTAACATAGGTTTCTGTCTTAATAAATAGACAAATCTGTGGCTGATGTCACCAAGTCCACTTACAGTTTCACTGTGGTAGGTGCAGTGCTGCATCCAGACAAGTGCAGACTGTGTGACTGCACAGAGGCCCCCCAATACACGAGCTCCATTAGCAAACTTGAAATAACAACAGGAGTGTGAGAAGCACTGGCACGAATGACAGGCATTCAGAGTCTCAAATGTATGGAGCTTTGGCCTCTGGAGATTCAGAAACCGCCCTCCCCACAACCCATGGAGCCCATGAGTACAGTAGAAACAAGAGCATATCCATAACACGGCCCACAGTGCAGAGAGCTCCAGCCCTTCAAGGGGTTGATATGTTTAAGTGAACATAAAAAATGAATTCCAGTAATATTTTCTTTTTCTAATAGGTGAGTCATTGTGGGTGTTTTTAAATGAGATGCTACCCCGCATGGCCACCCAGGAGCCACTAGTGTGGCCAGATATGCAATTTTTGGAGGACCCTTGTGAGAAATACAGGTTATGAGGCTACAGTATGAAGCCCTGCAACCTGTATTTCTCATAAGAGTCTTCTAAAATTTGCATATCTGGCCACCCTAGGAGCCACTAATCCACCTGTCTGTCTGAAAGTGGAGTAGTGGGATGCGTGTTCCCATGAGCCACGCAGCACCCCCTCATGGCCACTCACGGAGCACGCCGGAGAAATCCAAAGTGCTCTGTGTGGGCCAAGTCAAAAAAGTCTGTGGCAACGTGTGGCCACAGAGCCCCTGCTCGTATGATCTGGGTCAGCCAGCCATGCCAGCAGAGCGGTCCACTGCTCATATGCACTGTGGGCGGGGGACAGCCTTTGCAAGTCACAGGAACTGGCTGGGAGTGCTGGGAAGCCTGGGTTCCCCAGTGCTCATGCCGGGAACATGTCACTTGCAACAGGCAGTCCAGCACGCTTCCCCCTCCCCCATGGTCTGTGGCAGAGGGAGAGCACAGCTACTGTCTCTGTGGCCAGGGTAGCCACGCTGGGAGCTACCTGTATGAATTCCTCCCCACCCACTCCATCTGAGTGGGTGCTCCACGGCAGCACCACGCCACCACCAACCCCATCGCTTTGCTCGTTTTAAAACACCTGACGTGTCAATCAGACATTCCTATGTTACAAAGGGGCTCACACTGCCATTTATGCATGGGGCCCTCAACTTCCCTGGATCCGGGACTGGGCAAGTATACAAAATTCAAGTTCTCCTGCTCAAGCTACAGCGAAAGGAGGCTTCCAGCAGGGTCTTTAGAAGCCGAGCAGCGCAGTAAAGAGAGGAAGTTTGCTTGCCCTCTAAATACCAACAACTCATTAAAAAAAAATAAAAAAATCTGCTATTCCAGGCTACAAATAGACACGGGAAGAGGAGGAAACATGAGGGTGGGGGAAACAGATGAAGAGCGTGTGAAGACACAACCTAGACAACTGGCCCAGACTCATCCCGATTAGCCTCTTTCCGGTAGACAGGCTCCCAAGGGAGCGCCGGGAAAGGAATTCTGAGGGGAAGGTGGATCAGTCGCATGGGGAGGGGGCGGTGGAGAAATGACTATGCCTGAGCCGAGGTGTGGGAGAGAGCCCCGTGGAGATGGTGATGGAGGGGAGTTGGCGCAGGCCAGGGAGCTGTTCGATGGGGGAGAAGGCTGGTTGAAGCTGTAGGGGGTGTCAGTCGGTCTCAAAGGGGCTGTGGGTCTTGGCTTTAATTAGCATGGGAGCGCTTAGAGGGGACGGGTGCGGTAGAGCAGTTCCTGAGGCTAGGAGAGTCGAGGTGGGAGCCGGGTCTGCCCCATGCAGATGAGATTGCTAGGGGGTTCTTGGGCCGGGGTCAGAAGGGAATAACTGGGTCGGTCTCGGGGGCTCAGCGCTCACAGTGCTTGGCGGTTCTGCACAGCGACTCCGCGAGCTTCTGCAGCTTTTTCCTGTTCATGGTGCGCTCGGGCCCAGCTGGTGCTTCCTTCCCTCAGCCAAGCTGCGCAGTTACTATGGTGACAACAGACTCATGCTGGCTAATCATAAAGCGAGAGGCGTGGCTTGCTTCATTGTGAGGGGAATGGCCCTGAAGGCATCACCCTTGGCATCCGCAGAGAAACGCCAATAGGCAGCGGCTTCCACGCTGCCAGGGCTGGTGTATATTCGTCGCGCCCCTTTCTCTGCGGAAGTTTAGCTGTCTCCACGTAACACGTGGTGAGCTTGGCTTTGTAGGCAACCCCCCCCCCCCCTTTTCAGATACACAGACTTGAATCACACACCACTATCCGCCCTCTCCCTACCACCCACAGTACCAGGTCGGAGGGCTGGGCCTCAGCCACACAGTTTCCAGTGCCACTATGTCAGTTTCACAATTATCTAACTCCACCTCCCCCATCCTAATAAAAGCTCTAACCCCACCATACACAGTGTACCCAAGGCACTGCCAAGGCACTCCACCCCTCTATTGCCCATGCCCCCACTGTCACAGACTCGTATACTATTTTCTCCCCAGACCAATTTAGTTTGATAGTTTAAGACAAACCTACACTTGAGGCTTGAAATGCAAAGTACTGTAAGATACCCCCACAATAGAATAATAAAGCAAATTTCTTTACCTTTCTGATTAACTGAAATATTTTGCTCTTGCTCATTTTTGGGATGTTGAAGTAGCATCCTCCTTCTGTTACATTATTTCTGTTAATGGACCAACTTTTGTTGATGTGGAAGATTTCAAGACACACAGGGCTCTTCCTCAGACTGATAACAAGTCAGGGCCTTGTTATCAGTTTCATCCAGTGGCATATCTATCATAGGTGCAGCAAGTGCAGGTGCACTGGGGCCCATCAGCCTGGGGAGCCACACGCTTGGTGAGTGCATACACACACTGGAGTGCCCCAGCAGGGCACCCATTCCCACCTAGTTACCCTGCTTTCACCAACAGAAATTAGTCCAATAAAAGATATCTGAACTACCTTTATTTAAATCTACACCCTACCTTTCCCATCAAGGTTCACTTTTGTCTCCATCAGTTACTTTTGGGACCAACACAGCCACCACGCTCTCCCTTTAGACATTACCATTCTACAACTATGGGTGAAAACAGAAGTGATGGTCAGGAAGCCATGGTCCAGGCCTAATAACAAAATTGCCCATGGCTGGGCCACCTGGGAAGGCAGCCAGTGACAGCCAGCCATAGTGGACCTGATTCAGGCTGTCTGCCAGGTCACAGCAGACACTGATAGTCCCTGATCAGGTAAACCTTAGCCTGGGCTGTGAGCCAGAGAGTCTGGGGGTGAGAACCCAGGCTGGGTGCTAACATGGCCCACGGCAATATCTGGTGGTGTTTGCACAAACATGCAGGGAAGGTGCAGTGCAAAGTGGGCCAAAGCAGCTCAACACCACATCTATTTTTACCCCATGTTCCTGTTTGCATTTTGTCTTACAATTTAGTTACTTCCACTTTAGGGTTATTATATTACAACGGCATATTTAGCATGATTCTACTTCGGCTTTATAAAATTCATTAGCATCCAAAACCACTGAAGGTTGGATTATTTAAGCCACATTTCTTTACAGAGTGAACTAAATCAGACGTTATCAAGGTCAGCACACATGCTACTAGAGTACCCTGATGCTGCTGCTCCTCCCCGCAAGAGGGGAAATATAGTTGTTTCCCTTCTATGTTTAACTTACATCAGCAAGAAAGTTGTTGTATAGGTTCATAGCCTCTACTAGCCACTTACTCTATGGCTTGCACGTGACCTAGTGGGGCTGTAGCCGAACAGATCTGTTCACAAGTGAGATGATAGCTGATTTCTCCATTAAAGTCTAGCTGTAGCAATATAAGTTCTTTACATTCATTTGTAAATAATTGTTCAGAAAAGGCATTTCCAATTTTTACCAAAACCCATTCTGCCAGTTTCTATGCCTAGGATATTTCCTGAAATTCATTAAATGTAGCTTTCAAAAGTTGGTATAAACAAGCAAAAATGCCATTGACTTGAATGTAGAACCTCCATGTGCTCAATGAGCAAAGAGATGGTTTGGAGTCTTTCCCAATTCTATGGCTTATAAGACACTTACCTGGGCTCAGCATTAAGCATTTGTGAAACCATTCACCTTAACAGACACCTAGATAAAAGTGGCTTGGCTTCAGAGGTATTGAACACATAGGCTGCTTTTAGACGGGATACGCTACCACAGGTCCTCCAATTCCCCACAAACCCAGGCACCTATTTGAACGTGGTGTGGGTGGAAGCACACTCCCGCGACCCACGCACCGCCCACCCATGTCCCTGCATGAAGCAACTTGGGTTTTTCCCAGTTGCTCTGTGCAGGGGCATTAATGGGTGGGGGTAGGTGCACACTCATCTCCCACTGTGTGAACGGCCCACCCTCACTTAACGGAAGTGCGCTAGTACTCTACCCAGCATATATAGACCCAGCTGGGAGGTAGGTCCGTCTAAAAATGGCCATAGTCAGTGTGACTAAAAGATTAGCAACAATATTACTACATTTTATTATTTTCCTCTCTTTTCTTTAGGATTTCCAGATTATTCAATGTGACTAATCAAAAAACTGAATGCATGGCATTTATGTTCTGCACCTAGGGTTACTTAACATCTATACAGGGGGCCGGACATAAGAGACTCTGATCCTCAAAGTCCAAGTCTCATTAAGGATCTGGGTGTAGTTCTGATGCCACTGAATGTTTTGCCTTTGATTTCAATGGGGATAGGATTTCACATTCAGTCAGCAGTTTCTTCTATGAAGTTTCTGAAACCAAGACAACAGGCTGAACAGTGGGAACTTCAGTGAAAGATGGAGTGATGGATTAAAGAATGAGTAGATACTATATATATATATATATATATATGTGATAAATTATTCATTCATCAAAGTTTCTTTTTTATTTTTGCTTCAGGCAGATCAGTTTGTGCTGCCACTCCACACACTAAGTTCACACAAAGTCAATTTTTTCAGACTATTTTTACTGCGATCCTGGAAGTAGCTTTATATAACAAGACACATCCGCATAACAGGTCCACCACTGAACTTGCTTAGAATAAAATCAGCTTCAATATGAAGCTGTTAGATATCAAAACCCCTGCTTTTTACATGCTAAATATTTCAGCAAATGTGCATTAAAATACAGCAATGTACACATAAGTAAATACATAGATGAAATTCTGCACCTAGAAAATAATTCATAAAAAATCATCACTGGTTACAACTGAATTTCTCTACTTGTTAATTTAAAAATGGTACAAAACATGCAAAATAATTCTAAATATCTTAATGACAATACAAAAGAAAAGAGCTACCAGTGTTTTCCAAAAATGCTCAATTAAACCCAGTATTACCTCAAATGATGTAAAAATGATGTAATGCATATTACTAGTATAGTAGTATTATTTCATTTAAGCAGAGGTAAAATCCTTAAAATTTTGGGACAATCAGTTATGCTGTAATGTGTTGCTGCTCTCTTTCACTGCAGAAGCACATGCTAGAGGCCCAGAATTGCTTTGACTAAGTTCAGAAAGAAAAAACCTGCTGATAGTAGCTATGGCTCTGACCTATCCTCTTTAGGAAGCACTGCTTTGTACTGGTAAAAAAGCTGGAATCTGCAAGGATCAAAGGCACCCTAACTCAGCTTGCCACAATGGTAGCAGCTCTCCCAACTTAGTAAACAAAATCAAGGGCAAAATTATAATGCACACATCTACAAAAGTAACATGTTTAAGAACGTTACCAATATATTCCGATTTCCAAAATGACATCAGTAGTCATGAAGTATCCATAGTTTTGCTAATGTTACATTCATCTTTAAGATGAATTTTGGAGTTTCTAATTTAAAAATTAGAGTTTATTTCTAATTAGTCACACACACCTTTTAGTAGCAAAAAGGTCTCACTCTATTCTCCAATAGTTTACAAATTAGCTAGCTGGATCATCAGCTCTTACAATTCCAAACATCTAACATTGGCTACTGGGGGGCGGGGGAGGTACTCTGTGTATTAAGCAGCAGGCAAGGATAATGGCCTTTTCTGGCACAGCAACTTCTGACTGACTATTGAAAGAGTAGGAATATTTTTTAAGGACACAGGAGAACTCATGCAGTTTGGTAAAATTTGTCAATCTTTTCACAGTTGAAGTTTTCTAGAGTCATTGCATTTTTGTTGAAGGGATAATCTTGATTTTCTTATTGTTATTCTGAATCTGAACTGGAGCCTGCTGTCTTCCTTTTCTTCTTTTTGCCATGCTTCTTGTGCTTCTTTCTCTTTTTTGATTTTTCCTTAAAAACAGTTAAACAACAGAAATTATGTATAACAGCAACAATATAAAATTTCACGAAGTATTAGAAGGCAATCCTCTATCTTTCCGAATTCAGCTAAATGAAAAAGTACTAGTTTTGAATGGAATTAGTCCAAAGATATTTAAAAAGTTTACCGTAACTTGATAGCCGTAGGTAAGTATAAATTTTTTCCATAGATCCTCAGTGACATGTTATTATGTAATTAATCATGACTGCATTATAATCAAGGACCTGTGCTGTCAATGAGGAAAACACAGCAAACATAGGTCCCAAATCATAATCAAAGACTTTTGTTACTAAAAAAATCCCCAGGTTTTACAAAGATGTTTATTTACTCGTTTTCATCCAAATTTTGAAGCTCTGACCCTCAGCTCCAAGAACCTAGGGTCTCAAGCTCTGATCGCCAAGTTCTCCCTTCCCCTGCTCCCACTGATCTCCTCACTTCTCTGATCCCCTGCTCTAAAGCCAGGCCGAGGATTGGACAGTCCAGGTTGAGGCATTGCCTCTCTTGCAGCCCCTATCACTTCTCTACACTTCCTGCTTTCTTTTCATCCCACAATATCAGCCTTGATATGTGTCGAGAAAATAGACTTTAGACTCATTAGGCTCTTTTTGTAATAAATTCCCAGAAAATTTTAAACAAAACAAAAATAAAAAATGAATGGCCTACAGGATTGAGATGCAGAAGATGGAAGAATTAACGCTGACTCTGCAACATTGATTATGGTATTTCCTAGCTTTGGAGTGTTTTGATTTTCTCTTACTATAGAGTATTTTTGGAACAATGAGCTGTTTATCCTTAGCGCTCAGAGGAAAAGCACATCACAACAGGCAGTAGTTTTCACGTGGCTGACAACATACACAGTTCTTGAAAACTCACAGCTTTAACTTGGCAAGTAGGTTGTATACAGTTACTGGTTTAAGAAGGATTAATGCAAGAGCTCCTTGTAAAGAAATTATTTTAGACAATAAGTATGTGAAATTACATCCTGTATATCCCAATATAGCACCAAATTATGCTTTCCAATGTAAAATTCAGATAAACTTCCAGAATTAACTGAGGAGATTCTGAATTTACACTTAAATATTTAAGAAACAGAAACTGTTTTAAAATCCTCAGTATTAACAATGAAAACAGCACTGACTGGGTACTATAAGTTGAACATTAAGGCTGCTTTCATCATAGGAGATGGTGTCTACTGCGATCTTCTTGTTCCCACAATCTTAAAATTGCACAATTTATTTTCTAGGCACCCTTCGCACAAGACTTGTCTACTGGAATTTTTTTCTTTGCACATTTTACATTGACCTCACTAATCATGGGATCTACCTTTCTCATGAGCACAAATCTGCACAATTTTTGTTTTGTCCCTTCTGTCCTGTGCCTGACTGACCTCAGAGCAGAGTTGAAAACCACAAGGCAGCAGCTGATTGAAATTAACAAGCCATCTGAAATTAACTAGCTGGGAATGAACCAGCTCTGTCCTGTTGGTTTGCTGGTTTCCACGCATGCTGTGGTTGGGATTGTAATGCCGACAATTATTCTAATGTTCCCAATTTTGCGCAACCATAAGACCTGTCAGTGTAAGAGTAGGATTTTGCAGCCCGGTAATGTGCAAGCACTCTCAAGGCATAACTTGTGGGATGAACGCAGAATGGTGCACTCAAACGTGCAGTTAACTTGTGAGAGCAAATTACAATTCCACAGTTATTGTCTTGTGTGAAAGCTGCTGTAGTTGATATTTTTGAATTCTAATTTTAGAGTAGAAGTGATACTTGCTGTTTTTTCTTTTTCTTCACTGTTTTTCTTCTTTTTCACTTGTACCTAAAAAGATTAATATATTTTCATGGCAGAATAGGAAGAACAATATTTTCAAATGTGCTGAAAGTTAAATGTTTTAGCTGTGGAACTTAGAAATTGATATAAGTATATGAAGAATACTTGTGTAATTTTCTGAAACACACCCTTGTACAATGATCTCTGAGTTCCAATTACAAAATATTCAGTCACTTGAAAGTGAACTTCCTGTGTACTAATACATATACCAAAAAAGGGAGTTATCATGCATATACCGGTAATATACTTAAACTAGGTGGTAGAGAGAGGGAAGAAGGAGGAGTCTACAGTAAAAAAACATGTTTTCATGTCTTCTGGGATACTAAGGGAATAAAAATAAAATCAAATCATATAGTACTGTAGGGACACTTAAAAAAACAAATCAATCACACACCATTTCCCCTAATTAAAATTATACTACTATTGTACTAATCAGTGCATAAGGAGAAATTATCAGGAGTAACTAGCAGTAAGACAATGAGCTCGAATCTACTGCCAGAGGCTGTGGTAAGGGCTGGCCAGTACTACAGCTGAGTTTAAAAGAGGTTTGGACAAGTTTCTGGAAGATAGGTCCATTAGCAGCTATTAGCCAGACAGGATCAGGGAACATGAAGGGAGCTGAGGGGAAAACAACAGGGAATGGGTCCCCCTTTGTGACCTGTTGGGTGCTTCTCGCAAGCCACCGTGATTGGCCACTGTCGGAGACAGGATGCCGGGCTTGATGGACCACTGGTCTGACCCAGTATGGCATTTCTTATGTTCTTATGTCCTCTATCTCCCACAAAAGCAAGAACAGCTCCAAAGCTTAAATGGATCAACCATATTAGTGTGCTGCGATTTGTATTTTATGGGGGTGAAAGAGCCTCTTGTAAAATTTAATTACAGTGAAAGAATTCAGATGAATAATTGAAAAAGCCCAACTGTTGTATTTTTAGAGAGGCTGCTGGGCTATCCGGAGGGGAAACCTGACCCAAAGAGGTGACATGAGTTCATACACCATGAGAGATGAAACCCATTCACTTCACTGGAGTGAGTAAACAGAGCCAGATTAGAGTAGAAAGTTAGAGAGTTTATTTACCAGAATCCAAGAAGAACAGGGGGTTTGATCACAGAAACCAGAGTTCCACAGAGCCATGGAATACCAGGTAATACAAGAGAAGAACTGAACCCTGGCTGGTCACTTTTATAGGGTCTTACACAAAGAACCCAAACCCAGCCAATGAGCTGGCGACAACATCACCTACGCTATGTATGACTTGTCACACATTTCCACCCATCCTCATGACCCTCTCTGATTGGTTTATCATCCATAACATTCTATCTATATGTTTTCAACATTTAGGCTCCAGAGAGACTAGAGAACAGCTGTTTATCAAGCTTTTCCCAGGGAAAGACAAAGTCACAAGAAGCTTGTTTTCCTTAAGTTTCTATTCTAGAAACTGTCAGCTCTTTTCTCTCTCTGGCCTAATACAGGTTTGAAAAGCCTGAACTAAAGTTATGGATTTACTCATGATTCCTTTTTCCTTTGTCTGTGACACAGCCCTTTCCCCAGATTTACCAAAAGAGCTCCCGATCCTGCAGGAGTGCCACTGGCTGTGGTCTGTTCGCATTCTGAATGGTTCTCATCCAAAAACACATGACCAGAATTAGTGATGTGGCGATTCCCTGAATTATCAAGAGACACAGAGAAGGTGCGCATGCGCATAGCTGGATGTAATAAGATCTGTTCTGGAATTCCCCACCAGGGGGCCTCAGCAGCTCGCCGCCAATTCTCTTGTTGGAGATTTATTAATTGAGAGATATATAAGAGAGAGCCAATGCGTCTATGATCAATACCAAATAGGTTTAAGACCACTAGCTTGATTGGCTGAAAGACTCTTGTTACCAGGGAAGCGATGTTGATGCCTGAGGAACACTTTTCAATGATCGTAGCCAGGTTTACATCTGGAAGGCAAACTTGATTGCCAAGTTGCGTGACATGTTGGAGGGGAATACAAAACCCATCCACCTTACCTGGGCACTGCAGGTGATTATAATTTATCAGCACTGTGGCGTGACCCAGTGCGCATATCATGTTACCTATTCTGACCGCTTCCTAGACTGTGGTATTAATTTCAATCCTTACAGCCGGAGAATCTGTTAATGAGGAATTCGCAGATGCCTGGCACTCACAAATCCAAATTAGGCCATGTTTAGAGCAACAGCCTGGATCTACTCTTTGGTACGAGGGAGTGACCATATGAATGTCTGGATCGTGTTTGAAGTAAGATCCAGTGGGTATGAAGCCCATGCTGTTTACCTAAAGCACACTCTCTGGTGTACTCCCACCTTGGTATGGATATCATGATATTCAGCTTTGTGGTCGAATCATCCTGCACTATCACCCTGTTCAATCACGCCAGAGCAAGCATCTCTAAATTTACCTGGGTTATCCCCTGCTTTTTCAGATGTAAGAGCAGATGAGAGCAATTCAGAAGGCTAGGCCACTGGCCAGCCTCCAACTGCAGAAGACGATCATGAAATGAAGAGACCATATTACTAGCAACCAAAGAACAGGCAATGTGCCTAGACACAGTATTGTATTTTAAACAGTCCAAAACAGCATCAAGGGACACAGCTAGTCTATTAAGGTTGTCAGCCACCAAATTAAAATGTATAATGGACCTGGCGTGTTGCTGAAGCAACATGGAATCAATGTGGGTCCCAGAAGTGACTGCACTATTCACACCATTTAACAGAACACCAAGACGTGAATTAAGGCCCACAATGTCAGCAGAGTTCCACAGCCTGAACCACCAAGCAAAGTGGACACAATATCTCTGTGAACTCGAGAGTGTGCAGGCGTGTCAACAATAGGATTTTGGAACTTCCATGTGGCAAGCACTGCCGAAAGTTCCTGAAACACCCACGACCTGATCTGAGGAGGGCATGAATTAGGCACGTTGTATCCCACAAACTCCAATGCAACTGGGACATGAACCCAGCCCTTACTGAAAACCACTCTCTCCTCCGCGGGGTGGACAAACGGTCCTTCCTCAGACCAAGGTTGCAGGGAGGGGCATGTGTCTCAATAGAAGTCCTGCCTATCTGAAGTGTGAACAAACATTTTGCCACCACTGGTGGTCTAGAAAATGTACCTTCATAGGAACCGTCATCTATGATGGAAATGTCCAAAATGGTGACCCCAAAGGACCAAGGATCCTCTGAGTGTGTGAAAGAGACCTGATTAGCCCATCTACCTGCACTGGGGTGGGGCATGTCTGTGGAGATCACAAAAGCGGGTCCATGGAACCAATCCACCGAAGGCCTCACTGGGCCCAAAACAGGCAGTGGAGCACCTCAAGGAAACAGAAACAAAAATTGGTCACCTACCTCGGTGAATTTGTTTCTGTTCTGTCATCCTGTCAGTGCTCCGCAAGGGTAGCTCTAAGCATGGCCGACAGGAGGCAGAAGAATAATTTTCGTTGTGCGCATGCGTGGCTACCCTCCTCCTCAGTCGATGACCAAGCCGAGGATAGTCTCCATTAGTCTGTAAAAACTCATATGCAACTCACTAGTAACGCTAACCCCAAACGGGGCCTTAACAGTGTAGGTATCATTACTTAATCACCTAAACTAGTAAACAGCGTACACGTACGCCTATCATTAACCTTAACAAACTGAACTGCTAGTTGGGTATCCTTGGATGCCCTCACATTTAGATAGGCACTGTTTGACAGGGAGGGCTGGAGCACTGACAGGATGACAGAATAGAAACAAATTCACCGAGGTAGGTGACCAATTTTTGTTTCTCCTTCTGTCCCGTCAGTGCTCCGCAAGGGATGTACCCGAGTCCGAAATTATGGGTGGGAGCAAATAGTCCTGGGAACCTCCAGAACCGCCTGCAAGACCCTCCTGCCAAATGCCGCATCCGCGGACCTAAATAAGTCTAATTTATAATGTTTGACGAAGGTATGCAGGGAGGACCACGTTGCTGCCCTGCATATCTCATCATAGGAAGCCCTGGTCTTAAAAGCATAAGAGGTGGCAGCGCCCCTGACTGAATGCGCCCAGATCTGCAGAGGGGGATCCTTATTCTTTGCCTTATAGGCCTCTATTATGCATTGCTTTACCCATTTGGAGATTAACACTTTAGAGGCCTTCTTGCCACCATAACTAGGTCTGATGTTAACAAATAGGGCAGATGTAGATCGGATTCACTGAGTCCTTTTAATGTAGATCTTAAGAGCCCTCTTCACATCCAAGGTGTGCCACACCTTTTCCTTAGGGTGAGAGGGCTTAGGGCAAAATGAAGGCAAGACTAACTCCTGGGCCCTATGGAAAGTAGAGTTTACCTTAGGGATGAATGCCTCATCTACTCTAAGGGTGACAGATTGTTCATTAAATGAGCAGTAATTGTTTTCCATAGACAAAGCCCCTAGTTCAGATACCCTTCGTGCCGATGTAACCGCCACTAGGAACACGACCATAAGGGTCAACATGTATAACGATACATGCCGCAGAGGCTCAAAGGGAGCTCTTGTGAGGGCATCTACTACTAAACTCAGGTTCCACGAAGGGCATCTATGTACTACTGGTGGAGAGATGTTACGTGCAGCACGTAGAAACTGCCTAACATGCCTATAGGGAAGAATCTTTTTATGAGAGATTGATTGTAAGACCGATGCAATGGTGGCCGCCTGGTGGGCCAATGTGTTCGGTCTCAGACCCTTTTCTAATCCTTCCTGGAGGAATTGCAAAATAATATGCACCCTGGCCTTAGTGGGGTCCACCCCCGTTTCCTGCCCAACGAGCAAAGGTTTCCCAGGAAGACCCATAGGCATTCCTGGTCGCTGGGCATCTAGCTTGTTGTAATGTGCCCAGAACAGCCTCAGAGTAGCCTTGCGCTCTCAATGCTGTGCGTTCAAGTGCCATGTCGTCAGTTTCAATATGGCAATGTTGTCGCACCAGAGAGGACCCTGGGACAATAGGTCTGGATGTAGTGGGAGATGTAGTGGGCGATCCACGCTCAGTTCCACCAGATCAGAGAACCATGGTCTCCTTGGCCAGTAGGGAACAACCAGGATCACCCGGGCTTGCTCTCTGAAGATCTTGACTACAGTTCTGGATATCAAGGGGATCGGAGGGAAGGCATAAAGTAACCCCTTTGGCCATTGTTGATTGAGTGCATCTATCACCTCCGCTTCTCCATCCATAAATTTTGCCATGTACCTCCGTACTTGCTTGGAGAGTTTGTTTTCAAATAGGTCCATTACCGGTTGACCAAATCGCCTCGCCAAGGTCTGGAACACTTCTGGGTGGAGATGCCATTCGTGCGGATCCAGTGTTTGTCGACTCAACCAATCCGCTTGGATGTTGTCTGTACCCTTTATGTGAAGTGCTTTTATTGATATCAGATTGTGTTGCGCCCACGAAAACAATCTCACAGCTTCCCGTTGGGAGTGCTGGCGCCCTGGATCCCCCTTGATGGTTGATATAAGCTTTCGCAGCTGTGTTGTCCGTGTAGATCAAAATATGTGAATTCCTTATGCTGGGGGGCTAGCTGTTGTAGTGCTAGGCGAATGGCTCTGAGTTCCAGGAAGTTGATATGGTGAGTGCGTTCCAAGGGGGACTCAGGTCCTGTACCGATGAGGATCCCATCTGGGCTCCCCAGCCCGTCAGGCTGGCGTCCGTTGTTATGATCGTACGACTGGGATCCGACAGGGGGATTCCGGCGGTGAACGTGTCATCCCCTAATCACCAGGACATTGACCTTCGAAAACCTCTTGGTATTTGAACCCATGGATTGAGATCTTTTGTAAGCTCTACTTGCATAGGCCTCAGCAGCTATTGCAAGGGGCGAAGATGGAAACATGCCCATTGAACTTGTTTGGTGCAGGATACCAGTAACCCGAGCAGCTGTGCTAGGTATTTTAGTCTTGCCCGAGATTGGTAGCTCAGCTGGGTTACCATTAGCCCGGTGGTATGCGTGCGGTGCCTAAGGATCAGTTTGCCTAGGTGTTGTAGCTTGCGAGTTGGTACTAAGTGGCAATTTTCCTTGTTGACCAAGAATCAGTGGGACTCGAGATAACGTATTGTCTTGGCCACATCTGCTAGGGTCCTTTCTCTGGAGTGGGCCCTGATGAGAAGGTCGTCCAGGTAGGGGTAGATGTGGACTCCTTCCTTCCGCAGGTTCGTTATCAGGGGGATCAAGACTTTGGTAAAGGTTCTCGGGGCTGACGACAGGCCGAATGGCAGGGCTCTGAACTGGTAATGATCTCCCTGATAGAAGAAACGTAGCCACTGGCGATGTGGTTCCGCTATCGGAATGTGGAGGTACTGGTCCTGGAGGTTCAAGGACGCTAACCAATCTCCGATCCCGATGACCTGGCAGATAGACGAGACTGTCTCCATCTTGAATCGCTGATATCGTACTGTCTTGTTCAGCAATTTCAGGTCCAGTACCGCTCTCCAGGTCCCTGTCTTTTTGGGCACTAGAAAAAGGATGGAATACAGTCCCAGGCCCCGCTGGTTCAGGGGCACCTGTTCTACTGCCCCTATTGCAAGGAGTCTCTATATCTCCAGAAGCATTGCTCAATGCTTTTGGGGTTTTGCTGACCTTGGGGATGCAATAAAGCCATGCTGGGGCATGCCTCTTAGTTCGATACTGTAACTGTGATTTACACAGTCCAGAACTCAGGTGTCTGATATTGACTTTGCCCAATAGTTGGAAAAATGTTGAAGCCTGCCCCCACCTGCATTGTCCCCAGACAGTCATGCATCAGCTTTTCTTGTCTGGGGAAAAGGTCCCGAGCGTCGTTTGTCGTGTCTGAGTCCTTGGCCTCTTGACCCTCTGCGGGGGTTGAATCGATTGGGTTGATCGAACCTATAGTGTCCCTGCCTATGAAAAAGGCCATAACCTGAACTATATCCTCCCCTGTTCCTGAGATAAGGGGCACGAAATGTTGTCTTTTTTGCTGCCATTTGTTGCAGATTCCTCTGTTTCGATTTATCATTGGAGTCTGCCAGAACACTATCCAGACAGACGCCAAATAACTTAAACCCCTTATAGGGAGAGGCTGAGAGTAGGTTTTTTGCAGTAGGATCTCCCTGCCAGGTCCTAAGTCATAATTTACGCCTTCCAGCTACAGTGGTTGCCACTGCTCTTGTGGACCATGACATAGCATCCACTGTAGCATCTGCAAGGAATGCTGTTGCCAAATTGATCAGAGCAGACAGGACCTGAGCCCTCGTTAGAAACATTCGAACCCTGGGCCTCCTGGGTCCACACTAACAGCGCTCTAGCCACATATGAGGATATGACATTCACCCTCATAGCTGAACAGTCTAGACCCCTTCGCAAGGAAGCTTCTATGCCACTGTCTGTTGAATCCTTGGGGTAACAGTCCCCCTCTGTGGGGAAAACCGTTTGTTTGGCCACTGATACTGCTGCTGCATCCACCTTGGGATTTTTTAGCAGTGGTTCCTTTTTTCTGGAGATAGAATATAAAGAGGATTGAATCTTATTCATCCTCTTAGTCTTGTCGGGCTGTTTCCATTCCTCCAGTATTAATTTCTCGAAGGTCTTGTCTAATGGGCCCCCCGAGTCCCTGCCATGAACGGAGGGAATATAGTGTCGATCATCCTCCTCCTGGGAGTCTGATGAGGCCTCCTTTGGTGG
This sequence comes from Sphenodon punctatus, assembly GCA_003113815.1. Taxonomy (NCBI): domain Eukaryota; kingdom Metazoa; phylum Chordata; class Lepidosauria; order Sphenodontia; family Sphenodontidae; genus Sphenodon; species Sphenodon punctatus. The sequence continues at coordinate 1,809,560 of QEPC01012398.1, forward strand.
TTTCTCAACCAGTTGGAGAGTCTTAACTACCTGGGCCATAAACTCATCCCTGCATGGGAGGGGGAATTGTCTTTCTTTATCCCTGGGGTCGTGGTATTCCACTGAGATCTGGTCATCCAGATCCTCCCAGTCCTGGTCAGATTCGCAATCTGATTCGAACCCCAGAGCTGCCTGATCCTGCTCCCTAGGCCTTTTGGCCTGAACTTCAGGCTCACTCTCATCAGCAGAGTGTTGTGGGGATCTGAGCAGCTTTGCCAGAGAGCCCCCTGGTGGTTGCTTGCCCCTCTTTGCTGCCTTGATTGACGATTTTCCCGCCTTTTTAGCGGTTGTGGCAGAGGAGGAGGGGATGTCAGGGCCCTTGTCTTGGAGCTCCCATAAACCGTCTAGGGATTTTTGAATTTTCTCCATGGATGCCGCCAGAGACGGGATATCCATGGCTAAGTTTCCCTGTCCTGGTGCCGCCTGCTGCACATCTGCAGCAGGAGGTCCTTCCATCACCCCTAATTGGTGTCAGTCAAACGGGGAAGGGGAGACAAGCGTTGCTGTAAAGTTGAAAACTGCGCCCCGCTGGGATTACTTACAGTGAGGCCCTGGTGTCGGTGTCGGGCGCGGCACCACGGCTGGGTCCGGTGACCGGTCCGAATCCTGCGCAGTGTTGCTGTGCGCGGTAGGAAGGGGTAACTGGCTCCCCCGCTCCCTGTGTACAGGTTCCCGGACGCTTTGCGCGGCAACCTGGGGCGGTCTTCCCTTGGTCCGACGGTTTATGGGGGGGGGGGGGGGGGGGGGGGGAGGGGGGTGAGCGTGTATTAGGGGTGATGGGGGGAGAGCGGAAGCAGTTGACTTCGTCCCAGAAGCCCCCGAACTCTCCAGCTCCCGGGCGCTTTGCATGACAGCTTTCCCTGGGTCCGGATCTCCCCGGCACCCTCGCCAGGTGCTGCTCTAACTACGAGCACACTCAGTTCCTTTTCTTGCCGTTGTTTTTTTTTGTTCTTTTCTTCTCTGTTTTCTCGGAGAGCTGTAGCTCACCTCCTGACAGCCGAAGGCAGAAGTTTCGACTGAGGAGGAGGGTAGCCACGCATGCGTACAACGAAAATTCTTCTTCTGCCTCCTGTCGGCCATGCGCAGAGCTACCCTTGCGGAGCACTGACAGGGGACAGAAGGAGAATCTCCCTCAGGGACCCACAGGACTCTGTTCCACATACGTGTTGAGCCAGACAAGAACCACCTCTGGGAGGCGAGGCAGAAGGGCTGCACGGACCACCCTAAATCTGGAAATCATGGTGGTGGTGGGGAGGCAAGACAGGATGTCTGAGTCACTCAAGGCTGGAATGCAGCACGAGACACAGAGTGAGGAGGTATGGCAAACCATGCCCTGACTTTTCACTGCTCCTGAGGGAGGCAGGAAAAACTGAGACGAACCGGTCATCACCTTCGAGGCATTAATGGTCCAGCCTCTGGGAACATTTTTAAACGGCCAAGCTTGGTCATAGGTGAGCGATTCTGGAAGATAGCTTTCACCAAAGGCCCAATGGTATCTCTGAGTAACACGCCATTAGCAGCCTGTCTTTGCCTCTCTGCAATGGGCCAAAACGCAGGTCCCAACACTCTCCTGAGCAGGACCTCTACATTCTCCTCCTCGGCTAAATCAGCTTCCAGCAGGTCTATACCCTGAAGCCACCAAGTCAAGAAGCAATTGAAATCCTGCCTGGGCAGGGGACCCCACTGGTGCAACAAAGAATCAAGTTCTTGTGGTGAAAAGCGCTGCGTCTCCTCAATCACTTTGTGGGTTGTGCCAGGTTGAGCCCTGCATCCTGGTATCAGAACTCCAAATCCACCATAATTGGATTGGTTCCCACTTTGGGATGTCTGAGTCACAGTTTCTTCTTTTATTATGGTAGGAGCCATAGGCTTTGCTGCCTCAAAAGGGGGAAAGGTGCAGAAGGAGAGGACGACATTCTGTCTTTCATAACAAGCAGAAGCTGAGCCTCAGAAAGCTCATTTTGCAGGTCAGACTTTTCCAACCCCACTGCAGCTAATGCAGTAGATTTGGACAAGAACGATTAATTAGCTGTAACTGCATGGACCTTCAGAAGGTCTCTTCTCTTCTTCCAATTTCCCCTATGGACCCTCCATAATCTTCATAGACTCCTGAGCCTTTCCAAGCCGCTTATACAGTAAAGTGAGAGCTCTGCGATGAGCTGCTAAGCCCATGGAAAGTCCTTGTAGTTGTAGCAATAATGTTTTCTTCCTGGCCTCTGGCTCTTTCTTATTGGTCAGAATTATTTCCAAAGCTTTTTCAATAACTTGCCAGTCCCCATTCACAACATCCGGTGCAAAGGCAAAAGGGCCTCTATGCTCCCGGATCCAGGCAGATAGAAAGTGGCAACAGCCTTTGATTTAAAGTCCTCCATATCTGCGGTGGAATCCAGCCAAACTTGGCTGCCTGGGGATGTGCCAAAAGCAAGCCGGAGTAAACAAGCTATTGAAAAGAACCATACACTGGTCAAAAGGCAAATACCAATGTTTAAACCCCTCACTGGTTCTAAACTTTAACTCCTCTACTGCCACAAATTGCAGGCAGAATGTCCAAGCAGCTCAGACTAATGAAAACAAAAGTAAAAGCTGTTCAGACACAACCCAGAGGCATCTAGCTCTGAATCGCTGCTGTAGAAAGAACAGCATGTCAGCAGGAGGGGGCTGGGCTGCAAGCACAAACTTCCCTTCACTCCCTAACAAAAAGAAATGGGGGTAGAGGATGTTAAAAGGGCTGGGACCTTAAAGAAAGGATTCCTGCCCAGATCATGTTCTCAGTCACACCAGGAACCAATGAAATCATCAAAACTCTTATCACCAAAGGCGCAACATCAGTTCTCAGCAATCAGAGCCAATTTCTTAGCACTGAAGGCTGACCTTGGACGGCAACATTAATGTTGTATTTTTAGAGAGGCTACTGGGCTATCAGGAGAGGAAACCTGACCCAGAGAGGTGACATGAGTTTTGCAGACTGTGAGAGATTAAACCCATTCACTTCATTGGAGTGAGTAGACAGAGTCAAATTAGAGTAGAAAGTTAGAGTTTATTTACCAGAATCCAAGAAGAATGTCAGGAGGCATCCCCCGCCTCGCGCTTACCAGGGAAAGAGGGTTCGGCGAGCCACGGAGCCCCTGGCGGCAGGGCCACCACCCTCCCCCGTTCACAAACCAGGAACCGACGCTACAGTTGCCCAGCAACCTCAGTTACAGAAGGCTGGGGAGTTGCCCACCCCGCGCGCTGCAAGGAACGCGGGGGCGGGGCCAGGGACGCTTCACCGCGGCTTCAGGCACGCCAGGGGGGCGTGGCCGGAACATAAAAGCCGGCGCTGAGAGGCACACAGCGCCGGTGATCTTAGACTGGCCCCATGGAGTATTGGAGAGAGAGAGAGAGAGAGAGCTTGCTTCCAGAGACACCTTGTTCCCCGGTCCTTCCAGTTCCTTTCCCTAACCCTCCTGTGTGGCTGAGGACTCTACGGTGTGCGTGACTGAGTGAGTACCCGTCCCCTTGTGATCCGGTTTCCAGAGAGAGTGTGGGTGAGTGTTGCGTAACTGACTTCCCCCCCCCCCCCTTTTCCTCCTCCTGGGTTAGTAGTACCTTCCCCTGTGATTTTGTGTGCATAGTTTTGCCCTCATTGTATTCCTGGGACCCTGAACCACTGTCCTCACACTTGGCACCTGTTTTCCCTGCCGCCCTCCTTGTTGGTGATCGAAGGATGCGTGTGTTGGGGGGTGGTAGAGCAGGGGAACAAGTCCTGCACAGGTTACCTGGCGCCCAATGATGATAGTGGCCTGATCCCTAGTGGATTTAAAGGGCCAACACACTATCCTGACAGGCTTTCTAACCCTCGTTCCCTTGACTCGTACCTGGAGCTAGGTTGGTTCCTCAAGGAAGGACGCCTGGGGAAGAACGAGTGGCCCCACAACCCTGATACCGCTTCCCTTGACCCCCTCCCCTGTGACAGAATCACCGGCACAATAGCCTTTCCTCTTGGGAAGGATAACATGGATGTGGCTGCGCAACTTGCGGAGTTAGTTCGCGCAGTGCAATCCTTAGCCATGGAAATGAGGGATGTAAAAGCCAAACAGGCCGAATTAGAAACGGCCATCCAGGCAGGCCCTGGGGCCAGGGACCCCGCCGGAGGCGCCGCTCCACTTGCGGACCCCGTGGCACTCCCGGAACCTCGAGGGGCGGGGGCACCCCGAGAACCCAAGGGACCTAAAATTGAAAAATTTGTTGGGGATAGACGAGTGTTTCAGGGATTTCTGGCTCTATGCAATCTTACTTTTACCATGCAACCCACCACCTATACCACTGATGAATTGAAGGTCGCTTTCATTATAAGAAATCTTGGGGGCACTGCCTTGGAATGGGCCACTTCACTGTTACGAGAGAAAAGCCCTTTGTTGGCTAACCATGCCAACTTTATTAAAGAATTTGCAACATTATTTGATCATCCCCATCGCACTCGAGATGCCCAAGCGTTAATTATGTCCTTGAAACAAGGGCGGGGCCCAGTTCTTGAGTATATTACGCGTTTCCAACAGTTCTCCCTTGAGCTACGTTGGCCCGAAGATGTTTTGATAGTATTGTTTCGTAAAGGGCTGAGCGAAGAGCTAAAGGACCAACTTGCCTTTACCGTCTTACCTGAGACCTGGGGAAAACTTGCTACCTTAACCTTGCAAATCGACGACAGATTGACTGAGCGCCGAAGGGAACGGCGGCAGGAGTTACGTCCTTTCACACACCCCCGCTCCCATTGCCCTCAATGTGGGTACGGAGGCCCCCAAGGCTGGAGATCCGGAACCAATGCAATTAGGAGCGGCCCGGGGACACCTTACCTGAGAGGAACGAGATCGCCGACGAAGGTCACGAGCTTGTTTTTATTGTGGGGATACCTCCCACTTTATTCAGGCTTGTCCTGCCTTGGCCTCGCAGGGTCACCCGTCGGGAAATGCGCCTGGCCGGGAGCACCCCGGGGGCACAGGGAGCACCCAGGCCATAAGCATAAGTTCCCTGACTCCCTGGAACAAGCCACCCCACCTCCGAATACCCGTGACAACATCTCTACCCCGAGGTCGGTCGCTGGTGGTATGGGCCCTCATCGACTCCGGGGCATCCAGCAATTTTGTAGATATGAACTTAGTTCATACTCAGAATATTCCTACAGAGTTGAAAGCCACGCCTGAGCCCGTGCATACCATTGATGGGTCCCCTCTGGTCTCTGGCCCTATTACGATGCAGACGATTCCTCTGCAATGTGACATCGGGCAACATCAGGAAACTCTTATATTAGATGTGGGATGTACCCCTTTGTTCATGATGGTCCTAGGCCTTCCGTGGCTTTGTGCTCACGACCCTCAGATCTCCTGGACCTCCAGGCAACTCCGATTTACCTCGGTTTACTGCCAGCAAACTTGTCTCCGACCTGCTCCTCGACAACTTTTGGCAACCAGCTCTCCGGAAGAACCCAAGCCAGAGCCCACTCCACTCCCCAATGTTTATCATTCGTTTCTTGATGTTTTCAATAAACAGGCCGCTTCGACTCTTCCACCCCATCGATCATATGATTGTCCCATTGAATTGCAGCCTGGTGCCGAACCCCCATTTGGACGAATCTATGCGCTCTCAGCACCAGAACTTGTGACCCTCAGAGAATATTTGGACGAAGGATTGCGCAACGGCTCAATTCGCCCTCGTCACCTGCTGGAGCACCTATATTTTTTGTGCCCAAAAAGGATGGGGGCCTTCGTCCTTGCATCGATTATCGTGGTCTCAATAAAGTAACCATTAAGAATCGCTATCCCTTGCCATTGATCCCTGAACTACTTAACCGCTTGCAAGGAGCACGAGTATTTACAAAGCTTGATCTCCGGGGTGCCTATAACCTTTTGCGAGTCCGTGAGGGCGATGAATGGAAAACCGCCTTCCGAACTCGTTACGGACACTTTGAGTATTTAGTAATGCCATTCGGCCTAGCTAACGCACCAGCCACATTCCAGCACTTCATAAATGATATCTTTCGGGATCTGCTTGATGTTTTTGTGATCGCCTACCTAGATGACATCCTCATTTACTCTCTCACCCTCGAACAACACATAATACATGTGCGGCGTGTTCTGCAATGACTCCGCACCCACAAGTTGTTCTGCAAATTAGAGAAATGTGCGTTTCACCTCACGTCTGTCGAATTTCTGGGGTTTGTTATTACTCCAACGGGAGTTCAGATGGATTCTCGAAAGGTCCAGGCTATTCGCCAATAGCCCCCACCTAAGGCTGTGAAACCTTTACAACGCTTCCTAGGAAGCATAAATTATTACCGTCAGTATGTTCCCCACTATGCTGAGCTTACCACACCACTAACCCGGTTATTGAAGAAAAATCAAGACTTCGTATGGGGTACAGAACAACAAGGCAGTTTTGAGCGGTTAAAAGACGCCTTCATGAAGGTCCCCCTATTACGGCATCCCGATTTTGACAAACCCTTCCAGGTGGAAGCAGATGCCTCTAATCGGGCCTTGGGGGCAGTGCTAACCCAGCCTGACAGCCCGGATGCCCCTGCCTTGCCGTGTGCCTATTATTCACGCCAACTTACCCCAGCGGAACAAAATTACACGATCTTCGACAGGGAACTCTTAGCAATCAAAGCAGCCTTCGAGACTTGGCGACATTACCTAGAGGGAGCCAAACATCCAGTTTTGGTAGTCACAGATCATAAAAATCTTACCTTCCTTCAGTCAGCTCAAATTTCCAATGCTCGACATGCGCGCTGGGCCTTGTTCTTTTCCCGATTTAATTTTGTTATTCGTTATCACCCATGGAAATTAAATGCACTTGCCGATGCCTTATCCCGTTATCATGAAGGGAAGAAGGAAGACCGACCCCACAGGGGCCCGATATTAGATCATAAGGTCTTTGCAGGCACGTACCTGACATACGCACACTTGAAGCAAGCAACGGCACGTGAACTGCTCCCAACAACAGATCCTATGGAAATTGAAGACCAAGGCCTTCTAAGACGACAAGGACGTATCATAGTACCCCCTTCCTGCCAACCTCAACTTCTTTGGGCCCATCACGATGCTCCCCTGGCAGGACACCCCGGTTGGGATCGTACCTACCAGATGATTCAACGCTCTTTCTGGTGGGCATCTCTTGCACAAGACGTTCAGCGTTATGTGAGTAATTGCGTAACCTGTGCACGTACCAAAACCATGAAACAGGCACCACAGGGACCTTTGCAAATCACAAATCCTCCGGAAGGACCCTGGCAACGCGTCGGCATAGACTTTATTGTAGAGCTTCCATCCTCTCGTGGTTATAATACCGTGTGTGTGGTAGTGCATCATTTCTCAAAAATGGCCCATTTTATCGCCTGTAAAGGACTGCCCACTGCACACCGTACCACTATGTTGTTCGTCCGACACATCGTTCGCTTACATGGATGGCTTTTGGAGATCATAAGTGACCGGGGATCCCAGTTTGTATCCCGTTTTTGGAGGGCCCTTTTTAAGGCGCTCCACATCCAGCTGAGCCCTACGACGGCGTACCACCTACAAGCTAATGGACAGGTGGAGCGCGTCAACCAGGATTTCGAACAATATCTGCGCTGTTACGTGAATTACCTACAGGACGACTGGTATATGTGGCTTCCGCTAGCCGAATTTGCACATAACAATGCTCCTAATGCTTCTTTGGGGAATTCCCCCTTTTTCATATCTTATGGATATCATCCCCAAATTGGAGCTCCAGATCTCTCTACTGTCAATGTACCAGCCGCGGGAAGTCTCTTACAACATCTACAACAAGCCCACCATCATGCTAAACGCACGTTAAAAGAATCACGACAACGTTATAAAAAGTATGCCGATCAGCATCGACGTCCTGTTATACCTTTACAAATCGGGGACTATGTTTGGATTGATCAACGGCATTATCTCTCTACACGACCTTCAAAAAAACTGGATGATAGGTTTATAGGACCCTATCCTATTGAAAAACAAATTAATGAGGTCACGTACAGGGTCCAACTTCCCGCTCGCCTTCGCATTCATCCAACATTTCATATCTCCCTCCCTCAAAAAAGCTTCCGTGCCTCTGCCCACCATCTCACCGACCCCTACCGTTCCGCCCGATCCCGCGCCTGATGTAGAGTATGAAGTCCGCAGCATTTTGGATTCTAAAAAACTGCGGGGGCGGCTATATTATCTAATTTACTGGGTGGGGTTCGGCCCCGATGATCGTTCTTGGGAACCAGCATCATCCGTCACCGCCCCCCGACTGCTGCGGCTTTTTCACCAGCGACACCCTGAAAAGCCGGGACCTCACTGGAACTTTGGAAGGGGGGTTCGAGGGGGGGTACTGTCAGGAGGCGTCCCCCGCCTCGTGCTTACCAGGGAAAGAGGGTTCGGCGAGCCACGGAGCCCCCGGCGGCAGGGCCGCCGCCCTCCCCCGTTCACAAACCAGGAACCGACGCTACAGTTGCCCAGCAACCTCAGCTACAGAAGGCTGGGGAGTTGCCCGCCCCGCGCGCTGCAAGGAATGCGGGGGCGGGGCCAGGGACGCTTCACCGCTCGGCGCGGCTTCAGGAACGCCAGGGGGGCGTGGCCGGAACATAAAAGCCGGCGCTGAGAGGCACACAGCGCCGGTGATCTTAGACTGGCCCCTTGGAGTATTGGAGAGAGAGAGAGAGAGAGAGAGAGCTTGCTTCCAGAGAGACCTTGTTCCCCGTTCCTTCCAGTTCCTTTCCCTAACCCTCCTGTGTGGCTGAGGACTCTACGGTGTGCGTGATTGAGTGAGTACCCGTCCCCTTGTGATCCGGTTTCCAGAGAGAGTGTGGGTGAGTGTTGCGTAACTGACTTCCCCCCCTTTTCCTCCTCCTGGGTTAGTAGTATCTTCCCCTGTGATTTTGTGTGCATAGCCTTGCCCTCATTGTATTCCTGGGACCCTGAACCACTGTCCTCACGCTTGGCACCTGTTTTCCCTGCCGCCCTCCTTGTTGGTGATCGAAGGGTGCGTGTGTTGGGGGGTGGTAGAGCAGGGGAACAAGTCCTGCACAGGTTACCTGGCGCCCAATGATGATAGTGGCCTGATCCCTAGTGGATTTAAAGGGCCAACACACTATCCTGACAGGCTTTCTAACCCTCGTTCCCTTGACTCGTACCTGGAGCTAGGTTGGTTCCTCAAGGAAGGACGCCTGGGGAAGAACGAGTGGCCCCATAACCCTGATACCGCTTCCCTTGACCCCCTCCCCTGTGACAAAGAGGGGGCTTGATCACAGGAACCAGGAATTACACAGAGCCAAGGAATACCAGGTAATACCAGAGAAGAACTGAACCCTGGGTGGTCACTTTTATAGGGTCTTACACGAAGGACCCAAACCCAGCCAATGAGCTGAGGACAACATCACCTACGCTATATGCATGACTTGTCACACATTTTCACCCATCCGCAGGACCATCTCGGATTGGTTTATGATCCATGGCATTCTATCTATTATAGAGCCGCGGTATCAGCTCCATTATTTAAGGCAGGTAGGAGTTCCAATGCAAGTGCCTCCATTCACTTGCATTGGATTTTTTCAGGCTGTTCATTTTCTGGTTGGCGAGGTTTGTTTTAGTGGGGTTTGCTCTTTTCTGGGAACGTTTGAGTTTCCCAGGAGATAATAAGCCTGAACCAAAGTTATGGATTTACTCTTGGTTCAATTCTTACACCAACTTTAATGATCAATACTTAGAGACACACATTTTTTAAATGGTCAGGCCCTAATATAACTCTGAGTTAAGTCACACATCAGATATCTAATTGAGTATTTATCTTGATAATATCCTATCTTGATTCATTTGACACTATACTGCAACGGTCAATTAACTTATTCACATATGTACATTTAATGCACCGCTTTTGCAATATGAAATCTAGGTTCTATTTGTACACTGACCTCCTCTGTATGATCAGATTCTGACAAAGACTCGGATGATAAATGTCCATCAACACGATCAGCTTTCTTCCTTTTCCTAGTATGACTTTTGCTGTCCTATCCAAAATAATGTATGTATTTTGGTTGCTGACAAAACAGAGCCATTCAAGTAGTATAACACATAGGTTGTTAAAAAGAGTGACTAAGTTTTCATTTAAATATTCATTATTTTTTGTTTTTAATCTGGAGCATCACCAGTTTTATTGATTATGTATGCAGAGTTTATAACTAATGAGTCAAAGCTCAAGCCAAAATCAAGTGAGCAAGCTAAAGCGTGTCAGGATGGATGCAGCTCACTTTAATGGAAGATTGGCAATTTGGGGATAACTGAACACGTCTGAGGTATGAAACATCGTTAACCAGAGGGGCTGAGTGGGGGAATGAGCAGCATTCCTGCTGAGTGGGGTGGCCATTTGGTGAATGTGAGAGAAGCAGTCGTGAGGAAAGAATGTGCAGGTATGTGTGAGAAAACCATGCAAGTATGTACGTGAACAACAGTCTGCTCAGGCTTGAGTCCTCTCTCTCACACAGGCTCCAAAGAATCCATACTGATCTTCAGGGGACGTTATAAACAGAATTTTGTTGGGCTGGAAGGAGAGGAAAACTGACCTGTATGTGTGCGGTGGGGAAGGAGGGTATGCTGGTTGGCGCTTATGGTATGGATAGATTAAGAGGTTTCTTTGCCTGGGTGGAAAGGTTTCTCTTAACAATTTGGCAAGGCTGGAATAATCCAGGTTTTCATAATGGCTTAGCACCCAGCACCTACCATTGGCAATAACTTCCTAAATTGGAACCAAGTTACTCTAAACATCTGCCTCCAATCACAGTGTGCAAATTTAGGTTTGTAACTGTGATAAGTTCAGGCCCTGGGTGCCTGTTATTTAAAAAATGACTAAAATGCAAGGTTTTAAGATTTTGGTTCTCAAGTGATAGCATTTTACCTTTTCTCTTTCGTGATCTTCCTTTGACTTTTTCTTTTTTAAGCTGTCCTAAATAAAAAAGTCAAAGTAGTTAACTTTCACACACCGATTGTAATACACAGTGGTAAGATTCACAACACTTTCTCCCCCTGCTGCAGACAGTCCTCCGGATGGGTAGCTCCTCCTCTTGACCAACAGGGGGCAGAAGATAATAAGACGATCTGCACATGCCTCCTGAGCTACCCCTGCTTTTATCACCAGTCTGTTCTTCTGCCTCAGACCGGCAGGGCGCGTTTATCTTCACTCCATCGGGAGCTACTGGTGTTTTGAAGGGCATTCCCAGTTCGGGGACAGAATAGACTGGGGGCTCTTGACAGGGCCTTAAGGGCAACTTCTCCGTGCCGAGTCCCTGGAACCAGCACTAAGTCCCTGGCCAGCTCGCTCACAGGACCCGAGGACTCCCAGTTGCGGCAGCGCCTCAGTGAGCCCGTGCTTCCCCCGTCTCGAACGGACTCTTGCAGGGCATTGAGTCCGTTCCACTGGGTGCCCCCTCCCCCCCCCTTCATGAGGGAAGCACACCTGGCTCCTCTTCTCCCACGTAGCTGTGGAGGGAGAGAGTGACAGGATCATGGATCCCAGCCTTAGGCCTGAGGTAGGTCCATTCCATCTGTGGGGGGAGGGGGAAGATGCGAGTATTCCTCCGTCGGAGACTCTCATCTCCCCTGGGTCCTCAGTTTCTATCCCTCTTGTCTTCCCTGTAGGCTTCCTCACAGGGAGACCTGGCCTCGCCTGTCTTACCCCCGGCTGAGACGCTGATCAACCAGCCAGACCCCTTTATTGCCCTTAATCATACTATGGGCAAAATGCTGGACTCCCTGACCTGGCTCTGTGACAGACAGGGCAAGTCAAAGAGAAAGGGATTCAAGGGAAAAGATAAGGCTACTGGGTCAAAAAAGAGGCAGTTTAAAAAGGTGGGAATCTCCTCAGCCTTCAGACAGCTCTGCTGAGGAAGGGGGGAGGGGCGAGCTGGCTGCTGATTCCCTCAGCTTGCCAGGAGTCCTTGCCTAGTCCTAGAGACCAGGACAGACAGTTCATCTCCCAGTATAGAGAAGAACTTCTCTCTCAAGTCGTCAAAACTTTCCACCTGCAGGAAAAGCCTTCTAGGGGAGACTCCTCAGACTGAGGAGGAGGATGACAGAGACCTAATCCCTTCTGTTCAGGCTAGGGATAAAGGGTTGCCCCCTCAACAGAGCCTTTGAAAAATTGGTTCTCTCTGAGTGCAAGTCCCCTGGGAAGGTTTTTAAAATGACCAAGGCCCAGGAGGCGTTTTATTCCTTTTCCAGAAAAAAGGATGGCTCGTTTAAAACCCCCAAGGTGGATGCCGCTGCTGCCTCCCTAGGAGAGTTTCCTACTGAAGGGGACTGTTTCCCTAAGGACCCCACGGACAGGGCCATAGAGGGGGTCCTGAGAAGGGTTCTGGATTCCACCGTGGCCTCCCTTAGAGTAAACATCCTTTCCTCTTATGTTGCCAGAGCTATGAGATGTCTTGGACGCATGAGCTGCAGTCCTCACACATTTTGGACAAGGAGGCTAAGGTTCTCTCCTCCCGCATCATGTTGGCAGTTGCTTTTGACTGATTCCACCACGGATGCTCTCTCGTGGTCTGCCTGTTCCGTTGCACACACCATAGCGACAAGGAGGAGAGTTTGGCTACATTCCTGGCAGGGAGCCCCCCATGACCAAAAACTTGCTAGCGGAGGGCCCATATAAAAGGTTTAAATTATTTGGATCTTTAGACAAGGTGCTGGCCGATGCCACCAATAAAACTAAGACCAAAACCCTCCAACAATTCCTTACAAAAAGAAAACCTTTTTGCTCTCCAACCTTTCAGTTTGGTGGCTCCTCTCCCTCCTTTGCCAGGAGAAATCAATCAAATGAAAGAGACCCCAGGCAGTCCTTTCATTTTAGAGGGTGGAGGCATTGTGGAGCTGGCAAATTCAAGCCAAAAGAGCCCATCCCCGGTCAGTCCAACAAACAGGCATGACGGGCAAGGGGACGTGGAGATAGGGGGCAGACTTCAAGCTCTCTCAGCCATTTGGGAAGAGTCAATCTCAGATGCTTGGGTATTGCAAGTGATTAACCAAGGCTACTCGGTAGAATTACAAAGCCCCTCAGGGAACGGTTCTTGCCTTCCCCAGTCTCCACGAACCCCCTCAAGCACCTCACCATGTCCATGGTGCTAAACAGATTAGGGTCCTTAGGGGCCATAGAGAGGGTTCCTCCTGGGGAAGTCAGCCTCGGCCTATACTTGATAATCTTTCTAGTGGCCAAGAAGTCCGGCCAATGGAGGGCCATTCTGGATTTGAAGGCACTAAACAAATGTGTCAGACCCCAGAAATTAAAGACGGAGACGGTGAAATCCATCTGCCATAGCCTGGCGCTGGAGGATTGGATGGCCTCCTTGGACTTGAAGGAGACCTATTTGCACATCCCAGTTCTTCCAGCGTACAGGAAATGGCTCCGCTTCCACTACCCCAGAGCCATCAGCAGTACAAGACCCTGCCATTCGGTCTCTCCTAGGCCCCTCGAACCTTCTCCAAGACTCTCATCACACTCATAGCAAATCTGCACAGGGAGAGGATACATATTTACCCTTATCTAGATGACCTCCTTCCCAGGACAGGGCTTCGGCGGATGTTGCCAGGGTGATACAATACCTGAATCACCATGGCTTTATAGTGAACGTCCTCAATAGCCAACTGGTTCCCAGCCGCAGAACAGAGCATCTAGGGGTGGTGATAGATACTTCTTTAGGCGCCATCTTCATTCCCCCCAAAAGGCAAGAAAAGATCAGCTCTTCAATATACTTACTGGGAGCATCAACGCTTGAGGCTAAAAACTCTGGTGGGGCTACTGGGTCTCCTGGTATCATGCTCCCAGCAGCTCCAGTGGGCCTGATTCAACCTCAGACCCTTGCAGCAGCTGCTCAGGCGTTTTCAAAGAGAGCTCACGAAAGGGTACAATGGGTAAGGATTCCAAACCACCTAAAATCCCCCATGTCCTGGTGGTTGGAGGGGGAAAGATTTGCAAGGGGAGTTCCCCTGGTGGAGCCCCTCAGAAAGATCCTCACCTCGGACGGGCGCTTAACAGGTTGGGGAGCTCACCTGGATGACCGCTCAGCCTAGGCCCTCTGGTCCAGGTCGGAGGCGACCAGGAGTATCAACTTTCTAGAGCTGAGCGTGATTCTCCTCGCTCTCCAATATTTCTCGCCAGTTCTTCTCAATTCACACGTGCTTGTTTACACAGACAATACTATGGCGAAAGCCTATGTGAGCCACCAAGGAGGCCCGTGGTCCCCTGCCCTCCAGGCCAAGGCCAAGAGACTTCTGAACTGGGCTTAATCCCATCTTCTGTCCTTAAACATGCTGCACATAAAGGGCACAGACAATTATCGTGTGGATTGGTTGAGCGGGAGGGAGGTAGATCCCCACGAATGGTCCCTGAACAGGGAGGTCTTCAGACAGCTGGTTCTGTCTTTCGGCTCTCTGGCGATGGACCTATTTGCCAGCCCCGAGAATGCGCAAGTAGACATTTTTATGACGCGTTCTCAGTGCCAGGGAGAGATGAGGACAGATGCCCTGAACCAGAGCTGGCCTGCGGGGCTCCTGTATGCCTTTCCACCCCTTCCCCTCATTGCAAGAACAGTAGCAAAAATAAGGAGAGGGCCCAAATTATATTGGTGACTCCATGGTGGCTGAGATGTCCTTGGTTCCCGGACCTCATGGAACTGTGCATACAGGACCTCATTTCTTTTCCGCCCAGACACAACTTACTATGCCAGGGCCCTTTATTCCACGAGGGCACGAATTCTTTGAATTTGACAGCCTGGAGGTTGAGCGCCTAGCCCTTGCTAGCAAGGGGTATTTGGAGGCAGTCCTTAAGATGCTCCTAGCCTCAAGGAGACCGGCCACCAGGCGCTCCTACAGGGTAACCTGGAAGGTTTTTTCACTGTGGGCAGCTGCTAGGGGTCAGGACCCCTGTAAAGCCTCAATTCCCCAAATGTTAGAGTTCCTTCAGGCAGGCTTGGACACGGGTCTCAAACATAACGCCCTAGCTCGACAAGGGGCAGCTCTAAACTCGGTGCTGCATGCTGTTTCCAACAAGAAATTCTCGGCACACAAACATGTTCGTCAATTTCTAAGCGCGGCAAGACACCTCTCCCCTCCGGTGGTCCATAGGTGCCCATCCTGGGATTTGAATCTGGTCCTCAATGCTCTGACAAAATCCCCCTTCGTCAGGTATCTCTGTATATGCTATCCATTAAGGTGGCATTCTTGGTTGCAGTGACATCAGCTAGGAGAATGTCTGAGTTGGGCGCTCGGTCGATGGAGGAAAATTTTTGTATTTTCCATAATCAATCAGTCACCCTTAGATTAGATCAGGCCTTTATCCCAAAGTGTAATTCTCTCTTCCACAGATCCCAGGAACTGGTGCTTCCTTCTTTCTGCCCGAAACCAGTGTACGTGAAGGAGAAGCTGTGGCACACCCTGGACGCCCGTCGGGCGTTAAAAATTTATCTCTCACGGACTCAAGGCTTTAGGAAGTCCACAGCCCTTTTCATTAATTTGTGGGCAAGCCTAAGGGGTACCAAGGCTTCTAAGTCCTTGATATCAAAGTGGGTTAAACAGGCGATAATCGAGGCTTATAAGGCCAAGGGAAGTTCCCTCCCTTGCAAGTCTGGTCCCTCTCTATGCGGGGGGCAGTCACTTCATATGCCTTTAAGGCAAGAGCCTCGTATGACAAGATTTGTAGGGCCGCAACCTGGGCCTCTGTCCATACCTTTGCCAAGCATTATAAGATCAACACCTAACAATCAGCGGATGCAGCCTTTGGTAGAAGGGTTCTATAGGCGGTACTAGATCCTTCTGGCGTTGTTTGTTCCCACCCTTAGGGTTCCTACTGCTTGGGTATGTCCCATCTGGAGGACTGTCTGCAGCAGGGGGAGAAAAGAGAATTGGTCACCTACCTCGGTGAATTCTTTTCTTCTCCTGCTACGCAGACAGTCCTCCGGCCCCACCCAAGCAAACAGCAACTTTGGCTAGTTTGGGGGAGTGTTTTTTCCCTTTCCTTTTACTTGACATTCTCCATCTTACCCTACGTCCCTTATAAATGGTTGGTTCTGTTGAGCCTTATCTCTTCCTTGGTTTCAGAGTTCTTTCAAGTTCAGGGTTAGGTCTGGTTCTTTTCTAAGTCTACAAGAGCCGGTCCTCTGCTTGGGACTTCCTGGTGATAAGAGAAGGGGTAGCTCAGGAGGCATGTGCAGATCGTCTTATTATCTTCTGCCTCCTGTCGGTCAAGAGGAGGAGCTACCCATCCGGAGGACTGTCTGCCTAGCAGGAGAAGAAAAGAATTCACCGAGGTAGGTGACCAATTCTCTTTTCACCAAGATGCTATTCACCATATCTGTTGGGTAGATTTTTCTGCATGGCTAGTTTGGGATGGCAAATCCTGCACTGGTGCAGGGTACTGGACTATAGATGACCCCCAAACTCCCTTCCAGCTCTATGGACTATGTCTAGCGGGGTGGGGGGGGAGAGGAGGGGATCTACTTTTCAAAGTCAGGATTGTTCTTGGTTACAGCGCTAGAAAATTGCTGAGACTTGTAGTTTGAGATATTTTGAGACTACAAGTAGGGTCAACAGGGTGAAGAATGCCAGAGGCGAAAACTACTAGACAGGAGAAGAAGAAAAAACGACCATGCTCTTCACGCACTCCAAACTCACTTTATAGGAGAAAGCAAGACAGTCATTCCTTTCAACCACACTTGATGTGAAATAAGGAAAGTGACAAAGACATAAGTTTTTACATCTTAGGGTGTTAATACAGGTCCACCCCCACAACACCATTAGAAATGTGGATATGCACAAACAAAATCAGAGATGTAAAAACATTTATGGTGTATCGCTAAAACTCCTCAAAGTCGAATACATCATTACAATTTACCTTGCTGTCTGATTCAGAATCAGAACTATAGCTTTCAGATGACTTCCGTGATGAGCGATACTTCCTTTTCCTTCTCTTTTTCCCTTGTTTCTTATCCTATCCATCAATATTTTAGGAGAAAGAAAAAGTTTTTTGTTGACACCAAAGTATCATTTTAAACAACAAAAAAACATTCCTTCACGAATGTACCTCCCTCCCCAATCATTTTAACAAGAGAGAACAGAGAAAGCCAAGGGGCTACTAGAATATTCTACAATAGTATAATTTAATAAAAGATACACAGAGTAATATGTCTGATAATTAGTTCTTACCTCATCGTTAGAATCAGATGAGCTGCTGGAAGAATCAGAACTTGATGAAGAAGAGGAAGATGAAGACAACTTGACCAAACACAACAAAAGGTAAAGCTTGTGAGATGCAACATTTTGCCTGTTTAACAAATACTTAAAGGAACATCCAAATACCGTCTCAGAGAAAAAGTGGCTTGGTCGAAAGAGTGTCCACCCAATGCAGTGCTTTCATGTTCGGGGCCTTAGATTACAAGAGATAAACCTAGGGGATTTTTAAAACATAAAGCGATAGCAAGTAGGTGTTTCCTCATAAAATATTGTATATTTTTAAACATATATGATTTGGCCAAATCTTCTGTTTTAAGATCTAGAATTTAAAATTCTCTAGTGTTACATATAGGAAGTGAAGGTTTTTCTTTCCCCCTACTTTATAAACTAGGCAGTAATAAAAACAGTAATTTAAACATCTAAGTCAAAAATCTAGTCTTACTGTGTCTTTTCAGGAACTCAATCCATAAATGTAAACAAATATGAAATCTTTGCTCACCCTATTAGATTTCTTCTTTTCCTTTTTCTTTTTCTGAAAGAGAGATAGCTTTGTTATCTCATATTAGGGCAGGGATGGGGAACCTTTTCTGTCCTGGGGGCCACACAAAAAATTAGTACGAGCTCCAAGGGCCACATAGAGGTTGGGGGTGGGGCTGTTTAATGGGTGTATTCAAGAAAAGGAGGGACCAGATTATGGATCTGTGCAGTGGATTTGTCTCCTACCCATGTGTGAATGCCCTCCTCTTTAGTCCCTTATTCTGAGCTCAGTTTTTCAATGCTTGGGGGTAGAGACTGGATCCAGGGGCCAGATTCAGGCACTGGAAAGGGGCCACATAAAAACTTGCCGAGGGCCACATTTGGCCCCCGGGCCTGAGGTTCCCCACCCCTGCATTAGGGCTTTTCAGTATGTATCACAGACAAAACAAGCCCTGATCTTACATTTTAATGAGTTTTATTTAGTGCTTGGTGTTGTGGGGCATTAATTACCAGCAAGGAATATTACTAAGGAAAATTCCACTACTAACATGATTGGATTAATGCACCAAAGATAAGTTTACCTCTTTCTTTTTGGAAGAACTCTCACTTCCACTTAGTAATTTTTCTCTGTGTTTTTCCAGTTCTTTCTTCCAGTTCTGAAAAAACAATATAATCAACTATAGCCACATAATGTTATTTCTAAAGGTCATACAAAAATATAATTTGTCTAAACATTATATACCACTTGATAGGTGCAAATTAATATTTTTACTAATTTACTGCTTGTTTCCCCAGTTATTTACTGCTTGTTTCCCCAGTTATTTCCCCAGTTATTTCCCATCTTAAATGGCAGGTTAGAATGTGTGCTTTTAAATTCATCCCACCCCCCAAAAGCCAGACACACCAGAACATGGCAGGCACCTCAGCTGTAGCTTGTAAATATTTTTAGCCACTCAAAATTTCACTGAACAAATCCTAAGAAAGCAAAGCTGAAAAGTGGAGAATGACAATGGGAGAACATGAAGCCAGACTCAGAGCTGAAAATCCCAGAACAGTACGTGTGCATGCCCACCAAAATACTGAAGTAATAACTGCAAAAGATAGGAGTGAAGGCGAATGGTACAATAATATCAGAGATGTCATGACTGGGAAGGAGAACATAAGGAGCTGCAGCCAGAGTACCTGTTGCATCAAAATCACCCTATCTGGGGATTCAGTGGCATAGAAACATTGGGTGTTTTTAGATGAGATGCTACCCTGCATGACCGCCCAAGAGGTAAGGATTTGACTGCCTGTCTGAATCATGAGCAGCTGGATGTGCGCTCCTGTGAGTCATGAAGCACATACTCTCAGTCACTCAAGGAGCAATGCCTGGAAATGCTGAGTGAGCCGTGCAGGTCAAGCCAAATGTGTGGCAGCTCCATGCTGGGAGCTGCCCGTTTGATTTGCTCCCCATGCACTCCACATGCATGACTGCTCTGTGGCAGAGCAGCCATGGACCCCACCTCCCTATCGCTGAAAACACCCATTTTGTTTCACAGGCCAGCTACTTTCTGCATCTGTTGCTAAGGGCATATAACCAGGCCTTCCCAACACCCAAAGGATTCTCAGTTGCTCAGTTAATCACCGAGATAAATGAGACAAGCTTGTATAACAGGAGACCAAACTGGCACAGCAAACCTAGGATAAAAGGAAGCAAATATGGCTTAAAGACAAATTTCTACCTCAGTGCTGTTCTGTGACCTACTTTGGCTACAGTAATTTTGTATATATATCAGAAGTGGGTAAACTGTGGCTCTAGAGCCACATTCGGTTCTTTGGCCCATTGTGGTAACTGGTAAATGGATTTGGCTCTTAGGATTATGAAACTTTGCTCACCATTGTTATATATTCTCTCAAAAACAAAAAAATATAATTTTTTCTTCTAATTATATATAGTGAATCCAGCTTTTGGGGTTAGGAAACTTTGCTCACTGTTGATATATATTCTCTCTCAAAAACAAAGAAGTCTTGATTTAACACTTCAGAGCTCAGACCATTTTCTGCTGCACACTTGTACAATGGCTAGAACAACGCTATCAACTAGGGGTATTTTCAGACGTTACGTGGTCAATGTCAACCAGTCAATTCCCTGTGGTGGCTTGGACCACGCAACGTCTGTTGGGGGGAACGGATGTTCCCCCCCAGATGTTACCACGGCGGGGAATAACATTCACCACGCGAGCGGCCGGAGCGGCGGGACCGGAGACCGTCGTGTGGTGAAGGCGATTCCCCGCCGTGGTGACCCCCCCGTCACGTCTGGACGGTGGCCACGGCCCGGAATCTCCGCAGGGATTCCGGCCCATGGCCATAGCGGGCGAGCGCTGCGGCGGCATTGGCTGCGGCGGCCGCCTGTCTTCCCAGAGGGCGGGCGGCGGGGAGTGTGGAGGGGGCCGGGCCGTGCGGCTGCACGTTGCGCCACGCGGCCCCGCCCCCTCACCGATTCCCCGCCGGGATCTCCCGGCACGTCTGTTAGGGCGTGACGGGTCATCCCGGCGGTGGATGAATTCACTGATTTCGTGATGGGGCCAATTGGCCTCGTCACGTCTGAAAACACCCTAGGAGCCACCACAAAAATTATATATATATATATATATATGTGTGTGTGTGTGTAGAATACTTTATATTAATAATTAATGCATCAATATTTACTTTCAAACTGCTATAATTCTAACAAACACTTATAATAAATAAGAGGAGATGGATAAGATATTCATTCTGCTAATGATGATGAAATGGAAAGTCATTTTAAAAGCTCTTCTTTTAAAAGTTCCATCAGTATAAAATTACACAACAAACCTCATTCATCTTTTCTTCAAACTCAGCTAATGCTCTGGATCCTTTCTTTTTCTTTTCTAGTTGTTCTTTCACTTCTTCCCTTTATAATTAAAAAAACCCATACACTTAAGATATTTTTCCAAGGCAGGCATTTGTACATCCAAGAAACTGGACTTACAGGCTATAAAGGATATTTTAAAATTTATTCTGTTAAGATGAAGACAGCAACCTAAATTGCTTTTTTAATATAGAGTGTTTTTAGACAAGTGCCTCCCCACCCATTATGCATGTTGTAGGGCCGCATTGGTGCTCTGTGCAGTCCTGCAACGTGCATGATGGGTGGGGAGGCGTTTGTCTAAAAACACCCATAGTGTAAGTTTAGGCAAATTCCTAATGAAGGAGGAACAGAAACAGAGATGCGTTAGTGTTAGCTGTAACTTTAAAAAAGGACTGAAGAACAGATAGTTTTAGCAAGTCACTTTAAGATTGGTGTAATTCTTAGCAGAACAGTTGTTGAAAGCAAAATTCAATTCTAAAAGCATACTTTGTAAAAATTTCTTCAGACTGTGATCTTGCTTATAAGTTACTTTAAAAAACCAACAGCTGGTTACTTACCACCTCTGATTTGAAAGGAATAGAGGGGTCAAGTTTTTCTATGTTGAGAAACTGCCATTTAAAATGCTCAACTATTTTATATATTTCACAAACAGATGCCTGAGAACTACCAAGGTTCTCTATATTTAATAGGGGCGGGACACCGGACCCATTACCGGGTACCGGATTTACCGGTTACCGGTTTCACAAAAACCGGTTTCCCGGATTAAATCCGGTATACCGGTGCCGGATTTATTGCATTGGTTTCAATGGGGCGCTGTGTCCCCATTGAAACCAATGCAAT
>QEPC01012398.1:1831860-1873841 GCA_003113815.1 Sphenodon punctatus
GAAATCCGGTACCGGGGGCCGGATTACCGGGCCGAATCCGATAATGCCGGTACGCCCGATACCGGCATTATCGGATACCGGTAGATCCGGAATTCCCATCCCTAATATTTAATATGTAAAATCAGGACAGATTTCTAGAGATAATTATTTTATTTATTTATTTACAGACTTTTACCCCATACCCTCCTGCTAAAAGCAGCTCAGGGTGGCTAACAATGCACAGTTTTAAAACATAGAATAAAAATAATATAAATCTATCATAACATACTAACAGAAAAATTCACAGTGGAGTACCAAAAAAAACAAACAAAAAAACCTCCATCCCTAACCCTCAACCCCCCACCCTACCCATCTCCTTCACCAAAAACCTGGCGGAATAAGAAAGTAAGTGCCATACTGGGTCAGACAGCAGCCAATCACGGTGGCTTGGGAGAAGCACCCAACAGATCACAATGGGGGATCCATTCCCTGTTGTTTCCCCCCCAGCTCCCGTCATGTTCTCTAATCCTGTCTGGCTAATAGCTCCTGTCTGGCTAACAGCCAGGTCTTACACTGTTGTCAAAAGGAGGAGAGGTCTGGGGCCAAACGGGCCTCTGCTGGAAGGGAGTTTCACAGCGTCAGTGTGGCCACCGAGAACGTCCTCTCCATAGTCACCCCACGAGATACCCGGAGGACTTTGAGAGGGGCACTCCTGATCGACCGCAGGGGTCGATCCAGAGCATGGGGAGTGAGGCGGTCCTGCAGATAAGTGGGGCCTAGGCCGTATAGGGCTTTATATGTAAACACCAACACCTTAAATCGGGCCCAGAAGACTATAGGCAGCCAGTGCAAAGAACAGAGCACTGATGTAATGTGCTCATGGAGACCCATCCTAGTACGGAGAGGGGCTGCTGTGTTCTGCACCAGTTGCAGCCTCCAAATTGTCACCATGGGTAGAGTGCATTACAATAGACCCGTCTTAAGGTGATGAAAGCATGGATGATAGTGGCTAGGTCGGAGTCTGAGACATACATCCAAAGTTGTTGCACTAGATGTAACTGAAGAAACGTGCTCCTCGCCACAGTCCCCACCTGGGCAACCAGGCGGAGCTGTGAATCAAGGAGCATTCCCAGACTATGAACATGAGGAACCAGTGGAGGGCAAACCCCATCAATGACAGGGGAGACACCAACCCCACTGCCTTCCCCACCAGCATCACCTCTGTCTTGTCAGGATTCAGCTTCAGATAGCTCACCTCACCTCATCTCGCCCTCACCCTCATCCAGTCCCCCACAGCTGCCAGACACCAAGTAAACACTGAGACTGCCGGGTCTGGGTCCGATGAAAAAGAGAGGCAGAATTGGGAGTCATCAGCATACTGATGACACCGAACATTAAACACACTCACGACCTCACCCAGTGGCTGCATATACACGCTGAACAGGAGAGGGGACAGGATAGAACTTGCAGGACTCCACACAAGAGGTCCCGGAGGGATGAAAAACAGTCCCCCAGCACCACTTGCTGAGTTCTCCCGGCCAGGAAGGAAGGAAGCCATTCAAGAACAGTCCTGCCCATCCCGGCTCAGTCCTGCAAGCGGGTCATCAACATCTCATGATCAACGGTATCAAAAGCAGTTGACAGATCTAACAGACTCAACAGGGTCGACCGACCCTGATCTAATTCACGGCGAGGGTTGTCGCCCAAGGCCACAAGCGTAGTCTCAGTGTCGTATCCCAGATGAAAGCCGGACTGCGAAGAATTTCCTGCAGCTGCCAAGCCACAACCCGTTCAATAACCTTCCCTAAAATAGGAAGGTTAGAGACCGGCCGATATCTGGTGAGGGAGTCAATATCAAGTGATGGTTTCTTGAGCAGAGGGTGCACCACCACCTCTTTGAGGCAGACTGGCACTCTGCCTTCCCAAAGAGAGGCACTGACTATCCCCACCAGCAGTGGCCCCAGCATCTCCTGGCTGGTTAGGCATGGGTCTACAGGTGTACTATAGATAAACCACTGGCCATTACCAAAGAGTCTGATGTGGTGGGTTCATGTGCTGGGAAAGAGAGCACTGCACTACCTTAACAAGAGATTATCTTTGACTATGTAAGTGGTTTTGCTAAAGGAACTAGTCATTATTTCCCTACTCACCATGTTGGTCTCGGTCTGTTCAGGTAATCTTGTATTGTTGGTCCTGCAGATTGAACAGGACCTCGTGATCTGGCCATTGCTATAGGATTCATATAAGCCTTGATAAAGTAACAAATTAAAGTGAGAAGTTAATGGATTAAGTCTACTGTCCTGCACAATAGGAATATATTAGCAATATAGGACATTATAATATTATTAGGACTATATTAATACTGTTATGTCTTCAACTGATGTAACAACATGTATAGTTAATAACATGTATATAGATAATAAACAGATAAATAAATAAATAAATGTAAATACTTCCGATCTCTCTCTCTCTCTCCACCCACCCACAAATCCCCAATACTGCAATTGATATATTTGTTGCATTCTACTGGCAAGATGGATACCACACTTTGCAAAATGATTTGGGATCCTTCAGGATGGAGTGTACTTTTGATTTTAAAATTTAAACTTTAAAACTTAATTATTATTTTTTACTTGGTTTGCAATCACTTTCTCAGCAATACTAAAGGCAATCTGAAATAAGATCCTGGTCCAGAAATCAAATCTATTACAGCTAATAAGGACACAGACAATAGTTTACTTGTGCCAGGACCACAGGTCAAAAATCTTGCTCTGCAAGGCACACTTGAAATAAGCAAATAAATAAATAATAGCACTAACAATGATAAAGAGCAGAACAGAACCCTAATTCTCTTCGTATGACAGACTTCAAAGCACACATCAACAACAAAAAATGGGTGTTTTAAAATGAGCACCGAGGAGGGGAAATCAGTGGCCACTGAGAGCTGCGGTTGTGGGGCGCCCGTGCATGCAACGAGCATCTCCCAGGGTGGCAGTGCCGCCCAGGCCCGCATGGGGCATGTTTGGATTTTTCAGGAGTGTTCTGTGCGGGGCCAAGAGTGGCCACTGTGTGAGTCACAGGAGCGCGCCTCCCCATGCACCCCCAGCACACAAACAGTTGGATGCGGGGATGGTGGGGGGCCATGATGCGCAGATGTGTCTCATTTAAAAACACCCATAACTCTGGTCATTAATGACCTGTGCTGGATTTGACCCTGAGAAGAAAGATTGTTCTGCATATGTCACAAGCAAAAATGCCTTGGGGTAATTTTAAAGGAACATGCAATAGAAGATTTACAGTGAGAGGTGAAAGATCTGTAACATAATCCTGTGAGTTGCCAATGGCAGGATGGGGCAGGGTATTAAATATTGACTATAAATAAATAAACAAACAACTCCCAGCCTATATACTAACAGACCCAAGAGTTCATCAAGGATTCTTGTGCTGCTGACAGTACACGTATTTCCAGGACAGAGAAGTACAGTGTAATTAACGCCAACACCAGCGGTTTGCAGCTTTAGATTAACAGCCCTAGGGGCTGTACACACCGAGATTCCTGCCCTGCTGGCTTTGTTCTATAGGATATGATGATGCCAAGACTATTTTGAGCGTGTGCAAAGCCTGATTTCCAGACACTTTATAGACCTTCGTCAATAAGAGTCCGTCAGCCCTGCCCCACCCCACCCCGAGAAAGGCAAGACCTCCAGCAACTACCCGAGAGCTAGCTCGGTCCGCAGAGGAGCCCAGGGCCGCTGTGGAGCCTAGGGGCCCCCCGAGCCCGGACCCCCCGGAGCCAGCCCGGGCCAGAGCAGCCCTGCCTAGCGTCTGCCCCCAAGCAGGGCATCCCCACTCCGGTTCCCCCTGGAGCTGACAGGCTCTACCTGAGGCGCCAGCCCGGCCAGCAGTGTTTGCTAAAGCAGCCGGGCGGGCCCTGCCGTCAGCCCTTCCGGGGCCCTGCTACTCACCACCCGGTTATCCCGCTTCCCCATAGCGCAGAGAGGCCTCGACTCCGCCACCCGAACCTGCCCTGGCCCTCCCCTTCCCCGTCAGGACTGAAGGCTGCCGGGACCCAGCTCAACTCCCAATTGCGGGCGGCGGCGCGGGAGCACAGCGCCACCTGCAGGGGCGGCCCTGCCCGGCGCCTCAGCCGGCCGGTTGAGCAACAGAGCCAAGCCCTATACGCAGATACCGCTTCATGGGATGATGAGGTGAGGGACAGGAGGAAGTAAGTTTATTATTTGGACCCTTTACTTTTTAATGTAATGAATACTTTACCTATAATGGCACAATTATAATATTAATATTACATTACTATATTAAGATTACTTATTAATGTAATTAATACCTTCAGCCCCGCGCACACACCAAAGCTGGGTTTTAGTTTGGGGGCGCCTGCCTAAGGACTTTTTTGAGTTCTGGGTGCCCAATGTCATATTAGGGAAACAGACACAGGCTCCATTAGGCTGGTCAGGAAGGATGCCCTGGTGCTTTCCAGATGAGCAGAAAACTACCACATTCCAACGTGAATTGTAAAGGAAGCAGTTGAGGGGGATAAGAGCAGTGAAAAGTATCACTTTTAACCAGAAAGTATATTAGATTCAAACCTAGCCACAAACTGTTGTCCCAATCATGAAATCAATGGGACAGTATGTAAGTAAGCACTTTTAGGAACAGAGGCCTAATAATCTGAGATAATAAAGTTGAGACATTGTCCGGCTGAAATCCCTGAACCCATTGAAGTCAATGACAAAAGTCTCTTTGAGGAATGGGTAAAGATTTCACCTTAAAGGACTGAAACAGGGAACAAATGGTTTTGTGTGGCAAGCATTTCAACTAATGAAGCCTGGTTTCCTGAGAGAGAACCAATGTAAGTCAATGGGATTTTTCAGTTAAAGCTTCCTCTCTCTCCTCTACGTAGACCTTGTTATGAAATTTTGCATCCTTACTTACTGTTGGGCCTTCTGCCCCTCTGACAAATTTGACTGAACCAGTTTGCTGCATCAAAAGTTATTAAGAGGACACACATGCACAGTCACATAGGCAAGGTGTTTGCATCAGCCTTCATTTGATAGGAAACCAGGCTAACAGAGGTTCAGGAACAAACTAATAATTAAACAACAACAAGATACCAACACTAGAGTATTAAGTAGGGATCAGATTGGGAGAAAAAAAGAGGTGTTATTCTTCTAAACTCTGTCCACAAAGTAGGCTCCACCCAGGCAAATTGCTAAAATGGCAAACCTTGCATTGCCATATAATGGGTTGGGCATAGGGTGGTCATTGACACATCGGCAGAAAAGAGGACAATCATTTGCATGAAATTTACATATGCTAATTTTATACTAACATGAACATTTGTGGGGTGGAGGGCAGGGCCAAAAGTGGGCAGAGCTAAGCCAATGGTAGGCGGGGCCAACCAAACAGTTAAGCCAGTGGTGTGGCTTAACCCAGCAGCAAGGAGTTCCTAGAGTTAACATTGGAGGGAGATTACATTAGTTAACTGTGAACTCTTTGCTGCTGCGAGAAGCCCTGCACTGGGGGATAGAGAGCCCTCTTACTAGGGTCCCATCCAATGTCTTTCTCCCACTAGTCCCATTTCTCCCTAGCAGTGTAAAAAAATAGAGCCCAGGCACACTATAAGGAGAAACTGAAGTTTTAAGTGTCTCATTAAGCTGGTAATAACTATCAGTGATTCTCTACCATTTCAACCAGCTTTCATTTTTCTATTTGCCTTTTGGTTTTTGGTTTCTTTTTTATAGGGAATAACACCAAAGTCAACCTCAGAAACCTTTGAACAGCATTGCACATAAGAACATTGGGGGTAACACACTCAAGTTACCCTGAAAAACCTTTGAACAAGTTTGCACATAAGAACATTGGGGGTAACACACTCGTTACCCTGAAAAACCTTTGAACAAGTTTGCACATAAAAACATTGGGGGTAAGGTAACACACCCATGTCATCCTGAGAAATCTTTAAACATTCTCTCTCTCACACACACACGGACTCTCTCTCTCGCACAATCACAGATTCTCTCACACAGAGACACTCTTGCACGTGCATGCACACACAGATTGTGTGAGAGAATCTGTGCATGAGAGAGACAATGGGTGCTTTCAGGCATGATGCTAACCACCCTTGGTGGTTATTTATGCATGTTGCAGGGCTGTATTGGTGCCCTATGCAGCCCTGAAACATGCATAAATAACCACCAAGGGTGGTTAAAGGGTAGTTAGCGTCATGTCTGAAAGTACCCAATCTCTGTGTGTGTGTGCGCATGCGAGAGTGTCTGAGAATCTGTGTGTGTGAGTGAGAATCTGTGTGTGAGAGAGAGAATGTGTGTGTGTGTGTGTGTGTGTGTGTGTGAGAGAGAGAGTCTGTGAGAATTTGAGTGTGTGTGTGAGGGGGAGAGTGTCTCTGTGTGTGAGAATCTGTGTGTGTGCACGCGAGAGAGAGACACTGTCTCCCTCACACACACTCACAGATTTTCACAGAGACTCTCTCTCTCTCTGTGTCACACACACACACACAGATTCTCTCACACACAACTCTTTCTCCCTCACACACAGATTCTCACACAGACACTCTCTCTTGCATACGCATGCACACACACACACACACACAGACAGAGATTGTCTCTCTTGCACACGCACACAGATTCTCTCACACAGACACTCTCCCCCTCACACACACACTCACAGATTCTCACACAGACTCTCTCTCTCGGTCACATACACACACAGATTCTTCCTCTCACAAACTCTCTCTCCCTCACACACAGATTCTCTCACAGACACTCTCGCGCATACACATGTGCACACACACAGAGATTGTCTCACGCATACACACACAGATTATCTCACACAGAGGCACTCTCCCCCTCACACACACACTCACAGATTCTCAGACTCTGTCTCTCTGTCACACACACACACAGATTCTCTCTCTCACACACAAACTCTCTCTCTCTCTCCCTCTCTGTCACAGGGATAGGGGGAAGGGTCCCAGCCAGTGGATCCACACAGAGGGGTTTTCTCCCAATCTCCCACACGTTCGCTGCCCGGACCACAAGGACTGAGCTCTGATAAAAAGGCCCATCAGGATAGTAGGTGGGTCATAGTGGTCTCAAAGAGGCCAGACCCTGATCATCATAGGGCGCGGAGACAGTAGGGGAGCGTAGGCCTCGCACCTGGCATCCTTCAGTTATAACCCACACCAGGAAACAAAGGGTGCGAGGGCAGGCAGGTGCAGGGAGCATGGGGTCTCACGGGGAAGGACCCAGGCAGACACCGGTACAAGGGAACTGCTCACACACCACCAGACCAAGGGCGAAAGACAACCAGGAGGGGGAAGGGGTCCATATATCCGCCCACATCCACACATCAATTTCCCTGTCACTCTCTCACGGTCGTGTCACTCTCTCTGTACCAGGAAATATGGGGGAAGGTAAGGTAACAACAACTAGCACACACAGTAAAGCACAATCCAAATTGCTCCTCAACACAGGTAACCACCATACAAGGGGCTGCTGCCCAGGGGCGTGACTGGGCTGTGCTGGGCGAACGGCAGACTGTTGGCTGTTGGCTCCAGGGACCCTCCCACCTGTGCTAATTCTGCTGCTCCTCCCCACCCAGGTAACCACCATACAAGGGGACTGCTGCCCAGGGGCAGCGCCCAAAGGGCAAAGAGCCATTGGCAGGCCGTTTACGGGTGGAGGCGGCTATCATTCGTTATTCGTCGGGGGTTGGAGAAGCGGCTGCAGCAGCGGCGGCAGAGTGAGCAGCAGGGCCAGGGCGGGCCCCACCAAAAACTCTGAGTTGCCGGCCCCTGGTTCTATCTCCCCCTCCCCTGGTTGGAGGAGGGGGCGGGGCCGGCACTCCAGAGAGTTGGGACTTCCGGCCCAGAGGGGCCAAAGGCAGCCAGCGGCCTGACTGCGGGACACACTTTTCTCCTCCCTCCCACCCCCCCAACAACTGATCCGACGGGGGTTGGGGAAGCGGAAGTGGCCGTGGAGCAAGCAGCAGGGCCAGGGCGCGCCCCATCAAAAACGGTGAGTTGCCAGCCCCTGGTTCCATCTCCCCCTCCCCTGGGTGGAGGAGGAGGCGGGGCCGGCGCTCCAGAGAGCGGGGACTTCCAGTCCAGAGGGGCCAAAGGCAGCCAGTGGCCTGGCTGTGCCGCAGGCAGCACACCTAAGGACTGCACCCGGGCAGCCCTTGGCGGGGCCAGGGGTGGGTTATTGTGATTGGGGGAGTGGGGTTTTATTGGTGTTTATGGGGGAAAGTGTTTTAGTTAAAAAGGGGGAGACAGGGGTTAAAAGGGAAAGTTTTGAAGTGGGTGGGGAAAGGGGGGGTTGGTGTCTGGGATGCCCCTCTGTGGCAGAGGGGGGCAGGGGGGTTGGGGATGGGGGAAAGTTGGTGGCCGGGGGTTTGGGGGGAGATGCTGTGGAGGGAGGGAAGGTATGGGGTATGTATGGGGGGAGGGAGTGCAGGGAGCACTTGTCCTGGGTGAGAGAGAAGTCGGTACTCCCAGCAAGGAAAACCACATGGTGGCAGCATATGGAGGGGGAAGGGAGAGGGCCTGAGTGGTGAGAGTACTGGGCAGGAGTGGGAGGGAGGGGAGGGAGGGAGATCTCTGAGGGCTCTGGGGGAACAGCTGGTAGGAGGGGGACACTACCGCCAGCCAGTAGGAGAGGGTCAGAACGGTGTGGACAGGAAGGGAGGAGCGGCTATAGAGGTGGTTCTGGGACAGGGATGGTATGGTCCATGGGTGTGTGTGGTTCGGGGACCCAGGTCCCTTGTGGAGGTCAGAAGAACCTTCCCCACCATCCCCACTGGGGGTGAAGGAGGAGCAAGGTCTGAGGTCTGCCAGTGGGGGCTAGTGCTGCTAAATGCAAGGTCCATGGTAAATAAGGCCCCGGTAATCCGGGACGTGATCCTGGATGGGGCTGCAGACCTTGTATGTATTACGGAAACCTGGCTGAATGAGGAGGCGGGGCCAGTCTTGGCCAACCTTGTTCCAGCTGGGTATGCCGTGCAGCACCAGCCCCATACTGGGGGCCGGGGAGGTGGTAAAGCTAATATTTTTAGAGAGACATGGCCTGTTAGGAGGTATCCAGTCTAGGAGATGCTGGGGATCGAGGCCCTTCATGTGGTGGTCGATTTGGCTGGGGGCAATCTCGGGGTGCTGCTGGTGTACCGGGCCCCTTTCTGCCCAGCAGCATCCCTTGCCGCTCTAGCAGGACCTTCTCCAGGACTTTGGTCCTGGGGGACTTCAGTACCCATGCCGATGCCAGCCTTGTAGGAGCGGAGTGAGAGTTCTTGGCTGCCATGGCAACCATGGACTTGTCCCAAGTTATTAGCTGCCCGACCAATGTGGGGGGGCATATCCATGACCTGGTGTTCTGTTCTGGCCTTGGGGTGGGTGATCCGGTAGTGGGGGATGTGAGGGTTACACCCTTGTCATGGATGGATCTTTACCTCCTACAGGCCAGTCTCTCAGTACACCACCTCCAGAAGGGGAATGGACCAGTTAGGTTGGTCTGCCCCTGGCAGCTGATGGAACCTCAACGGTTCCAGGAGGCCCTGGGGGATGTAACCTTAGACCTTGACGGCCACTCTGTTGATGAACTCGTCCGAGCCTGGAACATCTTGCTTGCGGAGGTCATTGACAGGGTGGCTCTGAGACGTCGCCTATCTCTGTCACGTCACCGCAGGACCCCTTGGTTTACTGAGGGGCTGCGTGTATGAAGCAGGTAGGTAGGTGACTAGAGTGACGCTGGCGTCAGACTCGTGCTGAATCCGACCGACTTCTCCATAGGGCCCATTTGCAGTCCTATGTTGAGGCTGCGAGGATGGCAAAGAAGGAGCTTTTTTGCCACCCTCATAGCGTGTCCAGCGGAGCTGTTCCGTGTGGTGCGGGGCTGGTCAGTCCGGCCTCCCTCCGCCTGGATGGGGACTTGTCCCAGGCCCGCTGTGAGGAGTTTGCTACCTACTTCGCACACAAGATCACTCGGACCCAGAACAACTTCGACGCTGGATTAGGGACAGTAGCGGTGGAGCACGAGGTGATGGAGGCCCCGTCTGGTCCATCTTCTTGGGATGAGTTTCAGGAAGTGACGCCAGCCAATGCTGTGGATATCCTGGGGTCTGTTAGAGCAACAAGTTGTGAATTAGATCCATGCTCATCCTGGTTGGTGAAAGCCTCCAGGGAGACATTAGGGACGGTGCTGGCGAGGGTAATCAATGCATCCCTTTGGCAGGGGAGATTGCCCCCTAGTCTCAAGGAGGCTGTGGTGCACCCCCTGCTGAGAAGCCATCTTTGGATGTGGAAGCACTCACCAGATAAAAACCAATCTCTAAACTTCCCTTTTTAGGGAAGGTTATTGAACGGGCGGTGGCACTGCAGTTCCAGGTGCATCTTGACAGCATCGGTTTCCTTGACCCATTTCAATCGGGGTTCTGCTCTGCCTATGGCACAGAGACGGCGTTGGTGGCCTTGGTGGATGAACTCCGCCGGGAGATGGACGCAGGACGTTCAACACTTCTAATCCTGCTAGATCTCTCGGCTGCTTTTGATACAGTGGACCATGGGCTGCTGTTGAGATGGTTGTGAGCCCTGGGGGGTCTGAATGGGACTGTCCTTGGATGGTTCCGCTCATTCCTCTCGGGAGAAGCCAGCGGGTTGTCCTGGGGGCTGAATCTTCTAGCTCCCGGGCCCTGGATTGTGGCGTTCCGCAAGGTTTCATTCTGTCTCCATTATTGTTTAATGTATGTATGCAGCTCTTGGGGGAGATCGTGAGAGGGTTTGGTGTGCGTTGCCACCAATATGCTGTTGATACTTTACTTTACCTCTCCTTTTCAACTGACCCAGGTCCTGCCATCTCAGTGCTGTCCCAGCATCTGGAGGCCGTGGCGGATTGGTTGCGGCAGAGCAGACGGAAGTTCAATCCTGATAAGACAGAGGTGATGACGGTGGGTAGGGCGAAGGAGGTGTTGGCTCCCCTCATAGAGGGGGTCCGTCCTCCCGTAGCCCAGCAGGTTCAGAGTCTGGGAGTACCGTTGGACATGGATCTCCGCCTGGATCGGCAGGTGGGGATGGTGGCTAAGGCTGCCTTCCGCCAGCTGTATCTGGTGCAGAGGCTGCGTCCATATATTTCCAGACCCGACTTGGCCACCCTCATCCATGCCTTCATCACCTTGAGGCTGGACTACTGCAACGTGCTGTACGTGGGGCTTCCCCTGATGTTGGTTCGGAGGCTGCAGCTGGTGCAGAACGTCGCGGCTCGTCTCCTTACGGGGATGAGCCAACGGGAGCATATTACTCCCATGCTCCGCGCGCTGCACTGGCTGCCTATAGTGTACCGAGCCGGATTCAGGGTGTTGGTCTTGGCCTATAAAGCCCTACACAGTCTTGGCCCTTCATACCTCAGGGACCGCCTCACCCTCTGTGCCCCAGAGCGACCCCTTGGTCCGCTGGGGGCACCTTCTTGGAGGTCCCCCGTGTAAAGCGGGGGGCCACAATGGAGGGGGTGTTCTCGGTGGCTGTGTCGTGATTATGGAATTCCCTCCTGGGGGAAGCCCGTCTGGCCTCAAGTTTGCTGGCCTTCCGCTGGGCCTGCAAAACCTGGCTGTTCTCCCAGGCCTTTGGAGGAGGGGAGAGTGTGCTGGGATAAAAATCTTGCGGGGTGGTGGTTTGTTTTTAGGAGGATTTAAGATGTTTAAATTTTTTGTGTTTTATTGCTGTTTTAAATTACTGTGATTTTTTGTGTTGTAAGCCACCCCGAGATGCCATGGGCATGAGGGGGCGGCTAAGAAATATAAATAAATAAATAAAGACGCCACACTTAGTTTCCAAATATGGGCCAGTTTCCTCCTCTGTAATCACCAGTGTTGGGTGCCTCCCGACGCTCGACTTTATGCTAGTAGCCCTGCCCCCATGTGTGCCTGCAAGCGTGCAGAGTGCTGCACGGGGGGAGGCACTGCTTCTGCTGGACGTGGCAGTGCAGGCCCTGCCCCCTCCGTGTCCCCGGGCGTTGCCAAGGCACCCGGGACGTGGCCTGGCTTTGGTGGTGTTGCCGCCGCCTCTACCGGAAGTGGTGCTGCGCCGCCGCGGGCGCCTCGAGAATGGGGTGGGCCCCCTGCCGGCTCGCACCCTGTGCCCCCCGGAGCCTCAGGGGGCCTCCCTGGCCTGGGGCCATGACACTCACACACAGAGATTCTCTCACAGACACTCTCTCTTGCACTCGCGCGTGCACACACACACACACACACACACACACACACAATTGTCTCTCTCTTGCGTGTACATATTCCCTCACACAGAGACACTCTCTCACTTACACACACATGCAGATTCTCACACAGACTCTCTTTCGCAGACACACACGCACTTCTTCGAGTGGCTCCAACCATTCTCACAACACCCAGTGCCGGTGAGAATGTTTCGAGCTATCTTGAAGAACCTTGTTTACACGGTAGCAGCCTTCTGTTCCACACGAGGTTGGGACTGTGCTGCTGCTGCAGGGATCCCATCTGACCAGGACTCAGGAGAGGTAGGTAGGGGCTGCTCAAGGCACCCTGGCACGTGGGTGGAGGGGGCGGTGGAAGTTCCTCCCCCTCCGCCCCACACCCATGCTGCTTCTGAGGGGGGGCAGGACAGGGGACCCCCAGCCAGCAGCCCCAAGCAGGGCACCCTGGCAGGCGGGTGGAGGGGGTGGTAGAAGTTCCTCTCCCTCCACCCCTCACCCAGGCTGCTTCTGAGGTTGGGGGGTAGGGGGGGCCCGGGGACTTACCTGCGCCAAGTCTCACCGGGCCTCTTCGCTCCCTGCTTGCAGGCTGCAGCCTGCTCAACGCTGGCCTTTGATCTCTCGCCCTGGCTTGACTCCTTCTCAGCTGAGCCTGCAGCGGTGCAACAACTCCTCCTCCCCCCTCCCCGGTGAGGCTGTGGGAAGAGGTGTCTTGCTGCAAACTGCCTCTCCCCGCAGCAGCCCCGTGCCACTGTGGAGGGAGAAGCAGGAGCTGCTACTGCAGGCTCAGCTGAAAAGAAGGGAGTCGGGTTGTTGGGCCGGGCGGGAGAGGTGTGTCTGCTGCTGGGCTGCCTTCTCTCCTCTGCCGTCATGGGTGCCACCATGTTCCAAAAAAAGCCTGCCAGCTGGCCACAACTACACTTTTGGCACTTCCGCCCATGAGGTCCATAGGCGGAAGTGCAAAGAGCACAGCTGTGGCCAGCCAGGGGTGAGAGACTTGGGATGGAAGGGGAATTCCAGACAGCTCTATGGTCTGGTTCTCCTTCCATCCCAGACAGCAGAAGCTGCTGGAAATACCAGGCGGTCCAGGCCAAATCTGGACGTCTGGCCACCCTAGTAGGGCAGATGTTGAAAATACATTTGTGTAACACTGGGCTCCTTTTAGCTTTGTTCACCTTCCCTGGAGCTTGCTTATACATTGCCTCCAGTCTCAAAGGACTAAACCGAAGGCCTTTGAGCGCCAAATGCTAAGCTGGTGCAAATGCTAAGCTGATCCCCACATGGCCCCTGGCGGGCAATTGCTGCCGCCACACTTCAGGGCCAGCGTGGGGAGCTGGGCACAAATGCAGCCTCCCCACTGTGAGGAAGCCGCGTGGCTGAGCCACTCTCAGTGTTCCCACCATGGCCGGGGCGGGCTGTGGTGCTGGCTACACGAGCAGGCGCTCAGCCCTGCCCTGCTTCCCTCCCCCAGCCCGATGGAGATCCCGCCAAGGGATTGGCACTCACATAGTCCATATAGGTCAGGCACCAAGACTCTGGCCAGTCCACTGTCCAAACAATAGAGCTAGCCTGGGACTGCGTGTGTGAGTAGGCTCTAGTGTTTGGACAGTGGACAGGCCAGAGGCTTGATACCTGGTCTGTGGACTATGTGAGTGCCAATCCCTTGGGCACCGATCCTGACAACACTTAACCCATGGTGACATGGGGCCCTGTGACACCATATTATGGCCAGGGGTGGGATTTTGGTTGGGCTGGGGGAAGGAGGTGGAGCAGGGCTGAGCCAGGCACCCAATAGCGTGACTGGTGCTGCGGCCCGGCCCGGCTGTGGCAACAACTCCAATAGGGACTGGCCTGTCTGACTTCCCTACAGTCATCTGCCCGGCTCTTCATGCTTGCCCTGCGATGCGGCGGTGGTGTTTGCCCGCTATAGGTCCACACAGGGATTGGGCCCTGCAGCTCATCTGGCTGCACTCAAAGTAGCTTTTAATATTTCTGATATCAAGATGGTGATGAAGTGGCTATGGACTCGGCACCATCCAAAATGCAGTTATGCTACTGCACCCCATGAAGACAGTAGAATTCCTTCCTTCCTTTCATCTAATGACCATAAAGGCCACCTGTATGTACTCTACTTTCCACTGTCCTCTGTTCTGTGCTTCAGCACTAGTGTCTTTATGTCCCTTCCAGCTTACTCTGGTATATTATTTATCCACTTCCTGCATGGTCTGTGTTTTACCAAACCAGATGTTAGTAAACTATTGTCCTTCATCCAGCAGATATGTAATAGGTCCCAACAACTGAAGCTTCCTCATTATCACATATTGTCCCTTTTACACAAGCACATTTTCTGATAGTCTCATTTCTAATATGGCCCTTATCACAAACATCAGTTTATAACATTTCAGCCTGATTTTAGTACTCCAGAAGATGCACACACTGATTCAATTTATTGCAACTCTCACCATTAAACTAGCAAAACCAATACAAACTAAAACTAATCATTCACGTATACCAAATACAGAACAGGCAGATTGTAAATATTCGTAACAAACCACAAGGACGCACCACAAAGCCAAGAATTTTCAGTTTACAACAGAGTGCTTCTTAATTGCTGTGCACATATAAAATAAAAAGCCAGTACCTTTAATATATCTACATTTTCGGATGTCAAAAAAGATATTAAACTTGGGTAAAAAAGTAACACTATCCTCTGGCAAAAAGGAAGACGGTCAGGTAGCTCTCAGCTCAGCATATAGAGAACAAAAATACAATAC
The DNA here is from genome assembly GCA_003113815.1 of Sphenodon punctatus. Classification (NCBI taxonomy): domain Eukaryota; kingdom Metazoa; phylum Chordata; class Lepidosauria; order Sphenodontia; family Sphenodontidae; genus Sphenodon; species Sphenodon punctatus. The sequence continues at coordinate 1,846,859 of QEPC01012398.1, forward strand.
ATGCTCTAAGGTTTCATCAGTTTCATCATGTTGGCAAATGCAGAGTGTATTAGAATAGGTAACATGTTCTATTCTGCCTCTTGTAACGGCTGAGTCAAACAACTGCAGCTGAATCAGCGTCCTCATTCTGCGGAGCTGAAACTCCTCCAGAAGGACGAGATAGGACTCCAACTGAAAAGTAACTTTTATCTTAGGATATCAGGGTGCTATCTTAACCAGAGCAACCTTAGACAGCTCTGTTTGGGCTGAAATATCTAAAATTCTCGACTTTAACATGGCATGCAGTTGCTCAACATTTATGGTATAACAAAAATCAGGGGAAAATCCTATGTTGTTCAAACCTTCAGAATTTCTCCCCACCATTTGTATTTCCTGCTACCATTATGTAGGGCTTGTTCCTTCCAACACAAGTGAGGAAGCTGAATGTACTCAAGGCATCGTACTTTGTTCCAAGAAAGCAACGCCTTCAATGTTGCTACAGTATTTACAGGATGAATCCCAGTTTCTGCATCTAAAGTTGCAATCGGTGTGCACATAGGCATTCCCAGTATCCCCCTGATAAACTTGTTTTGAACTACCTCAATATCTTCAGTATATTTAGCAGAGTAGATCTCCGCTCCATAAGTGAGCTGAGCTGAGACCTTTGATTTAAACACTTCTATTACTGGCAGCAATGGTGAGCTCTCTGTTGACCTATAGAGCCTAAGAATTCTGGACACAGTACTATTAGCTTTCTTTACCAAGGCTAGCAGATTTTTGTCCAGGAACCTTCAGGAGTGAAACACATTCCCAAATATATATAATTTGAGACCTGTGGTAAATAATAGTGACCAGATTTCCATTTATAATTTTCCTGAGGATGCCCAAAACAGGTAACTGTGATTTTTGGACGTTTACTGTCATTTTGTTAATTGTGCAGTAAACTTGCAGATGGTATAACAAATTCTAAAGGTCTTTTTTCGTTTGCAATAATAAAAGTACATACATTAAAATAGCAACAGGCTTTTCTGAAACCATTGGGGGGGGGGGGCGTTGTTGGGCAACCTTATTAACTAAGTCAACTAAACCATTAATGAAAAGGTTAAAAAGTAGGGGGGCTAACAGGCACCCCAGCCACACCCCCAGAATGTATTGGAAAAAATCTAGTGAGGTTACCCTCAAAATCCAGACTTGCTGCAGCCTTTGTGTTCTTATGTAACATAATAATTAAATCAAGAAGGCATCAGTTAATACCAATGGCTGCCAGTTTTGTCTACAAAATGTCTCTGTCCACCAAATCAAGGCCTTAGAAAAATTGATAAAGGCCACAAATGTCCTTTTCTGATCAAAGTATATTTATCAATCAGATGAGCTAATGTAAAACAATGGTTTAATACTGATTGCCCTTGTCTAAATCCTGCTTGTTAATCAGCAAGCAGTCGATTACCATCTACCCATGCCTGTAAATTTTCTAACAGAAAACGAAACTTAATTTTACTTGCTATAGGAAGGAGACTGATAGGTCTGTAACATGAAGAGTCTACTCTACATCCTCTTTTAAAGATTGGTACTATAATTGAAGTAGTCCAGGACTCTGGCAGTTTCCTACCCAGAAGATATTATATACCAGAAGAACAGAATATAAAATCAGACTCTGTAAGCACCTTGATGACAATGCAGTGGTTCATCATAGCCATAGATTTGTCAGAAATAAATCATGTCAGACTAATCTCGTCTTCTTTAACAGAGTAACTAATTTAGTGGATAAAGGGAATGCTGTGGACAGAATATATCTTGATTTCAGTAAAATGTTTGTTGAAGTTTCACATGAGATCCTCATTGACAATCTTGCACAGTGTGAGCTGGAAGACACTACAAGGTGGATTCACGGCTGGTTGAAGGACTGTACTTAAAAAATGATCATCAGGGGTACTGGCTCCTCAGACTGTGGTAGGAGGGGTCGATTGAGGGCTGCCCCACCTGATTCACAGAAGTTGTGGAGGATGCATGCAGCAGTAATCAGCATGGAGGCCTTATCCAGCTGAAACTCATTGTGGTTCCACAGCAGCACCAGCGCATCTTGACAACCCCAAAGGCTCACTCCATAATGCAGCAGGCGGAACTCAGGCATTCATTAAACAGCATGTATGGGCCGTGGCATATGCCTTCTATGAGCCAAGGTGTGAGCGGATAGGTAGGATTACCTATTACAACAGGGCCCATGGGCGCTCCCTCTATGTGCCCTGTGGCTTTAGGTGCTGTTTCCCCCATGTACATATGGGCATATAACGGGGACAGGCAAAGGATCTGTGCATCATGGCTTTTCCCAGACACACCGATGAAGACATCCACCAATAGACCTCTGTGGTCCACCACTGCCTGAAGAGCCATAGAGAACTGTTCCTTCTTATCCAAGTAGTTGGCTTTGCTGTGGGGGATGAATAATAGGTACATGTGTCCCATCTATAGCTCCGATGCAGTGTGGGAACCCAAGATCAGCAAAGCCCTCCATTACTTCTACTGGATTATGTAGCTGTATGACACGATGTATACACTTGTATGACAGGTTATCAGTGACGGCTGTGCACACCTCATCCAGGATGCATGCTACAGTTGAGGTGTCCACCACAAATTGCTGACCCATAGTGCAGCATGAGTTGGGGGTTGCCAGCTTACATATGGCAGTGGCCACACATTTACCTACCAGTGTGGGCTCTCTCATATTGGTGGTCCCCTTCATGAGGTGTGACTGTAGGATAACCACGATCAATCCAAGCACTTCTCTCTGGGGGACTACTCAGGTGCAGCCCGTGTATGACAGCCACAATGTCCGTACTGAGGTATCCCACAGCATGGGCCACCTCCCTTTGTATGGTGGCTGTCTCCTCCTGCATGAACTGGTGGCACATCATGACTGCCTGCCTCCAGAGCCACGTCTGGCACCTGTTGTGCTTCAAACTTCCCCCATACAACCAGTTCTCGGCGTCCAGCATGGAGGACCAATGTTGGAACATGTTCTGGAGACACCAAATGCAAGAAGTCTGTATCTGCTGGATCGCTCTGAACAGTGCCTCTGCAGCCTCCAGGAAATAATCAAATTTAGCACCCCACCTGTCTGCTTTCACAGCACCAATTGGGGGTAAGTGACAGGCCTCTGTGTGGATATAGGTACCCCGCTGGGGTGGTATGGTGTATTTGATTGGTTGCCATTGCCCCGCAGGTATCCGGCCGCTGCATGTTGCCTAATTCCACATTTCCTTACCCCACCCCCTATCTATGGTGTTTACCTCTGCCCATGCATTTGCGGTGTGTGTGTGATTTGTTCTGCATGTAATGGTGGCGCCCCTTTCCCCTCCCCTGCCTCATCCTGATGTAGGAAATCCAGCCTCTGTGTGCTGTTGGCCATGCCCAGCCTTTGTCACTGGGAGGGGGAAGGACTCAGGCGGCGCAGGACTCAAGTGGCGTAACGGGCTGAAGAATCTGGGGCGGGAGGCCCCCCGATGACGCTCGGGATCCTGTGAACCCTGCTGCCAAGGGCTCCTGCGGCGGGGCCTGACAGCCTTGTATTGCCCATTGCACCCAGCAGCCTACTTGGCAAAATGGTGGACAGAGGCGAAGAGCAGGCATCAGGTACCCTTTGTTTCTCCCTGCTGCTGTTACTATTAGGCCATGCCTTGACCCGTCGGCATTCACTTGCTCCCCATTGGTGCCAGTCTTGCGGCTGGGATCCCCTGCGTGGGCCTTTATGGTGTATCCCTTGTACTAGTTGAGGATGCAGACATATGCTGTGGTTGGCCATGTTGACTTCACCAGCACACTGAGTTTTCTAACATTTCCCTTGTTTTCCTGCTCCTGCACAGAGGCGGCGACCCGGCTGTTCCTCACACTAGAAATCGTTCATGGACTTGAAGGAGACGGTGGAAGCCACTCACACCTATGCAACTGCCAGTAAGCCACCTCTGTCCCGTGTGCAGCACTGCCTACCCATACCCTGCTCACACTGAACAGAGATCAGGCTTGCTGGGAGCATGCTATATGGGGATTTGGCAGACCCATTGCATGGTCCTTGTGAGGAATCAGGTCCCTTCGCTCGATGCTTCCTCTCACCATTGCACTTTCTTGATCATTGTGGGCATCCCATTCCCTTCTGGTGGGAAGGCGTTGTACCGCTACCATGTTCCATTCGCTGAATGGACAGCTTTTGTTCCTCTTTTTGCTGTGGTCCATAGCACCCTTTGATGTGGTTCCACGTGCCCCTTGTGGTGCCATGGGTGTGTTTTTATACCAGTCTCGGGGCATTCCTCTTGGGTAACAACAGTATGACCCTACTGTCTGATCTTCTTTTACAGTGCCTGCAGTCTGGTTGGAATGGGAGTGGAGGCAGGACCGGGAGCTCCTGCTGGAGATCCGTGAGCACCAGCATGAACTGTCTCAAGCTCAGAGTGCCAGATGGAGCCGGGTCCAGGGCAGGTGCCCATGAGTGCACCTCACCCCCCAAACATGGCCAGGTGTTCCTGTATCACTAAGGGATGAAGGTAAGCAATAAGCTTGCAGATGAGAGGCCTCCCAGCATTCCTGTGTAGGCGTCTGTGGTTTTGTTATCTGGCAACTGTGAGGCACAGATACATCTGGTTGCAGGCACCGTCTTGACCTTATATTGACCTCCCATCCCCACGGGGCACTCATTGCTTGTTGTGTCTTTTACATGTCTAACATGTCTCTGGTCCATAGCCCTCCATCGTGTAGTTGGGCAGGTACTGTGGTTTGGGATGTCTCTGCAACCATGACCCTTGGTGAGCTCTGGCTCCTCCCCCTCCTTCTCTCATGTCCTCCTTCTCCCCTGCCTCCCTTAAGGAAATCTCCTCTCTGCTCGCCTCCTCCAACCCTTCCACTTGCCCCCTTGATCCCATTCCTTCCCGCCTCCTCACCTCCATTACTCCCACTGTCGCCCCTTCCTTCCTGCACATCATCAACCTCTCCCTCTCTACTGGCTCTTTCCCTTCTGCCTTCAAACATGCCACAGTCTCTCCTATTCTCAAAAAGTCCACTCTTGACCCCTCTGACCCTTCTAGCTATCGTCCTGTCTCACTCCTTCCTTTTGCTTCCAAGCTGCTTGAACGTGTTGTCTACTCCCGCTGCCTTGACTTCCTATCCTCCAACTCCTCCCTTGACCCCCTCCAATCTGGCTTCCGCCCCCTTCATTCTACTGAAACTGCTCTCGCTAAGATCACCAACGATCTTCTGGTGGCTAAATCTAAACGTCTCTATTCCATTCTTGTCCTCCTTGATCTCTCTGCTGCCTTCGATACTGTTGACCACTCACTCTTGCTGGATTCCCTTCACTCCCTTGGCTTTTGTGGCTCTGTCCATAACTGGTTCTCCTCCTACCTCTCTGACCGCTCCTTTAATGTGTCTCTCTCCAACTCCACCTCCTCCTCCTTCCCCCTCTCAGTTGGTGTTCCTCAAGGCTCTGTTCTTGGCCCTCTCCTCTTCTCGATCTATACCTCATCCTTAGGCAAACTCATTGCCTCCCATGGCTTCCAATACCACCTCTATGCTGATGACACTCAACTCTATCTCTCTACTCCCTCTCTCTCTCCCTCTGTTCAAGCTCGTCTCATCAACTGTCTCTCTGACATCTCTACCTGGATGTCTCAACGTCAACTCAAACTCAACATGGCTAAAACTGAACTCCTTATCTTCCCCCCTCATCCTTCCTCTCCTTCCTCACTGTCAATAACTATTGATGGAGTCACCATCCTGCCTGTCCCCCAAGCCCGTAGCCTAGGCTTCATCTTTGACTCAGCCCTTTCTTTTAAACCCTACATTGACTCTGTTGCTAAATCCTGTCGCTTCTCCCTCCATAACATTGCTAAGATTCGCCCTTTTCTCTCTGTCTCGTCTGCCAAAACTCTTGTTCATGCTCTGGTCATCTCTCGCCTCAATTACTGTAACCTCCTTCTCACTGGCCTTCCCCGGTCTCACCTTTCTCCCCTCATCTCTGTCCAAAACTCTGCTGCCAGGGTCATCTACCTCGCCAGTCGCTTCGACCATGTGCAGCCCCTCCTCTCTTCGCTTCACTGGCTTCCCCTTCCTGAACGAATCCTGCACAAGCTCCTAGTCTTCACCTATAAAGCTCTTCACAACCTTGCTCCCCCCTACCTCTCTGCACTTATCGCCCTCCATACTCCAGCCCGTGCACTTCGCTCCTCCTCTGTCCCTTCTCTCACCCTTCCACGCCTTCCCTGCTCCCCTAAGCGCCTTCGTCCCTTCTCACTTGCTGCCCCCCATGCCTGGAACTCCCTCCCTGTCCACATCCGCCTTGCCCCCTCCCTTCATACCTTCAAATCTCTCCTTAAAACTCACCTCTTTCGCTCTGCTCTGTCTGACTCTTTATCCTGCTGAGCCACTATTCCTATACCTACGATCGGTTTACCCTTATCCTTGCAACATGGACCTGCCTGCTGTCATTCTCATCGTAACCAAGCCAAGTACGTGCACTTGAGACCTCGCATCTTCATGAATGTTAGACCCCTTGTCTCTCCCTCTGTTCCCCTTCCTAAGTCTCTCCCCCAGCTCCTGTCTCTCAGATTGTAAGCCCTAGGGGCAGGGACCGTGTCTATTTTATTACTTTGTAAAGTGCCAGGTACACTGCTTGCGCTATATAAATGTTTGTTAATAATAATAATAATAATAATAATAATGTTCAACTGCTGTTGGCAGATCCCTTGTCTACACATGATGGGTAGGACGTGCTGTCATGGAGTCTGTTGCTCCTGGAACATTATGTGTACCGCTGTGATTACCAGCAGAGAGCAAGAGAGTTGGGGTTCCATGTTCTGGGGCCTGCTGGGGATGAGGGCAGGACTGCTGCTACTGTGGGCGGCGAGAGAGAGCGTTGCTTTGCAGGGGATTTGTAGCCTCCCAGAGTTTTGCCTGTGCTTTTTAGAGGAGGTTTCACCGTGTCCTCTCTCCCATTCACCTGTGTGACCATCTTGCTGTGTGCCCAGGGTTATCGGAGATTGCCAGGCAATTGCCAGGATTGCATGTGAGAGCTACTGTTACTCATGGCCCAAGCTAGGGGCCACGACCTGACCGTGGAGGCTACCGCAGCGGAGATGGCTGTCCAGTACAAGATTTGCATGTGGATGGATGTCTAGCTCACTGTGGGCAGCAGAGATCACAGTGACCCAAACTTCATGGTGGATCGACATATGCAGGCACGAGGGTACCAGAGAGGGATGTTTGCATGGGTGGTGCATGCAGAGGGCATGGAGTTTCCAACCCTTGCTCTGCCGCTGCCGTGACCTGGCTTTGGAACGATGGTTGGTGACTGTGGCCTCTCTCCTTCTCCAGTGTTCCTGTGTGGGAGGTTCTGCCTTATTGCCTTTGCCCTTGGACTGCGTTGTCCCAGTCCCTCTGCTGTGACTGCCCTCCCCAGACATCGTACTGTTAGCCGCCTTTGTAAGTCATCCTGTTTGCAGCACGGAGTTCATCGCTCCCTCTCCAGCAGCTGCGATCCCTGTTGGAACAGGGCCCCATGCCCTGCCAGTGTTTGTCCTGGACTCTGTGCTGTGTGGGGTGTATGTTTGGGACTGGACTGTCAGCCTGGCTGGGGAAGGGGGATTGGTGTTTGGCTTTTTCGGCTGCTGTTCCATTGGTCTTGGCTGCTGTTCCATTGGTCTCCCTGATGCATTCCCCCTTGTGTTCCTGAGCTGCCCATGGGTTCTGTGACATGCCCCGTGGTTTTGTTTGTTTTGCCTGTGACTCATCATCAAACCTTAGGGAGTTATCAAAGTGGGATCCTGCAGGGCTCTGTCCTGGGTCTGCTACTATTCAACGTATTTGATAATGACTTGAGTGAAGGAAATACTTACCAAGTTTGCAGATGACACAAAACTGGGAGGGGTAGCCAACACCTTGGAAAATAGAATTAGAATTTTAAAAAATCCTGATAGGTTAGAAATCTGGGCTGAAATGAAATTCAACCGAGATAAATGTAAAGTTCTGCATTTAGGGAACAGAAACCAAACGCACAAGTACTGCCTTAGCAGCAACACATGTGAAAAGGATCTCAGGATTTTGGTTGATCACAAACTGAACATGAGTCAGTAATGTGATGTGGCTGCAAAAAAGGCTATTGCAATTTTAGGCTGCATTAACAGAAGCATTGTTTCTAGGGATGGGCGAACAGATCGCAGTTCGGATTCGGCCGTTTGGTTTGGCTGCGTTCGTTTCGTTCGCTCGGTTCACCCGTTTGGTTCGGCTGTGTTCGGTTCGTCAGTTCGGATGTTCGGTCGTTCGGTGGTTTGTGTCGAATGTTGAGTTCGGATTCGGTTCGGTCGAGATTGGTTCGGTCATTAGTTCGGTGCAATCGGGAACTGAAAATGACATTTGGTTTTTGAAATAAAAGGAAAAAACTAAAAAACATATTTCTGGCCATAACATTTTTGTTTTTAATTACTTTTTGATGACATTTAGGGAGATTGTACCCGTAATGGAGGGCACCAAGTGTACCAAAAATTCGGAACGATTAGATAAAGGAAACCAATTTCAGAAGCAATTGAATGTTGTGATTTTAAGAAAAGCTCCATACACATTCATGGCTACAACTTCTTTATCTTGCATCCAATGTTCATGAAACATGTGCATATTACATACCTCCATATGCTTAATATTTCTCCCAATTTTAGGAAAGAGTGGATAAAGGGTCCCAAGGGTATAAGACATTAACCTGAAAATACATTTCCAGCTGTTACATTTTGATATTCCATTCTGTTTACAGGATATTTGACAAGAATGTATCAAATACCTTTCCTGCCATTTCAGCAAATGTACAGGAGATTTTGATAAAGGGACCCAATTATATAAGCAATTGATGTTGTCCCTGTGAAGATCATTATTCAGATGAATATCAGCATATTCAGTGCCAGTCAGAGGCAGGCACCCTGCATGGCAGGGGGAGAGAGACTGTAGGAGGAAGGATGTGGAGCAACCCCAAAGACTGACAGACACATTCAATGGCCAAACACATTACTGCAAGCTTCTAGCTTTACAGGACCAATTGGTAGTGGTTTCGAGGTGGGCATAGGGGGCGGCCCTGTGGCGGGCATAAGCAACATAACTGGGACTTCTGAGATAGCATCCCAGCAGTCAGGAGACATAGTTTAAACACATCCAGGCTGGCCAACTATCAATCACATCCTGCAGCACTGAGACAGAGGACATAAGAGAATTTCTATTGACTCTTTCCTAAACAGATGCTTCTGACTTCCCAGAAACAAGTGGGGGAGATATGTTGGGATGGTCCCAGCACAGAATGAGGATATTTGGTTGACATTTCTGTTGGCCAATTTGCATCACAAACCGATCTTATACCACAGTGACATAAGAGAATCCCAGGCATAGGCCCCTTCTCTACATATGTTGTACAGGCATATAAAATTGGGACCCTTTATAATATCTTTCTGATATTTGGCAGAGATGATCATGAAAGTGAAATATATAGTCCTGCCAAATTTCATGTACACTGGTTGGACTACAAAGATGTTATAGTCAGACATACATTTATATGTTAATTGCTTATACCACCAAGACCTTTTTTCCAATCCTTCTGAAATTTGGCAAAGATAGTTAATATGGGAAGGGGTATAAACTGAACAAGTTTCACCTACATTAGCTGTGAGGCAAAGACGTTACAGCTAAGAATGTATATGTAGAATATTGCAAAATGCAATAGTTCAACTGCTTCTAAAATCGGATTCCTTTATCCAATTGTTTTGAAATTTGGTGCACATAATGCATTCTATTAGAGGTAGAGGCACCCCAAAATTCAGCCACATAGCTTAAAAAACAAAAAAGGTACAGCCGATAATGTGTTTTCCATTGAAACCAATGGAAATTCAATTCCGAACTCACCGAACGCATCCGAAACGAACGTTTGAATTCGAGGTTGGTTCGAACGTTTGGTTCGGTTGACTGAATGATTCGAGTTCGGTTCGAACTCCGAACTTCCGAATTCGAGTTCGGTTCGGTCGACCGAACGTTCGGTTCGGTTGACCGAACTATTCGAGTTCGGTCCGAACTCTGAACTTCCGAACCGCGTTCGCCCATCCCTAATTGTTTCCCAATCAGCTGATGGCACTGTTCAGCTCTCACCTGGAATATTATGTCCAGTTTGGGGGGCTTCATTTTAAGAAGGAGATTGACAAATTAGAGCAGATTCAGAGGAGGACAACAAAGATGATAAAGGATCTGGAAAGAAAGTCTTAGGAGGAAAAGTTGAAGGAAATGTTTATGTTTAGCTGAGTCAAAAGGAGATTAAGGGGAGACATGATAGCAAATATTTTAAGGGCTGCCACCAAGAAGATGGCAAAAAAAACCTGTTCTTCATGGCTACAGAGGGTTCAACTGGAAATAATGGGATCAAGTTACAGGTAGGCAGATTTTGATTAAATATCAGGAAAAACTTACTAACAGTAAGCTGATGAACAAACAATGGAGCAAGCTGCCTAATGAGGTTGGAGGCTCTCCATTACTGGAGGTTTCCAAAAAGAGTCTGGGCAGCCATTTGTCAGGGATGTTGTAGTGTAGTCATCCTTTATCCAAGTCAAGTAAACCATTTAAAAAATCCGTTTTAGCATCTCTGCTAGAGACTTGTGAAAGTCAAGTTCGCCCAAGGTCTCTTGTATTAGCAAAACCCTGTGGTATCTGCACTGAGGGAAGGAAGAATAGATTGATATGGGGAGGCTACACAGCAGGGCCAAATAGGACATCGAGATTTGGATGAAGCCAACCTGTGAGAAGGGCCACTGTATTCCCAATTCCATAGATTTTTGGCTTGCGCCACATGACGCACTCCAGATTTCTTGCCAGTGCTCCATGAGTAGGTGTTACGTGGCTCATGGGAGTGCACGTTTTCCCACACCACCTTCAGACAGGCAGTCAGATGAGTGGCTTCTGGGTGACTATACGTGGTAGCAACACCCCCTGAAACAGAAGGGCTATTACTACTTTTCTAGTTCATACACTTGGGAGTGCAACTCCATGGAAGTCCTTTGAACTCCTGACTTCATTGAAGTCCTTAGCTAAGCTCCCATTGACTTCAGTAGAGTCAGGATTGCACCTTGGATCACAGAACCTCTGTTTGTATGAATTTCAATCTATTCCTCTCTACCCATCTTGGCTTATTTCTTTGTAGAAAACCTTTTACTTACGTTTTGAGTAGGTATGAGTGAAAATCACTCATCCATTTATTTTTATTTGCTACAGCTTTTAATGCTCTAAATAGTAATTTGGCTAGTTATGCTCAGTGGGGGAAAAAAATAAAAACAAAGCTATGCTAATTTATCTGAAACATGACTCAATATATTTAACATAAAAAGTGCATAAAATTGCCTGTTAATGAAGCTAGTTTGGTTTACACCACAAATGGCCTCTGAGTGCTTGATCCTATAACTTCTTTCTTTCTTTCTTTCTTTCTTTCCTTCTTTCTTTCTTTCTTTCATACATATTTCTTATTCTGGATGAGACTGCTTTTTGTTTTCAATGGAAATACTTGTATAAGAGTGTTGAGAAGATAAGAATTATTCTTGTTACTAAGGGTTGCAAAATCATGAAACAGGTGATGAAAAAGATATATTTTAATGATTGGTTCTGCTCCGTGATAGACATGTTGTTTAATTACTCTTATGGAGCTCAGCTTAACCAAGGAATAAAGCAGTTCTTTGATGAGGGAAAGACTGATGAGACCATGGTCATATAGGAAGGATGAGTTTGCTTGGTGTGCATAGTGTGTAAGTACCATCTAGAAAACAGAATCTTGTAAAAGATAGAATAGGAACTTAGTATTGCCAAATTTCCATATTTAATATACATTACTTACTGCATTTGTATTCATTTTACATTTTGAGATAAAAGAAAAAAATCTAGCTAGGAAAATGAAGTAACTCAGAGAAAGCGTTTTAAAATATACAAACAATTATTTTTTGCTTTGAATTAGTCTGTGCACAATTAAGAACTTGACATTGTGGCATTTTATATTGATTTTTCATACTGACACCTAACAATAAATACACAACTTTGCTTTCCTAGCACTGCCAGCAGCAAAAGCATCCAGTTCCAAAGGACTGTGCAAGCCCGTATAACACAATATCTGTTATGCCCAGTGTTCTTTAGTTTTGTCTTTACATGATTACTTTCTGTTTCTGCAGTCCACCCTCCTACAAGCTTGTACTTGAAAAGCCAAAGAATACTTTATGGGTGAAAACAGACATGACGCTAACCACCCTTTAACCACCCTTGGTGGTCATTTATGCATGTTGCAGGGCTGCACAGGGCACCAATACAGCCCTGCAACATGCATAAATAACCACAAAGGGTGGTTAAAGGGTGGTTAGCGTCATGTCTGTTTTCACCCTATGTTGTAAGGTGTACACTTTAAAAAGATTATCTCATCATGAACCTGTCAGTGTAAAATGGCCCAAATTAGGGGCATCCTTAGAAAACCAGAAAGCCTTCTCAGGTGAAACCTTGGTCATGGAGCAAAGTCCATAATCTGAGTGAAAGACTTTGTGTGAAAGCTTGTTGAGAGGACTGGATGGTCCCATATGACACACTGCTTCTCAGCTCTCCTTCACAACACAAACACCGGGTGAAAACAGACGTGACAGTAGCCTGCCTTTGCCCAGGACTCACCTGCATGTTTGTTACATCCTCACCTGATGTTCCCATGTCTGCCCCGGGGCAGGCTGCCAGCTGCTATGGGATGCGTCGGGCAGTGGAAGTTGGAGACGTAGCTCGGGCTAATGTCCAGCCACATGGGCTAAAGCGGAATAATGGTCCCCGCCCCTCTGTTTTGTGCCCGAGCCCCAACTTCAGGCTAGGTTAGTGGATTATTATTTTCTTATTATTATTTTAATTTTTTACCCCGCCAAAGGCCATAGGATTGGGCACACCCTATGCTCACTTGGCCCTGTGGAACAACTGATGGGGAGGCCTGGAGGAGTGCACTTACCCGGCCCAGCCGAACAGCTGATGGGGGGCTGGGAGGAGTGTGCTCACCCAACCCTGCTGAACAGCTGGGGGAGGGGTAGAGCTCCTCCAGACCCCCCCCCCCAACGAGCTGTTCAGCAGGGCTCAGTGAACATACTCCTCCAAGCCCCCCCATCAGCTGTTTGGTGTGCCCATCTGGACTACCAAACAGATGATCGGGGGGGGCTCCCCCTATCAGCTGTTTGGTGGCAGCTCTTTCCGGGGCCTGATCCTGCTGAGCAGCATTGGCCTGGGAGTCCTGTCCAGTGTGAACAGCTCCTTGGGCCAACCCAGGGTGTGGAGGGACCTGTGATGTCAGCCCCCACGCCCGGGTTACAGGGGGAGGGCTGCTCGTGTGAACAGCCCTACCCGCCAACCCGAGGAGTGGTGGCTGCAGTGGTTTACCCCGAGGTGGGCTAGGGAACTGTCTCACTGCCGTCACATCTGTTTTCACACACAGCTTCCCACTGGGTATTTATTTATTTATTTAAAACACTTAATATCCCTGTGGCTATCGGTGGCTGATGAGGGTGGGCTGCAGGATTTCACACACGCTGAGGGTTTACAATATCTTATATAACACAGTTGCTTTTTGTAACCTGTGTAATGTTGTATTTGACTAAAAAAGAAAAAAATAACCCAGATCCTTTAAGTGACAATTAGGCAAATCACTAGCACATTTTCTGTACATGTGTAGGTGAGACAGGCACCGTGTTTAATACACAGCTGATTTTATCTGCTGAAAAGCACAGATCATTGAATAGCAATTATTAAATCACACTGAATAAAAATAATTATGCACCTCTGAAAAGAAACAGTAATACATGCACGTTTACATGTTTGTACCCTGATATTAAAACAACAGAATGCATTTCAAGTATGAAGAGATACAGTGAAATCATGTCTTGTCACTAAATAAAAATGGTAGTTTAGGTAGTAGTACAGCTTGCACCATTAGTAAAAGTCATATTAAATGTTCAGGTGATATCTACTTAGCTGGTCTAACTTTTTGTAGCTCCACTGAAATCTGCTACGCTAATATACACCAAGTGATGATTTGGCTCAAGATGTGCAACAGAAATTATTTTGATACTTATCTTAAATGATCTCACCCAAAATGTCTCCAGAGCAAATGATATTATATCACAGAAACCATTTGTTCAAGTGTCTAGATTAAGATTTAGATGTGCCTAAAACCTTTTGAGAATTTTGCATGTTATTTTGTGTGAAACCATATTGAAGAATGAATTTAGCAGGGCAAATTCTGATCTCTTAGGCTGCTGGGTTTTTTTGAGTAATACCACTGGCTCCAGTGGGTTACGCTGGATTTATGCTGGTGCTACTGAGCTCTATCTGGTCCACTGTTCTTAATAATCTGCAGTGTAACATGTAAAACAATATTTTAACCAAGCCTTTTAAAAGTATCATACCTTATTTTAAAATTTGTCACATATTTTGGAAGCAAAACTCAAAAGGTTTCAATCCTGCAATCATTTATGCATATGCTTAACTTTATGCACATGGAACATTAAATAATGCTATAATGTCTGGAGATTAAGAGCCCAAATCTTTAATTTTGGTAATTCTGGTATAAATATTGTGCTTTTCTCCACGTTTTTTACTTTTGTATCAGAAAGTAACACAAAGAAAATATGCAAAAAGTAGCAAGCTATTAGCACAATTAATATCTGTTCACACGCAAATGTATTTATAATCCTCCTTAATCACTAAACTATACTATCTTTGTATAAAACTGAGATGTGTTACATTGAAAAATTCAGGCTTATTGGACCCAATTTAATCCTGATATAATTTAACTGTTGGCAGTGATACTCCTTAACCTTAAACCCTTCTTAATACAATCATATTGCATAGCCATTTCTAAACCTTGTACTTTGTTTCAACAGCTTTGCCTTTTTCCAGAGACACATGCAAATCTACAGGATTAATTTTATCATTGCAAAAGCTTCTTTTAAGTATATGAAGCCAGCAAAACAGATTTAGTATGTGATCCTCAAACAACATACTTTGGAGTAAGTTGTTTGAGGATTGCATCCTTAATCATCTGACCAGAATTGTCAATGACTACTACATCGCCAATGACTACACCAAACAAAAAAGTCAAGACTGATTTCTAATTTTTATTTTTTATATTTAAATTTAGTTCTAAAGTAATGTTTCATATCTATTCCTTTTCATATCTTTAAAGAACCCAAAAAACCTAGTCATAAAAAGCTACATTCAAAATAAACTTAGTCTCTACTTGCAAAATTCAAATATATAGTCTGCAGCTTGTTTTATGACTAGTCTGTCTTTTTGCCCCGCTAACTAAACTAGTTTCACTTCTATAATTAAAACAAATGCTAAATACAAATAAACTGTAAAACAGCAAACCCCCATGCTTGCCATAAACTACACCTTCATACAGCTAGTGTATTTCATCAATGAATGACATACTTAAATTATAATAGCAATAATTTATGTTAATGTTGGATAAATTGAATACAAATATGTCCATCTTTTCAATAAACACTGACCCCATTAATTGGTGCCTGGGTGCTGTTACTAACCATGTGTCCACACTGTTGCCATCAGTTGCTAACCTGGAACCTGGTTCTGCAAGCACTTAAAAATGAATAACTTTACACCTGTGAGTAGCCCCTTTCCATTCAGTGGAACAAAGTTATTCGTGGGTAAGTGTTTGCATGCTGGGCCCTAGGACTGAAGGAATATTGACTTAGTGAGGAAATAAAAATATATACTTTTATATAAAAAAATTATAAGACAGACGCAGTAGTTAAAACATATTCTGATGCCCCACGGGCTGTGATGTACACACAACATCTCCACTTTAACTGATAAGGAAGCATTTTGAAGCTATGATATTTCATGAATTTGAACTTCATAAACAGGGTTTTAAAGCTGTTCAAATTACTGCAGGTAAGTATTGCTTTTTTAAACAAACCAAAGTCAGAAATATAAATATATTAATCTGAACATTTCAGAAGGAATTTATAAAAACAAGACGTTGGATGGCAGATAATAAGTGTGTTTGCGCACCCCAAAACTTGATTTATTCACCAAACTGATACTTTCTGTTGTAGCAAATATCTCCTATACGTGCCAACAGAGAAATAAATGATGGTTTCAACTTCCTTTTCTTAAAAAAAGGAGTGAACTTAAGGCTTATCAGAGGTGAACCAATGAGAGCCCAAGAGACGGATATTCCTCTTTTAACTCATGAAGCAACTCGTAAATCAATTGATTTATAATCAGTGAATGCAGTAAATAATATATAGTCTTCTTTACGCCACCCAGTTACTTCTCTAAAGCAATTTCTTCTAAAGTCTTTAGGACCAGACAGTCTTTAACCTTTGACTTTAATGGTGCTTAGCAGAGCCAGCTGCAATGGTTTATTTGACCCAGTGTATTTCTGCAATGCAATTTCCCCATTCCCATTCCCTTTGGTAGAGATTCTGTACAAACAGAAAAGGAACAACAAAGGTGGTGAAGGCAAAAGCAAATAATTTGGACAATGAGTAATTGTTGGGATATGGAAAAGACCAGTTTTGATGTACTTTGCAGGGAAGGAGGCTGTTGCCTTTGGCACTAGATAGCAATTATATTGACATTAAGTCTTAGCTCTTAATTCAGATGTACTTGCATTTGTTTAAGTTGCAGACCTTTGATATATATGGTCTGCTGCTGGAAAGCTCTTGGAAAGAGCCCATCCCTACAAGGTTGCCAGTGAACACAGTAGGCCAAAATGAACAAATGTTGCGTGTTTTCAGATGGACAGCAATCCGGCCTCTGCTCCACCGCACCCTCAGGAAATCCTAGAGTCACAGTCCGGGCTAGCCTCCACCACGGTCAGGATCTGACCACTGGACCCAGAGTAAAGCGGGCTTTCATGTTTGGGAGCCCGCTTTACTTGGATCTGGTCTGGACTCCTGGAAGTTCCGGGTGCCATGGTGGCCATCATTGGCTGCCGTGGCTGCCTGTCAGCTGGGGGGAGGGCTGTGGTACTTAACACGGGGGTGGGGCCAGGCAGATGCACGTCCGCGCATGTTCCTGGCCCAGCTGCCGTCACATTAGTTCAGCAGCCAGGCTGGATCCCGACTGGAATGACAGTGCCCACCACCGCCCGGGTAAGTCCATGGCAGCAGTGGGCGCACATCTGAAAACACCCTCTGGTTGCTTTCAGACAAGTGCATTACCCACCCAGTATCCACTGGCTAACCATTAGTTACCAGTGGGTTTTCACACAAGCACAGTGAATACTGGGTGGGTACTGGGTGGAAAGGTGCTTGTCTGAAAACACCTTCAGTTTATTTAATATCTATCCTGCATGGATGCCTGGGAAGCAGTTTCCTTTCATGCAGTGCTGAACATCCTGAATTTTATATTGCAGATGTCAGTGTGAGTTATGAGTAGTTTTATTTCTTTCCCCCTCTTCTTTATAGGAGTCACTCTACATCATGTTAACACAACTCAATGTTACATTAATTAGAATTAATTTTTATCTAAATTCACTTCATCTGAAAATCTCTCTTTGAGCATCCAAACTCCACTAGCTTGGTCAATTTTTATCCACTCACATTCTTTGCCTTTACAGTTTTTACTATATACCTTCCTTTTCACTTACTATTGTTTTCCCAACAGTTTCCTATGACCCCATTTCTCATTTTAGTTAAAATCACATTTTTAATCTTTCCCCTTATTTCTCTGAGTCACAAAAGTCTTCTCTGCTTTCATCACTCAGGGTATTTTCAGAAGTGATGCTACCATGCTTAGTCACACTTTACCACACTTAACTCCACCCTGGGGTCACAACCACTGTCACTTCTGTTTGGCAGCTGCCAGATCTTTACCATGCTTTACCCCGAACCATGGTAGCAGTTACCACTGGTTGTGATCTCGGAAAATTGCACGGAACAGCCAGTGGTAAGCGCTACCACGGGTTGGGGCAAAGTGTGGTAAGGTGTACCGTCATGTCTGTTCGGCCTTCCCTGGGGCAGGGTGGCAGCTGTTACCCCGGATTGGGTCTAAACGTGGTCGCGTCACTTCTGAAAAAAACCCAAGTCTCAAGGTTTAACCATATGAGAGTTTCCTAGGCATTCAGAAGCCCCATTTCAAGACAGGGCCTAACAATGATATAACAGCCTATGGGAAGAAGAAAAATAGTGATGTTTGGGATACAAAGAGATTTTCACTTTGCTTTATATTAGTGTTGCTGCATAATAATTTTTCTGATGGATGGGAATAGCATTCGCTTTACATAAATGCGTCATATAATTCTACAGTTTATTGTAGAAAAAGACATGTTGGGCAAAGCCTGAAGGCACTGAAGTCAAGAAAGGCTCAGGTCTTTATCTTTGTAAAGTGGACAAAGGGCCAACTTGCTTGATGACCTTGAGCATCCTTGAACTACCATTTGGGGCCAAAGTCATATCCACTCATACAGGGCTTGTTCACAGGAACATGTTTTAGAAGTAGCTACCTCCTTGCTCACTTTAATTTTGCCCGTGTTCCTATGGACACGGGTTATAGTGAGGACTACTGAATCTCCAAACAAGTGGGATTGAATTTTGGAGGGATGCTCCTATTCCAGGCATTATGCTCACATGTACCTTTCAAGGGGCTTGCCCTTGTTTATGTTTCTCTGCTGTCCAGCAAACTTCAGTGCTTCCAACTATCTGTATTCCCTTCACACAGCCTCCGCCTCACTGGCTGCTTGGTACTGCCACTCCCCCTGCTGGAGTTCCCTGCAAGTTCCAAAGGAAGCAGATCAGGGGGAAGGAGGAACTATTTAACCCCTAGTTCCCCCGCTTGAGAGATCAGAGGGACCTTGTTAACCCGCAGGAACTGATTCAGAGTAAAAAAACTGTATTCGGCATGATTGTGAGAACACACACAGGGAGGTGCAGAGAGCGCCTCATCAAAACAGCTTGACCTTCTGTGCTCCAGATAGATACTTCCAGTGGAGGGCATGGGAAACGGTAGCTTCAGTCTCCCATTTACAAGGGGAGTATGTTTAGGGGCTGCCATGAACATGCTTCCTTCCCAGTTTATGACATATACATATTGGTTACAAGCCACTTGGCAGAGGAGAGATTAAGGGGAGAGCTTTCTGCTGCCAAGGACACGCCCAAGTGTGGGTAAAACGGGCATGGAACCCAAGCGACCCTAAGTGCCAGCACTTCAGAGTGTTATTGCCTGATCTACTAAAAGGCTAGCTACTGGCTACACCTTTGCAAAACCTATCTTCCACCTATGCTGCAATATACAGTCCTTTGAATGCTGAACTCATTACAAATGAAAATTGCCCACTGAAGTCAGGAGAAGGAACTTTGCCTTTGTAATGAGTACAGGAGTTTTGCCTACAGGATCAGGTTGTAGCGTTATCTTTACCCTTTAGTGTAAACCACTAAGATAGCTTAACAGTAGAGTTTAAGCAAAAGGGTAAAGGTAATGGGAAATCATTTTGAAGGTTGGAGAAGAGTAGTATAATTCAAAGAGGGCTTATCCTGACAGGATATATATTTTTTCTAATTCACATTTTATACTTGAAAAAATCTGTCTATTTCTAAAACTTCCATATTAGAAGAATGATATTAGCAAAGCAGTTACAAAAAAGCAAGAGTTCTTGGAAGCAGTATCTGTTTCATTATTCGAACTCTGTTAATCTATGGAACATAACTGAAGTGTGTGGTCTTTTCAGCCACACTGCATGGCTTATGACTGACATATCATCTAGGTCTAAAGCTACAGCTATGGACAGATGGGTGTAGACATATAATCACCTCATACATTTTCAGGTTTGAGTGAGATGCATTTCCCTGTTAGTTGGCCTTAAGATGTGACGTACGTGCTGGTTATTCCACAATTCAAACTAGGAATAGCAAGTACTTAGCAAGGCAAGCGGACTAACCCTTGTACAATAAAGCATTCTTCTGAAAGACACCTGTTATATAAGCAGTGAAAAGCAAGCGGGGACAGAATTTGCTCAAAGATCATTCAAGTGTAAATAAAAATGCAGTATCAGGATACAGATAGTATCCATGACACAGAAAATAACCGAGTACTATCACCCACTATTTTGATTCTTTGTGAAAGAAATCTCTATGCATAAAGCCAAATTTTCTAAACACTGCAGAGGTGCACAACTTTACTTGCTGGCATGTTTTGGGGCCCAAAGCAGGAAATAAAAGGTGCTTGCATTTTTAAAGTGGGAAGCTGTATATTGCTGGATAAATAGCTGGGCTGTAGACCTGGCTTTAGAGAGAAATGTGATAAGCTAATTTACAGAAGTTTCTTAGTACACGCAGGTGTGTGCAAGCTAGCCACAGGATAGGGCCAGACATCGGCTAGTGTGTGTGCAGGTGTGTGCAAGTGTGTGAGAGGAAAGTTTTTACAGTCACCCCATTCTTGATTGCTGGGCCACCACAGTTCAAGAAGGCAACCACTGGCGGAGCATGGGGAAAGAGTGGGGCTGCATATCTGTGGAAAAGAGAGGCAGGCAGATTCTTGAATAGGAGAATTTTTGGGAAAGGCCACTGCAGCAGGGTCCTATAACCTGTTTGTGCAGAGGTGGTTAGAAGGAGAGGAGCCAAGAGTAAGTCAGGCCATTTATTCTACACATCTTTGGCCTAGATGTTTTAGGGTGCACAGCAGCAATCGGTGTATGATAACGAATGAATCATGACCTAATACACTAGGAACATATCATTATATGTTTCTATAGCAAGTGTGGGCATAGCCACATGCAGGAATCCCAAGAAACAACCTATTCCTAAAAATGGGTCTTATGAGGGTATGAAGGGACACTAAGGAATTGGAAGAAGCAAAAAATACTTTTGTGGCACAGTAGTGTAAATGCTTCTATGCCAGCACCAGTGATTTCTAGGACTAAAATGAGCAGCTAAATTCTTGCTCGCGAGAAATTTTACCATATTGTGAACCAGGATCATTTTCCCAGCACCAATGCAATTTCTCAATTATTACAATGCCATCCAATTTACTGACTTTCCAGTTACCGTTTACTGTCTACTGTTTGTAGCAGGGCACAGCTGAATAGGGACGCTGGGTCTTTAAGGAGCTTAGCACCAGCAGTGTGGGAGTGGTGCTACTCACGGCTTTAGCACACTTGGAAGTGGAGGATCACGCATGATTGCTTAACACCTGAGCTTGAGTGTGGCTGAGTCTGCTGAGGGGCTGAAAGGCTGAGCAAGGCTCAGTGTGTAGAGAGTTGGTGAAGAGGCAGGAGTTCCTTTGTCTGCCTCAGATAAAGAGGATTACCTGAGCTGGAGGGTTTAGCAGGCTACAGGAGTGGTTGGTGCCTAGCCTGTGAAGCAGCGAGAAAGGGAATTGTGGGAGCTGCTTAGAAGCAGCCTGGATGGCAGAGAGGCTAATCTAGTCTGAGGAGGGATGATAGCTGACTAGATGGCTGGAGTGGAGAGCCCCAAGCCTTTAACAGTCAGAACATACAAACTGTGTATGTAGAGAAACTGGATATTGTAGAGGACATACTTTTGTGATAAAGAACAGTTGTGCTAAGTTTTCCGAGGAACATGACTGTTGGCCAGGATTCTGCAGAGGCTTTGTGACAGGGCAGAGTCCATGTGGGCCACTGGCTCTTTAAGGAGATGCGTCTCATCTCCAGAGATAATTGGCTCACCTGTGCTAAGGTGTGGCAGAGCCAGCCCTGAGAGTGAAGAGCCAGAGCAGGGCTTAGCAGGCCTGAAGCAAGAGCAGGTGCTCTCGTTCTGTTGGGAAATGCCAACCTTTTGGGAATGAGGAGGAAATCTACCATCATTTTTTACATTTTCTGTGATTTTCTGCTATTTTCCACCATTTCGGTAATTTACGGTAATTTCCAGTATTACTGATACCAGAAATTACCAAAAATACCTTTAATACCAGAAATGACTGAAATAGCAGAAAATCATGAAAAATGTAAAAAATGCCAGTAGATTTCCTCCTCAGGCCAATAAAGACGAAAAAGGTGTTTTCATTGGAAACAGCAGTCGCAGAGATTTTTCGTTTCGTCTCTAGGACTTAGTGCTGAAAGACATTGGGAAGAGGCAGGAGTTAGGAGAGAGCTTGGCCTCAGACAGGAGGAAGACAGTGGAGGCAAGAGCTGAGGGAGCTCTGCCTCAGACAGCAACCTGTTGGGGAGCAGCAAGGGAGCTGTTGGAGACTGTTGAGGCAGGAACTGGGAGAGGACTCTGACTCAGAAGCTTAGGCTCAGAGTGGGTGCCTGGGCTAAAGGGTTTGGCTGGGCTGAAGAAGGAGTCTCTGCCCAGAACCGCTGGAACTGTACATGTATATAGACTGCATGGAGAATAAAGAGACTAGCAGAGTAACTGTTGGGGTCCTAACCCTGCCAGGACATACCCTAGATGAGCCCAACTCTGCCATAGGCCTACCCAGGTACGAGGCAATACCCGGTACGCTGTTCACCGCTTACCGCATTGCCGAGGGTACCATTTTACTAGTGGGTTTGTTGTTCCCACATTTCTGAGCCAATCACTGTGTGAATAGCTCACCTCTTAACCTCCACTCCAGTGTCCCTTCACCTCTGCTCCAGTGCCTTCAATCAGAATTCTTGTTCTGTGTTGTTGTTCTATGCAACTGGATTGCAGATTAGTAAAGGAATCTGCATACCTGCCAATGATTGACAAGGAAGTGCAAGAAATGTGGTATTGCGTGTCTTAAACATAACGTTGATCAGTTGGCAAATGGCCCCAGCAGGTGTTTGAGCGTTGCGTGTAAGCAGTATAACGGTTTGAACTTTGTTTTGTTCATGTGTTGGGCTTCCAGTAAACCTGGGATGTGAACACGATTGTTTGCTATCTCAACTCACGTGTTCCCTGCAAACACACCAGGAGTGTTACATTTAAAGATTTTGAGTGGTGTGTTTGCATCAACTTCCAGTTATTGGATCAATAGAGTACTGTGTTTTCTGGAGGGGACTTGGGTCTGCTCTGGCCGGCTCCTTCCTGCCCATCTCTATCCTCATGAAGCACAAGCATTATTTCCCTCAAAGGGAGCAACATAAAGGTGCCAGTTGAAAGACAGTTGTAAATTCCATTTTTCATTTATTTACTATGAAAGCACTCCTGAAATTACCTCTCGCTGCAATGTTGTTTGCATTTCCCTCACAGCAGCAATCTCTACAAGGGACAGAAGGCTGTGCCTGTGTTCTGAGGAAAGGTAGGGGGGGGAACACCTGTTGCCTCTGTAATTGAATGCACGTGTAAACATGGGGCATACTTGAACACGGGGCGCAACCAGTATCACAACACAGTTTGAAACATGCTCTAACGTTACGTTTAAAGACGCCCATTGTGTCGGTTTACCCCTTGGGATTTTAAAAAGATGGAAAAGTGGTAAATCGAGAAATGAAATTCGATCGAGATGGTTATTGGGAACTGGGATTTTGATGAGATTTCCCATTTTGGTGAAATCTTGTTTCAGCCCTCATGATTTCTTCTAGTTGTTGATTCACTTGACCTGCAATATTCAGTGAAATGAGAGCATCACACAGCACCTAATGACCATGATGATGGGGTTGGTGGATGAGAGTTGTTCCATTCTGTTCCTATAAAGATCTAGGCATCTTCTATGGTGAGGTGGTGGTGCTGCAGGAGATAGGGGGTTACTTTTTTATTTTTTAACAAATTATTTTTGTTCTGTTGTTCTACACAGGCCTATGGCTGAGTAGGGCTATAATCTAGGTCTAGTTGTCCAGTGTAGCTTTCTTACTGTTGCAGTTATGAGCTGGAAGGCCAATGAACACCTGTCTTCTACCCATCAAGTTACTGCATTCACTCCATCTGGTCAGCAATATGATGATCCTACAGATACATTGAGCCACAGAGTGGAAATAGGGGGAAAAGTGGGCTGTGAAAAATGAGCACAAGTCAGCCTAGTCTACTTAAGCAAATGGAAACACTTGCCAGGCCTCCAGTGAAGAACTGTGTTTGCTTTGGGGCACCAAACTTTAAGACAGATGTTGGCAGATTTGAGAGAGATCAGCAGAGGGCAATGAAGATGATAAAAGTCTGGGATGCAATGAAGAAAGGGTGCAATGATTTTCTTTCTTCTATTCAGAGGCCCGTTTTCACTCCGTTTTCCCTATTGCCACCAATGGGGAAAATGCAGTGAACACATGCCATTTGGGGTTGCATTAACAGCAGCAGCAGATCTAAGACATGTGGAGTAATTTTCCCACTCTGCTTGGTACTGGACAGGCCTCACCTGGATCACTGCCTCCAGTTTTGGCTGTCTCACTTAAAGAAAGATTTTGGCAAACTGGAGAAGTTTCTGAGGAGAGCAATAATGCTGGTAAGTGATTTAGAATGATGCAAGGCATACAGTAAGGAGAAGAGCAAGTTGAAGGGGCACAAGATAAGTTTTAAAATATGTCAAAGACTATTATTATAAACAGGATGGAAACCAATTGGTCCTTGTGGCCACTTAAGGGTAGGATGAAATAATTAGATTAAACAGAATGAACAGTTTTCTAATCATAAGAATGATCAGCCAAAGGATCAAATTACCAGGTGACGTTGTGTTGTATGTGCTCAAATGGTGTGCACACACAGCAAGATCTAATTTGTAGCCTAGTTGTTCAAGTTTTTGAATAGGCACTATTCTGAATACACAGAAAAACACAGGCTGACAGGCACTCTAATGCACATACCCAACTGGTACTTTGAAAAAGTGGCCTAAGTATTTTAACCAAAGTCTTATTGTTAGCAAGAAAGCAGTAACTAATAAAAGGTGGTTCTGGCTGCTATTAATGAATTGGGCCAAGTTTTCACTTGAGCTCCATCAGGACAGCTGAACTGAAACCTTTATATGGTTGATTAAAATATTTCTTTTACCAAATTGAACAAAAAAAAGCTTCCTTATATATTTTAGTTAAAATAAAAATAATAATCATAACAATTTAATGCAATACTTAAAATGTGTGCTCAGAAAGTTTTGTGAATTTTTGATTAATGTAAGTTTCAGCTTTAGCAAGTTAGCAGTAACAGAGAGATGTATGGAGTGCCAATAAATCCAAATAGCGATTAAGAGTTCCTCATGGATTGCTGCATAGAAAAATACCTACCACTAAATGCTCATGAAGGATTTGCGACTATTTTGCAATGACAATAATATTGCAAATTTGGGATGCATGAGGTATGCATTGCAGGTACAGTGTACAGTATAGCAATCTTGCACAAGTGCTTGTTTTCATAGCCAGAGATTTTTCTACTTTTAAAACTGGAAAGAAAGAAAAGTTTTCTTTTCTAAGTTCCCAGCTATCTGCTACTACAGAACTGTAGTAGGGTATGGAAAATGCGTACATGATTGTGCTGTGAGAAGAATAAGCAGTCAGACCAACTGTGCATTGGTTCCAATATAAAACAGTAAAACTATTATTTTGGAAACTAAAGAGTCTTTAGAGAAGAGGTTAAGTTCTTAATTTTTGCAACACGAACCCACTCTCATCTAGTTCATTAACTCATTTATGCATTACATTAAGCAGCAAAAATGTGAGACTATTATATCATCATCATTTTTATGGAGAGAAGTAAAATGCTATTCCCGTTGTTTCAAGTTTCCAATTGGGGAATCGCATCCAATTGTATGTTACCATATTAACTAGATGCATTTGTGTGTTTTCACTTAACTGCAATTCTTCCTAGAGTTGAATGATAGAGATCCAAATCCATTTTAAATATATGCTTTTAAGAGACCATAAAAATCCCCATTTAAAATAAAGTCCCAGGGCAAGCTTCAGCACCTATATAGAGAGACTGCATCATGTTTTGGCAGTGACTGGATTATCTTATTCAGAACTGGCAGCATTCAATGTTAGAAAAAAAAGAAAGAAATGACAACAAAAACTGGTCAGCAGCTTCTCTTCATCTGCAGTTTCCCCCAGGTAGTTAAAAGCTGCAATGAGAGCCAATGAAAGCTCTCTTGCATTGCATTGATGAAAGCAAACAAGGTTGGCTTCCTTGGAGAAGCAGATCATCATCCCAAACAAACAGGCAGGTGCTGTAAAGCCTCCAGATAATGATCTTCAGTAGGACAGCTGTGGATTACACTCGACAAAGTGACCTTGTCAACTATACAGCTTGTTCATTTGTGAGCTCTGCTGGAAGCAGCCTTATGATGTGTTCATCTCAGTGGAGGTTTGGCTGGATGACATATGGGAGTCCACATCCTCCTTGCATTTCTTCAGATCATGGAAATAAGGTTGAGACAGGGCAGCATAGGCTGATATTCTCTTTGCTGGGTTGAATGTCAAACATTTCTGTATGCAGGAAAAATAAAGATGGTTATAATGTGGATATTGGGTTAGGATAGAACTGAAATTAATGCCCACAAAAACGGGTATGCTCGTTGAATTTCTGGTACCCAAATCGAGCTGAACATTTCAGGTATTTTTGATATCCTACCACTACTACTAATCGTTACTATAGCACTAATAGGTGTACACAGCGCTTTACAGTGACAGATTTTCAGACTCAGGTCCCTGCCCAGTGGGTTGATGGACCCACCATCTAATATGGACAAGGATGAGGGGAACACAGCAGACACACACACATTCCCATTTTACAGATGAGGAACTGAGGCTGTTTTTTGATCGGGTACCCGAAATACTGACAACCGATTACTGAATTACTGACATACCGACAACTGGTATACCGAAATACAAGAAAAAACCCCCAAATCCTGAAAAATATGGAACAATTTGGAACCTGGATTTCCCCCCCAGTATTTTGATATATTGGTAGTCAGTAGGGGCGGGCCCCGGACCCATTACCGGCTACCGGATTTTACCGGTTACCGGTTCTGGGAAAACCGGATTCCCAGATTAAATCCGGTATACCGGTACCGGATTTAATCCATAGGTTTCAATGGGGCGCTGTGTCCCCATTGAAACCAATGAAATATCCCTCCCCCTCCC
>QEPC01012398.1:1874263-1889611 GCA_003113815.1 Sphenodon punctatus
CCCCCCCCAGGGATCGAGTCATACTTACCGGCGGCTGCGGGGACGCCGCGGCCGCTGGTGCTGGGGGGGGTGGGCTCGCCTCCGCCTTCGGGTCCGGGTCTGTTCTTTTTTTAAAACAAAAAGCCAGGCTGGGCAGGGTGGGTGGGGGGTGTCCCCCCTTCCACCCGCGCAGCCTGGACTCGGGGAGGGTTTTTCTTTTAAAAAACTATTTGGCTGGGGATTTAAACTTTTTTACATTGCAGCCATTTTTAAATGGCTGCAATGCAAAAAAATCCGGCACCCCGGAATCCGGTACCGGGCCCGGATTACCGGGCCGAATCCGATAATGCCGGTACACCCAATACCGGCATTATCGGATACCGGATTCTACCGGTTTCCCACCCCTAGTATTCAGGTACTGATTTGGGTACCTGAAACGATACCCGGAAATGTGGGTATTACCCGTGGGTCCCCGTTTCAGCTGTACAGGGCAAATGGCAATATAATTGTTGTAGACAATACAGATAAATGATAATGAGGGAGCAAATCCTGCATTATTAAGCTCAATGGTAACATGTCCATTGCCTTTAATGGTGGAGGATTATCCTGCCCATGTTAATGAATTTAATTACTACAGCTATCAGAAACTTTAGAGCAGATGTGGGGAACCTTTTCTATCCTGGGGACCACTTTGAGAATTAATACAAGCTCCAAGGGCCACATACATGTTGGGGGCAGGGGTACTTAAGGTGTGTGTACTCAAGAAAAGAAGGGCACAGGTCAAGGATTTGTACTATGGATCTGCTCCTTATCCTCTGTGCATGACTTCATCTCTGCTTCCTTACCCAAAGCTCAGTTTTTCAGTGGTTGGAGGTGGGAACTGGATCCAGGGGCCAGATCCATGAAGTGGAAAAGGGCCACATAAAAACTTGCTGCAGGCCACATTTGGCCCCCGGGCCTTAGGTTTCCCACCCCTGCTTTAAAGCCTAAGGGTGTTACACAGGGTGGAGAAGTTCAAATACTGCATGAAAAAGAGACTTTGGATATTCTGTCAATAGGAAATGGCTAAGCAGTTTGGTCATATTAGATCAAATTAATAAACAGATTAGATCAACAAAAATCAACCAAATGAATTATTTCATTATAAATATACTATTAGTCATCTGACTGTATTTGCATTTTCCACTAAAAGCTAGAAGGAGTGAGGGCAGAGTGATAATCTAATTACTACATATCAACATGACTTAAATAATTATAATAAATGCCTATCAGTGTCTCACAGGTAACTTCTAAGTCTTTGACTATTATTAGCTGCCTTTGTTATATTTCTCCTTTTACTTTGCATTCTCTACCCAATCGCGGTCTCTCCTCTCCCTGCCCTCCCTCTAATAACAATGAACAACTGCCCTATTCCCACCCTACCTTTTATTCCTCTGTTTTGCTGTTTCCTCAGTCGTTACAACCATTTGTTTCTCCTATCACTGTCTGCAGCTACAGGTAACTTTTAGTTATTTACTGTCAATAGCTACTACATTGTTGTAGTTCACCTTTTGTATTACCATCTCCTCCCCACTTCTCCCATCCCTCTGAGTTCAGTGAGCACATAGACCTCTGTTTTGGCTTTGTTTCTTCATTTTGTAAACCCAGACCTGCCTGACAGGACCCTGTGAGGTCCGAAAGCTTCCATACCTCACCAACTGTAGTTGATCCAATAAAAGTTATCACTTTACTACTTTGTCTCTATTACTTATTTACAGTATAAGTTTCTCAGGCCACTCAGCTATCACTTCGATGGGGCATGCCACACTGCAAAAAAACTGGGTTAGAATGGATAAAAATTGATCTTTTGTCTATACTTTTACATCCTCTAGTACCCAGCAAGTAAATAACAAGATTTAATTGATTCTGGTACAGGACAATTCATTAAAGAAAAACCTGGTTTATTTTGACTTATTCTCTCCTGAGGGAGCTATGTGGCAAGAGTCACCTTTAATTTGGCCTCTCTACTCGTTCTGTGTTACAGAATAATAATTTAATGCATCCACTGAACCCCAGATCTCATCTCACTGAAATTAGTGAGTCTGACTCACATTCAATCCAACCCTCTGACCTTTGCGCCATACCCTAATATTATTAATACTTTAACAAATACTCAATTTGGAGGGTTTGGGTTTTATTTTTTAAACATGTTAGAATGTTCTGCTGGAACTGTCATTTAAATTAAGTGTGATCAATAACAGAGAGAAACTTACTAGTAGTAGGTCTTTGCCTTGTTCATCAATGTCTGACACAAATTTTTCAATAGGTTGTGGTGTCCTGGAAGTGAAAGCATTCCGTGGGAGGGCAACATCATTAGGCCAGTCTTCTTCTTCCGGGAGCCCAATTACTCTGTGTATGAAACAGACACATATGTTAGCTTGGGGTGAAACAATATGCAACTCCTTTATTCATGCAGCCTCCTCACCTCTCTCATAGTCTGAGATACTAAATTGTACTTTAAATATTATTTGTGGGATTGTTACCACGAGTTTTGTTTGGAAGAACAGATCGCGGTTCGGATTCGTCCATTCGTTTTGGCTACATTCGTTCCGTTCGTTTTGTCCATTCGTTTCGGCTGCGTTCGGTTCGTCCATTCGTTTAGTTCGCCGAGTTCGGGTTCGGCTGTTCGGTTCGGTCGTCCGAACAGGCCGTTC
This sequence comes from Sphenodon punctatus, assembly GCA_003113815.1. Lineage (NCBI taxonomy): Eukaryota > Metazoa > Chordata > Lepidosauria > Sphenodontia > Sphenodontidae > Sphenodon > Sphenodon punctatus. The sequence continues at coordinate 1,876,936 of QEPC01012398.1, forward strand.
GGTTAGGCCGTTCGGCTGTTCCGTACGGCCATTCGGGAAATGTTGTTATGGGTGTTTTTTTGTTTTTTATATGTTTTTTTGGTTTTTTATTGGGTTTTATATGGTTTTCTTTTGTTTTTTATTTGGTTTTTTTGTTTTTATATGGTTTTTTAAAAAAAATCTAATATTATATATCTATCTATCTACACTAAATCTAACTGCTATTAACTATTCTAAATGCTATGAACTAAATGGATTATCTAATAAGTACACAGGCCTACTCCTACAAACACTAAAACTAAATCACTAACGCTATCTCTATCACCAAGCTAACTCCTACAACTCTCTACATCTATCTATCTATCTATCTATCTATCTATCTATCTATCTATGGATATATATATGGATATATATATCCATATATCCATATATATGGATATATATGGATATATATACATCCCATATATATGGGATTGGGGGGGAATCACAAACAGAAGAGGAGTCTGTAGTGAAATACATACATACCCAATGAGTCTGTACAGTGAAATGCATAACACAAGGTTTCAGTTTAAGGTTTAAGTTTCATTTCAGTACAAAACTGAAATGAAACTTAAAGCAATCTAAAAATCCTACTCAACGCCTGCTGTTCAGAAACAGTGACTAGCTCAGAAGGTGTTGGGAAGGGGGGAGGCAGATAATTAGTTTCGTTTCTTGCAAGCCTCTCCACCCCTGGCGCCTGGAAGTCTGCTAGTGACTGACTACAGCTCCCTGTCATGTTTGACCTTCCAGTGAACCTTTTTTTGCCACCCAAACTCGCCCGAACGTGATCCGAACTGACCGAACTGTTTGGCCATTTCGCCATTCGGTGTTTGGTTTGTTCGGTATGTTCGCGTTCGGGTTTGGTCGTCCGAACAGGCCGAGTTCGGGCCGAACTCCGAACTTGCGAACCGTGTTCACCCATCCCTATTGGAGGGTCATAAAATAATCTGTTCATCAGATTATTTAAGGCAATACTTAAAACCGCATCATGCACATGAGGGTCCACATTCTGCAACCCTTATTTACAGTGAGTAGCATTTTATTCTGCATGGAATCCCAGCAATTTCCATGGCATGACTCGTAAACAAAATCAATACTCTCTATGGGTAAGAATGGCAGAACTGGATTCTAAATATGCAAGGCAAAAACGGTTTGGAAGCCACCAACCTGATGGTAGTGCTCTGGCCTTCCTCTCTTTTTGGACTCTAGTTGGAAAGGGTTGTCAGGGTGGTAGTACTCAGGCTTGAGAAGGAAGATGCAACTTACATGCAACTTAATTACAAGAGTAATTAAAAAGTGATTCAGATGGGCTTTTCCTGTAGGCCTTTTTAGCCACAGGGATGGCAAGCATTACAAAGGAGCTTGAAAGAGGTGGGGAGAAAGCAAGTGGTAAGTGTGGGTCAAGGAAGAGGATTAAGTAGGAACAAGTGGTTTAGGAGAGGGACTAAAGAGCTAGCTAGAAAAAGTTCGTCCTTTGTCAGAATGCTTCCTAGGTAAGTGCAGCCAGACATTTTTCCATGTTCAGTGCCACAATTTCTCTGATTATTTTTTGTATTAATCTTTACCATATTTAGAAAGCTCACATTGGGCGATTTCAGACGTGACGGGGGCCCTGTTGGCCCCGTCACGGAATCACCCAAATGATTCCCCGGCGGAATCAGACCGGCCCGTCAACAGACGAGCCGGCAGATTCCGCCGGGGAATCGAGGGGGTGGGCAGCCGCACAGCCCCGCCCCCCCCATGCTTCCGAGGCCGCCCGCCCGCTCGCCCCCTGGGGTATTGACCATGGCCCGGAATTGGCATCCAAGCCTGTGCTGAATATTTGATACAAACAATCCCATTAATTTATAAATGGAATTTATAAATGGAAATTCTGAGTGACCCATTGGCAGTAACTTATATATAAAATTTTAGCCAACATCAAAGTTTTACAACTGAATTTTACACTCTCCAGAAGTGAGATTTATAATGGAAATGTTAACAGGCTCAGAACTACCAGACAGAAAAACGTAGTTTAATGAAATGTCAAGTTAGTACTGGAAAATGCCCCTAGGGTGCAGCATTGTCCTTTTTTAACATCAATTGTGTTTGACAGTGAATGAACATGGACTGAAAACAGAACTGGAAACTGCTTTAATTTACTCCAGTCGTGTAAATACAAAGCTACTCCACTGATATCAATGAAACAAATCTAGATTTATACCAGTGTGAAATAAGAATCTGGCCCTTAGAATTTAAGATATCACTGTAACCTAGTATCATGTATGAAGATTATTTATTATTATTATTATTATTATTTAAAAAGGGCCCGCTATGTACCTGGCACTGTACAATCAGAGACTGGTCTCTGCCCCCAGAGGCTTACAGTCTAGAAAAGACAAGTGAAGGGGGCAAGAGAGAGGGGGAGCATAGGAAGAAACAAGGATACATTTATGAAGCTGGGAAGTTGCAGGTGCATGTACTTAGCTTAGTTACAGGGGTGAAGTGGAAGGAGCATCAGTGAGGACCTCCCCACCCATCATGCATGTTGCAGGGCTGCATTGGTAGGCAAGTAATGGGTAGGGAGGTGCTTGTCTAAAAACACCCTATGTAAGAGTGGAGCAAACGGAAGCCAGGCAGAAGAAGGATTTGAAGGTTGGGAAGGAGGGAGCAGAGTGAATGCATTCCGGGAGGGAGTTCCAGACATAGGGAGCAGTGGGGGAGAAGGGGTGAAGATGGTTCAGGTGTCAGGAAACTTGAGGCAGGTGAGGGTGATGGCAGAGGAAGATCAAAGCTCCCAGGTGGGAACGTAGTGGGAAACAAATGCAGAAAGACAGCAAAGGCCATGAAGAACCTTGAAGGTAAAGCCAAGGAGCTTGTGCTGAATGCATTTAGGTACAGGGAGCCAGTGAAGGGAGGAAAGGAGGGACTGAACATGATCCAAGCAGCAGGTGAGGTGGATGTCTGTGGCAGCAGAGTATTGAACAGAAGTGAGAAAGACAATATGAGAGCAGGGAAGGCCTGTAATGAGGTTGCAGTGGTCAAGGTGAGAGATGATTAGTGTATGGACTGGAGTTTTGCCAGTGGAAGATGTAAGATTAGAGCAGAATGGCAAGAAAAGCTTTCAGTGGCTTTGCCACTTCCTATGGCTACTTTTGTATGCATTGTTATCTAAATGCTGGCTCTCTCTTGCCAAAGAATTTAAATAATTTGAAAAGTTATATTTGATAATTGCTTATAGCTTATATTTCTCCATAAATGTGCATGGCACTTTTCAAAACATACAAGTTGACATATTCTTCCCTAAAGACTGTATTATCTAACAATTACATGTGCAAGTGAGGTTATGACTGTAAAGAGATGAATTGATATGCTCACATGCATAAGCGTTTGAACAGCTCGGCCAACATTAGACTTGGCACAACAGGCCCTTTTCTCACGGGCTGTGGTGGGTGGGTGGGATGGGTGGCAGTGCGTGGGGGTGCGTTCCAACAGACCCCCACCCACCTCCGCCCATGGAGCATCGGGCATTGCTACCCGTTGCTCTGTGCGTGGGTTGTGGGTGGAAGTGGGTAGATCGCGGGAGCGTGCACACCCCTCCACCCACCGCTTGCGGTGTTCCCATAGGTGCCCACCCATGCCCCTCGCTCCCGCTGCAGTATTCGCACAGGCACCCCTCCACCTGCCTGCCTGAGTGAAAAGGGCAAGAGTGTGGAATAAAGGGATGTGGATGGTTTTAAAAGTATAGAAATTCCTATATTCATATATAAATATAAATAATAAAAGTACAGAAATTTAAAAAGTATTTAAATTTAAAAAGTATATAAATTCATATATAAATTCATTCAAATAACTGGTTAGCTCTGGTTATTTTAGAAGCATGTTGTTGGACATGACAGCACAAACAGATGGAAATGGGAATTGCATGAAATGAGGTAGGACTAGAAGGAGAATGGTGAGGTCACTTGGTGCACAGGAGAAGGAAGGATGTCCTAGGTGTAAGGGGCAACACTGAGAAAATGCATAAAATTGAGGGGTTTTATGAGTGGATTTTTAATGTTGCTACAGAGCACTTGGAACCTGTTTTGCTGACATATCTAACTGGATCCCCTTGCCACTTGCCTGCTAGTAGAGCGCAGTGTTATTTGGGAGACCAAGGCTGTAGAGGCTGTTGGAGAAAGCTGTTTTATCCTTACACCTTGCAAGAAGCACAGCAGCTTGACCCTGAAAGATGCTGTACCTTTGACTTCTACTGACTACAACAGCAGCTAGTGGGCTTAACCTACCACAGCCTAAAGCCTTAACTTTGCGTATACACACGTACACAGAATGAGGTGGAAAGCAAGCTTTATCGCCCCCCTGGCCACCGCTCTGGTTTTGCACAGCACTCTAACCAAAGCAAATAAGGTATGTGCGTACAGAGCAAAGACAGAACGCAACCCAAGCATCTGAAAAAAGTATGAAAATCCTAAAACAACTTTTCTGCGCAAATTAGCTTTAAAAACAACTCACTGCTTTAGAATGCAACAGCCTCCTTGTAAAGTATTTAAATGTTGGGGGTCCCCAGCTGTGAAAATAGAAACACCCTACACAATATTGAAAAAGCAAGAAAGAAGCTTTTGAAACAGCTAAGGGGAATTACACAGAAAGAGGCCAGCAAACAGAATGAGTAATAGTGAATGTCTTCTGTCTCCTAAAACTGGCACAGGATTTTCTCTTTCTGATTAATGGTTGAATTCTTTTCCACACAGGTAATCACACCAACTAAGTGCAGATAAATAGTTCACTGGGAGAGATGGCTGCTCTGCTCTGCTTTACACCTTACCCGGCTCAGTTTTTCCCCCTCTTCTCCCCTGAAATGTCATAAACAATTTATGTTGGGTTTTTTTAATAAAAATCACTACCATTCATCTTACATTATGAAAATATGCCATATGAATGTATTAAAACATTCCTAACTTCTCATAAATGAACCAAAGTGATAGTTGCCAGAAGCAGAAAAGCAAACATGGGCTGACTTTTGCTGAATTGTACAGGAAAGGCTATTCACGGGCATGACAAATTAACCATGCTAGTGAGTCACATGTGTGGGTATGGAACACAGGAAAGGGAAGTCTACTTGGTGAAATCAAGCCCTGCTAGTTAGGAACCTTGGGAAATAATAATAAGTGTTCAGAAATGGATCTGTTGGTTTGAATTGTTTGCAAACTGGAAAAATGGATCAGTAGGCAAATTTGTTATTTTGCCTATTGGAGATCTTTAAACCTTTATTAACTTATCTTCAGAATTTCTACAGGGCTGAAAGGGAGATAACGGGCACTTTTAGACAGACAGCGTCCCTGGTGCTGGCCACGCCAGCCTGCTTTACCTCTGGGTGGCCCGTCGGTCTAAAGGTGGCCCCGTCTGCTCTGCGGCAGCTCCATTGGTGGCGCTCCAGAATATCGTGGAGCAGGCCAGCCAAACCTAGGGCACTGGTCTGAAGCGGACAGCTGTCCATCTGCTCGGCAAACCCACGTTGCAGCTCTGCTTTCGGTCAGCCCTTGCCCCAGGCAATGCCATAGAGCTGCGGGCACCAGCCTAGACCTGCAGCTCTATGGTATGGGGGTAAGGATGCTGCATGGGTAGACTGCGGGCCAGGGAACTTGCTGGGTCCATCTGAAGCTGACCCAGGTGAGGCTGCAAGTAGGTGGACGCGCGGGTGCACCCCTGAAGCAGCTCCGGGGTCAGCTGCCTCTGCGTCCATCTAGAAGTACCTAGTGTCTTATCCTTGTGTCCCTCATTATGCCTACCGCTGCACCTCATATTGATCCCTAGAGGTCATGGAGATGCTCTGTGGCAAAAGGGAGAACAGGATGCATAGAACCCCTCTTTGTGCAGGAGTTGAGAGAGTCACACACAAATCTGGTGATCCTGATCACCCTGATGTATATACAGCACTTACACAGAGCATTAAAATTTGCAAGGCATGTACTATAACATAGGTAAGAAACATTCCTTGCTTTGAAGGGGTTATAATCCAGAAGAATAAAATGAGTACTTTACCATTTTATTTTTTAGGAGAACTTAAAAAAAAAAAGTATAAAAAAATTAGAGACATGCTTTTGAGAATACCTCTACTTAAAGTGGATAAAACTTTGTTTCCATTATATCCCAGAAGTAGAACAGTAATAGAAAATTAAAGATAATTCTCTTGTTTTTAAAAGTTTAATCTTGATATCTTTTGGTATGTTCTAATATTTGCTTTCATCAATGAAACATGAATTCTTAAATGTTCATAGGATATGCAGTATATAGGCCCTTTTTACACACACACTCTAACACCGATAAAATGGGTGTTACATTATATTATGCATGGTACAGGGCAACACTGCAGCCCTGCAACATGGGCCCTTTTCACACGCGATGCCTCCACCCAGTTTCGCTGGGTGGAGGCGTCTGTGTAAACACCACTTGCGGTGGGTTGGGTGCATTCGCTGGGTGGAGATGTCTGTGTGAACACCGCGGGCGGTGGGTGTAGGTGCGTGCATGCTCCCGCGCAACACCCATCTCCACTCACCACCCACCCATAGAACAATAGTCCGTTGCTCCATGGGTGGGTGGTGGGTGGAGATGGGTGTTGCGCGGGAGCATGCACGCACCTACACCCACCGCCCGCGGTGTTCACACAGACACCTCCACCCATCTCCACCCAGCGAAATGCACCCCACCCACCGCAAGTGACACAGACGCCTCAACCCAGCGAAACTGGGTGGAGGCATCTCATGTGAAAAGGGCCCATGTTGCAGGGCTGCAGTGTTGCCCTGTACCATGTATAATAAAATGTAACACCCATTTTATCGGTGTTGGAGTGTCTGTGTAAAAAGGGCCATTATTGAGTTTAAATACTCCTTTCTGTCTGCAAAACGTGTTGGCTAGAATTGCTAGCTTTTCCACTTAGTAATGAACATTTTGGACAGATTTTTATTGCCTTTTTTGGAATCCACAAATGAGGAAAACATTGGATAGTTAAAGCTCTGCATTTGTGTGACTATACAAGGGACCTTTTTAAAAAAGAAAAAGTGTGAATGGTGCATGAACAATGTGTTTAAAAGAATAGAAAAAACATACAAGTCCCCAGCATAACTTGCTATGGATGATTTCTGATTCTCCACCTGCATTGACACACAATACATGGAAATATCATAGATGTTCTAGGAATACTTTGTTCTAGTCTTTTTACAATATTAAAACTATGGGAAAAAACCTTAAAATACTTAAAGCTAAACAAAAATGCAAGTAAGCTATTACTTACTCAAAGATTTTTCCTAGCTGATCAACATCTGAATTTCCACGGAAAAGTGGCCTGAAAGAATTAAACAAAAAAATGGAAGGATAAGATTTAATTTGATTAAAGTGGTCTTATACATGCCATTGTAATTTTCTCATGCAAATCTAAAACCTGTTCTTTTGCCCAGAGCTCACTGGTTATCTGGTCATGCTTTTAACCAGTCTGTAACTGCCTCTTTGGTGGTTTCTGCATGGATGGGTAATGAGGCTTAAAGTTGATGGAGCAGGCATACTTACAAATATGCTAATTTGAGAAATAACTGCATTCCTTAATATCATTAATACAACTTTATTTCACTTTTTTAGACTACCAATGTAAGAATGAAAACAAGCGTTTTGCACATGTTATGGAGATAACTTTAAATGTGATGTTTCAATGTGAGAGTCATGCAACCTCTTTTAAATAAAATAATAATAAACCAATGAATGATGTATTTATGAAAATAAAATTATTTATGTACTGTAATCAAAATATACCCCTTTGTCCTCTAGAGTCAATGGGGTACAGGAATCCATAAGATAGTGGATATAAAAATTTACCTTGCAAGAGAGGAAAGCTTCTGCTGCGTAAGTAAGATACATTCAGAAAAAACACTTTAATAACCTGACCTTCCAATGGTGTGATTAAAAACATAGGGAGGTCAAACACTCCTGAAAATGGTGATATACAGCCTGTCCTTTTAAAGTTCAGATAAAACAAACATTACTTGTTTTTGCATTACATGATAATGGTGCATTTCCTAAAGGCAATGTGAAAGTGACTACGTGGAATATGTACTGGACAATTAGCCTCTTTTACATAATACTGTTGTTAGCTAAGAATGAACCATCATATCCCTGCTTTTATGGCTAAAGCTCCAAAGAAAACAAAAGGTCCCCGTCCAGCTAAGCATTTACACATCGTCTTGTGGTAAAAACAACTTGCATTTAATTTATTTATTTATTATATTTTTACCCGGCCCCTCTTGCCTAGGTGACTCAGAGCGACTTACAATTTTAAAAAACCATAAAAACAATTACAACAACAATTACAATTCTATAAAATTTATAAAACCCCAGCTAATACATAAAAACAAAAACCAATCCCACCCCGCCCCCAACCCATCTGCTGTAATCATGGAGGAGCCTACACCTGCATTTCCCCCATTGTTTTGGTATCCAATGTCAGATCGGTTACAATGATGGAATTTTGCCCATTTGTGGGGCATCACAAGCCCTAAAGGTGTAGCAATCAAAGCAGTAAAAGCAGCTGGACACACAGAACTTTGTTCTCACTATATTCTGTGCTTGTGGGCTCCCTACTGAACAATTAGATTGCATTCAGGAGTTAAAAGATTCTTCAGAATCTTTTTCTTACCAAAAAGGATGAGATGTATCATTTGTAAAATTACTGTCTGTTCTGATGCCAAGAGTACCAACACCTGATTGGTATAGAAAAAGTTGAGTCCTTCTCCTTGCGGTCTGTCTCACTGTCTTCTTCCTCAAGTATTTGATTCTAAACATTTAATTCTGCTATAAACTTTAGACCTGATTTTCCAATGTGCTGAGCACCACAATTTCTACTGAATTCAGTGGGAACAGCAGGTATTTGGTAGTCTTGGGAATCAGGACAACTTTAGGTAATTAGTGGCTATTCGAAACTATTGGCATATGTCTCAGTTGCTTCATCACTTGTCATTTCAAAGCATTAGGAAGTGGTACCTTTGAGTTGAAGGGTAAACACAAATGTGACAGCAGAGCGGTCTGGCATGCTTGGGCACGGACCCCACCTGCATGTGTGTGCGGGCACTGCCAGATGTTGACCCAGGGAATCCCAGATCATGTTGGCGGCTAGCCCGGGCTCTCACAGCGGAAAACCTCCAAGGTCACAGCCTGAGCTAGGGTCTGCCTGATCGGGCCAAAGCGGGCCACACCGAGGCTGCCCGTGTGTCCTGGGGTGGCCTGCCAGCCTGGGCCAGGTCTGCCATGACAAGCAGCCATGGCTGGCCATCACTGGCTGCCATGACTGCCTGTCACGGCAGGGGGTGCTGGACGCAGTGTGGGGACAAGACCAAGCAGCTGAACATTTGTGTGGCTCTTCGCACTCCCGGGCAATCTGGCTTCCAGCACTCCTGTTGTACCACCTGACCCGGTCTGGACCTTGTCATTATCCCGACTCACGTGGTGGTGGCACGCCACTCACTGGTGCATGTGGTTTTACCCAAAGAAATAGATACAGCCACAACATTCCAACAAAGCAAGCAGATCTAAAATGTTCAAATGTGTTCTTAGCCTGCTGTTAATCTGGAAGCTTGGCCAAGTCAGCTTTGTTCTTAAATCACCTTAGGCAGCATCATGCCAAAACAAGTATGATTCATGGGATTTTTTAGAAGAATCTTTTTCTCGTAGCTGCTGATCTTTTGGATTTAGTAAGAGCTGAAGCAAGGAACTAAATTCTTTTAAAAGTGTAACCACAGAGTGCAACATGACCTTTTAGCACACTCTGGTCCTCCATCACAATGAAGAATTATTAATTCATTTTTCAGACATCCATCTTCAAGTCACAACTTCAATAGGGTACCAGTGTTCGGTGCCACTAATTTTCTTGCCTCAAGAATTTTTGGCTGGTGGTTTAATGTTTTTTGTACAGATGACTGGGGAAGTATATAGACTTCTGTCGCACATTTTGGGACCAGTTACTCTTATACTGGCATACCAACTTGGGCTGTGTGTGCAAATATAGGGCATCTTATATAGGGACTCTCACCTCAGATGGGTGATCTCATCCCTGCTTCTTTCAACATTTGCCGCACCTGCTCCCTGGGTCTTTTATTTTTAAATATGAGCTCAGTCCAGAAGTTCTTACTCAGGGAAACATTTTTCACATTATTATTATTATTATTATTATTATTATTAAACATTTATAAAGCGCCAGTTGCAACCTGGCGCTGTACAGAACACACAGTCAGATGCGGTCCCTGCCTGTGGCTTACAATCTAAAAGACAAGGAGGGGGAGACAAGGAGAGGGGACAGTGGGAGAGACATAGGAAAAGGCAGCATGGAAAAGGTGGGTCTTGAGGAGGGATTTGAAGGAGCGGAGGGAGGAGGCAAGGCGGATGTCGGCAGGGAGGGAGTTCCACATTATTTATTATATTATTATTTAATCTGTTTAAGGAAAGTTAGACTAGTGAGGTTCAACTTGCTTAGTTTCCCACTTGTATATCTGCCTAGAGAAGGCAAAACGTAGTGCTTACTGCTTACCCTTAGTGTTAAGGTGTTTTTAAACAGCAACACAGGAGGGGGTGGTCCATGGCCACTAAATGGCATGGTTGCAGGGTGCCCGTGCACACAATGTGCATGGGGAGCACTTCAAATGAGTGTCTCCCAGTATAGCTGCCCCGTTCACGGAGGCAGCTACCCTGGCCCGCACGGGGCACTCCAGATTTTTCAAGATTACTCCGTGCATGGCCATGAGTGGTCACTGTGGGTTATGGGAGCGCACCTCCCCATGCACCACCGTTGTATGAGCTGTTGGATGTGTGGATGGTGGGGAGCCATGCGTAGATGTGTCTCATTTAAAAACACCCTTAGAAGGTGGGGCATTCTTCCATTTTAGCCCATGGATATCTGAATATTTGTACAGATCAAGAGTGGTAGTATTCATGCAAAAGGCTCTTTACCTGGGGGCAAAACATTCCTGAGTAAGGCTACTGGGGATAGAGCCATTTGTGTGACCTCTCCTATTTGTGGGTTAAATTACCTCATAACGATGATAGCTTCAAGAGAGCTTTCACGCAAAACAGTTACCCGGGTTACTAACCATATAAGATAAGTACCATAGTACACAAATAACTTTATCCTGGGTAAACTAACCATGAAATACCTCTTGAGAAGGAGCATTGCATGTAAATAGAGCCTAAAGCCCTCTATACGGATGCTTATTTCCCCAACACTGATTTCTAGTCCTATATGCTTCCAGTGATCTCTGTGTACTATGGTTTCTACAAAAGCCATGGTGCTTCAGAACACCCCCCTCCTGAGGCAGTTTTAAAAGCGTAGTGCAGTGCACTGTCTATGACCCTTGTCACAGACAAGGCAGCAACTTAAACTCATTCTGCCGCAGACTACCTTATCATTTGAGGAGTTCCCCCATGGTTTTACTGGGGAGAATTTAGAGCAGACATGTTCGTTATCCCACTCCATCTCCAATTCTTTGAACTTGGTCTGAAAAAATAAGCCAAAGCTGATTAAAGACCCTGGTAGTTGGTGAAGAACATTCAGATGCCCAAATTAAGCAGGTGCCAGCATTAGGATTTTACAATGTGGCCCTTTGCTCAGGAGAAGCCGACTTGCCTTATCAGAGCAAACCAGAAGAATGATAACTATATCCATGGAAATGTAATAGTAATACAATTCATAGCATAAATTAGCAATTGAAAACACATCAAGATCGAAATAGTAAAGCCTTTATAAGGATAAAAGCACTTAAAGTAATAGCTCTCTTGTGGAAAGTTAAAGATCTAGAGAGAGCGATTGTCATGTTGGTCCCAAACGTAAGAAATAGAGATGAAGTAGTTCAAATTAGATCTCTTATTGGACCAACTTTTGCTGATGAGAATATGCAAGTTTTCAGGCCTACATTTGCTCAGTTTATATATTTCTGACTGGCTATGCTACATGCCTGAGGAAGGGCCCTGTGTGGCCTGAAAGCTTGCATATTCTCACCAACTAAAGTTGGTCCAATAAAAGCTATCATTTGAACTACTTCGTCTCCACTGAAAAGTGAAAAATGTTTAACACACGAAAGAGCTTGCCTTTTAACAAGTACTGTCTCTTTCCCTAATATAGTCCCATCCTTTTATTTGATTATTTGTCCAAAAGTTCACAAAGTGAAATTCTCTAGTCTCCTACATCGAATACTTTTCTTCATCTAGGCTACGTACGTGATCTCTAACAGCTTGATTCTCAAACCCCTCTGCTGGTGCAAAACTGCAAACCATATTGATCTATTGATTGCCACATGGAACAGGGCTGGGGGTGTGGGCTGCACCATCTGCTGATCAGCCCCACCTGGATGACTGACTTCCCCCCCCCCCCATCACAGGTACAGGGCCTAAAGGAAGGAGCTGGCCAGAGGACGGCGCCTGAGCCGTTGGCGGGCCGTTTGCGAACGGAGGTGGTGGAGGTGGCATCCCTCTCCCCCTCTGTCACTGACCCACCATGATGCCTGTCCTTCTCTCTCATCCCCCTCTTCCCGTCTCCCCACTCCCTCTCACCTGCTTCTCCCCCTACTTCTTTCCCCTCTCCTCCTGCCTCCCAATAAGTCTATCATTTCACTCCACCATCCCCACACCTCCTCCCCCCCACCTCTTG
>QEPC01012398.1:1892389-1920162 GCA_003113815.1 Sphenodon punctatus
CCACCCTCCACACCTTCAAGTCCCTCCTCAAAACCCACCTCTTCTGCTCTGCCCTTCTTAACTCCTGCTAAGCACCCCCACCCAGGATTATCCCCCCACCTGTTATCTGCATACTCCCAATTACTGTAACCAAGCCAAGAATGTGTACCTGAGCTCTGTTCCCCCTTCCCTGTCTCCCCTCCCCCTGTCTTTAGATTGTAAGCTCTCGGGCAGGGACCATGTTTATCTTATTTTTTGTAAAGTGCCAGGTACATCACTGGTGCTATATAAATGCTTCTAATAATAATAATTAATAATAAATGGGATGTGTAACAGTGGAGTAGTATGAAGATTGGGCTGTAAACGTAAAAGTCTGACTCCACTGAAGTCAGTGGGTGTTTGCTAGATAATCTTTGCCTCTTCCCTCACGCTGCCCCCTTGCCTGGAACTCTCCCCCTGAGTGGAAATGGGCATGATGGCCACGCAGCGGCCTGACTGGGCCAGGAAGCCACAGTGGGCATGGTCTGGATCAGGCTGCACAACAAATATGCCGGCCAAAGCTGCAGCTGGCCAACCCCGTGCCAGCGCTGTGTCCAGCACCCTGCCATGACAGGCAGTCATGGCGGCCAGTGATGGCCAGCCATGGCGGATCTGATCTGGGCCGTGTCTGCTGGGCCACAGCAGACATGATAGCCTGACTCAATTGGGTGGACTGTAGTCTGGGCTATGACCTGGACATAGCTGGGGAAGAGAGCCTGGACTAGTTGCTGACATGGCCCAGGGCGATCCTGGGCCAGCATCTGGTGGTGCATGCACAAAGTCTGGTGCAAAATGGGTCAAAGTGAGCCAGTCATGTCTGTTTTTACCCCATGAAAACATGCATTCTCCTCTCTCCCTCCCCTATCTTCAAATCCTTCCTAAAAACCCACCTCTTCCATCAGATTTTTTTAGCTCCTCACCCCCACTGATGCCTCTCCTTATACTGTCTCCTCCTTCAGAATCCTTTTCCTTCGCTTTTGACTACGCTAAGCATGTGTGCTTGCAGCTTCTCAACTTCATCAATGCATCCCTGTCACTCCCTATGTGCCCCTTATCTCTCTTGTCTCCAAACTAGGTTATAAGTTCTTCAGGGCAGTACAGGGCAGTACAGTCTCCAATCACAACTGGGCAGACAAGTAATTAATTAATTAATTAATTTAAATTAAATCAAATAATAACAATAAAAGTTGAAGTGCAGACACAATAAACTAGGTTTTTCTTAGCGATAAATTAATCTCATGTCATAGCAACTCCAAATGTAATGTATGTGAAGCCTGTGGCTGAATCTCCTAATATAACAATCTACTAGCTGGATTGCTTGATAGTGATATTCCTATCCAAGCAGGATGCATGAGAGCAGGAAGAACATGTACAGACATGGGGGGAAATGTCTATATTTTCTGTAACAAGAAATCTACCTCCATGAAAAGAGAAAAGGAGATATCTACCTCAGCAATGACTGATTCTGAGAACCAAGCACTAGTGTCAATTTTCTTTAATAGCTTATCCCAGCGACCACCCCATAACGTGATATAATGCACTAAGAAAGCAACATAAGAACAGGACAAGAGTGTCTAGAAGAAGAAATAGTCAAGACTTACTCTTTCTAATCCAAACACATTACAGAGCCACATCTAATACCAACGCAACTGCCTCCAAAGCTGGGCTGGGAGCCAGACATGGGAAAGGCAAAAGGAAAACTTCCAAAGGCTGAGATCTGGATTCTGTCATTGTTAGCAGAGTGTGGTGGATTACATGATAGTGGAGCATTCTGTCACAATGTTCTTTATCTTTATAAAACACTGTATAGAAGGTCTTCTAATTATTGATCTGAATATATTTCAAAGCCATTTATATTTCTTGGCTTAAAATTCTGCCACCTCATACGAAGGTTCCATATACTGTGAGCACAATTGAACTGTTTTTATCACTGATGCAAGAGGATGCAATTAATTCATGCAAATACTCTCTAAAATCATCACTACACAGTGTGTATGGCAGGCCGCTCACCTCCAACTTCAGGTTGCCTGTGCTTTCTCGGGCGTCTTGGTTGGTTGGTTAATGGCTGATAATAGGCTAGGACAAGGAAAAGTGGGGTTTGTGTGGAAGGCAGCACACTGCCCACAAGTTTGGAGACTTGGGTCTCAAAAGAGAAACACTGGTAGAAGAATTAGAAAGAAAAGGGAAGAGATAACATGAAATGGAGGTGGAGGAGAAAAGAAGTGCAAATAAAAGGAACAGCCTAGTTATTAATAGTAAAGTTCTGCTTAAAGGTTACAAGATGTAGGTAAGGCAAGATAGCTGCCTAGGGCCCTGAGCCATCTTACTGTGGCCCCATAATGGGCATTTTTACACACACCTTAAAGCGCTGGTCTTTCAGTCTTCTGGGTTTACAAGTCCACAAATAAGTTCTGGATGCATTCTTCACACACACACTGCCCTGAGGCAGCCTAAAGTAGTTGCAGCCATAGACGTGAGGGGCTGCCATGGAAACCAAGTGACCACAGCTGCCTGGAGCAAAGCAGTTTACCAGGAGAACTTTTTACACACAGAAGTTCTGGGAGAAGTTCTATACAGAAGTTCAAAGAGCCAGATGTTTAAGATCTGGAAGAGTGATTTAGACACAGAAAGTTCAGGATGTAACAGCAAACATGCAGGAGAAATGTGTGGGTAAAAACACCCATTATCTATCCACCCGCCTGCTTTCTGTTCCTTCTGCCCTTCTGTTCCACGCAGAAGGGACAAAAGGAGCATGGTAGCTGAGTAACAGGGCAAGCAGCTGATGGCCTCATAATTATTATTATTAATAATAATAATAAATAATAAATTAATACTAATACTGATACATTTTTTTTATAGCGCCCCCTCACCAAATGGTGCTTGGTGCACTTTACACCATAAAGACATAATAATATAAAATTAATTTAAAACATATATTTGTATAAAACAATTTAAAAGGGTATGGTCATGAGGAAGGAAAAACACATTAAGGGGAACTAGCAGTGGATCCTAAAAGCACCTGGAGAATAAATAAGTCTGCAGGTGACCTGCTTTTTAAAGGTGAGGAGGGAGGAACTGAAACAGAATCATGAGGGATCCCTGTGTGAAACTCACTCCTTCATGATTCTGATAATCGCAGAATCTTAGGCTGCGTTCCCATCTGCGGTGGCGGTGGTGGCAGAGGGAGGGGCCAGGGAAGATGCGGCAGCATGGAGGAGCCAGCTGACAGGAAACGAGCCGGTGCGAATGGGGATCTCCTGTGGCTTCTCTCGCGCATGTCAGAGTGCAAAATCCTGCCCTGACATGTGCGAGAGAAGCTGCAGGAGATCCCCGTTTGCACCAGCTCTTTTCCTGTCAGACGGCTCCTGCGCGCTGCCGCATCTTTCCTGGCCCCTCCCTCTGCTGATGCCGCAGGTGGGAACGCAGCCTTAGAGCTGGAAGGGATCAAGAGGGTCATCGAGTCCAACCGTCTGCTTGGATGTTGTATGACCACAGCTACAACATCCCCGACAGATGGCTGTCCAACCACTTTTTGGAAACCTCAAGCAATGGAGAGCCTACAGCTTCCCTAGGCAACTTGTTCCATTGCCAGCACAGCACAGAACTCTTACTGTTAGGACGTTTTCCCTGATCTACCTTCCTGTAACTTGAGCCCATTATTCCTAGTCCTGCCCTCTGCAGCACAGTTCCTTGCCATCTTCATGGTGGCAGGCTGGCAGCCCGTTAGATATTTGAAGACTGCTACCATGTTTCCCCTTAGCCCTCCTTTCTCTAGGCTAAACATATCTGGGTCCTTCAACCTTTCCTCATCAGTCTTGCTTTCCAGACCCTTTATCATCTTTGCTGCCCTCCTCTGACATTTGCAGTGTCCTTCTTAAAATAAGGTTCTCCAAACTGGACACAATATTCCAGGGGTTCCCCCAATACTGAGGCTTGACCAGCGCCAAATACAGTGGAATTATTACGCCTGCTGACTTGAACACAATGTTTTTTTTGCACCATATCACATTGCCGACATGTGCAGCTTGTGATCAACCAGAGTCCTGAGATCGTTTTCACATGTGCTGCTGCCAAGCCAGGTATCCCCCATCTTATACTTGCACATCTGTTCCCCCCCCCCCCATAATACAGAACTTTACGTTTATCTCATTTGAATTTCATTTTGTTAATTTCTGCCCAGCTTTTCAAACTGTCAACGTTTTTTTGAATACTAATGATATCTTCCAAGGTGTTAGCTCCGCCCCCCAGTTTTCTGTCATCTGCAAACTTGATAAGTAATCCCTCTACCCCCTCATCAAAGTCATTAATAAAGCATATTTACGTAGCTTCCCTGTTTCTTCCAATCAACATTATTATTATTAATTTTAATAATACAATTGATTATTACTCTACTCTGTATCCTCTCTGATAACTGGAAGATAAAGAGCTCTAGGTAGAAATTATCTCTCCGCTCCCTGCTTCAGCACCTGAGATTCAGAGATATTTTTAAATGACAAGATTTTTCTGTGGCTGTTTTTACACGAACGCAGCCCCCGCCGCTGCTTGGTGTTCAGGCAGGTGTGCGGTGCGGGAGGCAGTCTGTGTAAGCGGCTGGCGGTGAGGGGGGGCATGGGTGTGTGCCCGTGAAAACACCACGGGCGGTGGGTGTTTGTGCATGTGCGCTCCCGCCACCCGTCCATCTCCATCCACCTTCACCCACGGAACCCTCTGGTAAAACGGACACACACATCCCACCCACCACCGTACATGTATTAATGGCCTGTCTGACAGAATGTGAGTTTTGGCTAGAAAATTTCTCACATTATGAGTAGAAAAATCTTATGTCTGAAAAATATTTTTTTATTTTAGAATTTAAACACAAATAAGAAGTAGAATTTAAAACAGAAAACAATGCTTTTGAAAAATCTTATGTCTAGGAATGTCCTGCTGTGGGCTAATCAGAGAAGGGAAACACCTCCTGCTGATCTTCCCACTATTGCATAGGCTGACCTTCCCTCTCCTACAAGTCTCTCAAGTGTCTGAGCTGCATTTGTGAAAAGAAAAACCAAAGCAAAACCACAATTAATGGAAGAAGATTTTAGCAGTCTCTGATGTAACATTGGGTGAAAACAGACACGACGCTAACCACCACCCTTGATGGTTATTTATGCATGTTGCAGGACTGTATTTGTGCCCTATGCAGCCCTGCAACATGCATAAATAACCACCAAGGGTGGTTAAAGGGTGGTTAGCATCATGTCTGTTTTCACCCTTAAGTAGTCCTTCAACACAGTATAAAACTTTCCTTCTGACATTCGGTTACAGCTGACAGATTACATGCTCTGGATAGTACTCACTTCCAGTTACTTTGAGTCACAAGTATCTTGCCTCAACTATTGTGTAAGTCTGAGTTCTCATTTTAAACTTAACAATGTTCTGTATGACTCCTTGTAGTTCTCCCTGTACTCTCCCTTTGATAACATACTCTGTGTGGGTGCATGTGAGACACTGCATAGGAAGGAGTTACTTTACACAGAGCTTATTAAGCATAATTATGAGTAGTTACTCAAGTGTTTTAAGAAGCACATGGCCACTCCTCCTAGATATGGAAAGGAAACTGGCTTGAACATGACATAGGTGCATGCAGGGAGAGTCCTGAACAGATGTTTGCTAGAATAAGATCTGCCATCTTGAGATTTTCAGTTTGGTCTTCAACTGCAACAGCAAAAAGAAGTACTGTCTTTAGTAATGTACATTTTCCATTCGTCATTAATCCAGCTAGTATACATCAGGAGTAACTCCACCAGAGTGACTGGAGGTACATCAATATTAAACTAGTAAGAGATCAAATCAAATCCAATCAAATTTTATTTGGTGTGACCAAAGGTCATTACCATAGATAAAAATATGTCAAATTTACAGGATTTCTAATACAATAACTATAAAATAAAATCAGCATCATATAGTTACATCAACTACATATACATATACATATGAATAAACAAATTCCCCTATAAACCCACATGTCTTTAGAGCAGAAAAGCAATCTAAGAAGCTGAGGCATGGCCTTAAAGGATCCATTGTTCTGCTTATCCATTCGGCCACAGAGTAAGACATCTTGCCGAATAGCTTAAGGCGAAGCACCCAAGACTGTTACTGCGTCAAGGAGATCTCCACAGGATCTCGTCCAAAAGAAATGATGATTGCAGACTCCTTTCCAAATATATATTTTTAAAATATATATATATATATTTTAAAATAAACTTTATTGCGTAGCCTTAGCCATTGCAAACAGGTAGTCTAATCAGTACAAATACACCCATAGCTCACAGTTGATACAATTAATGCAATTAAAATAACTTACTAAATAAAACTCATGAAAATAAAATGAAATTACCTTAAATACATACAAAATCCAAAATCCCATGTCTAAATCCGGTCAAGAAAAATTTCCCAAAAGAATTTTAGCAAGGCTTCTCAGGTCCTGGGATCACTACCCCACTCTGGGCAAATTTCTCCAGGAACCTTTGCCTTAAGGCCATCGCCTGGTGAGCGAATTCTGCTACATGTCTGGTTAGCTCAACATCCACAGGGCTCAGCAGCTTCTGCACTATTTTGAATTCATGGCCCTTCTGGAACCCCGCCAGGTATTTAGCTCTAACCCTTCAAAAAAGGGGCAGATTAACAAAATATGAAACACCGTATCAGGGGTCCCTCTGTCGCAGAGAACACAAAGTCTCTGCTCTCAGGGAATTCCCTTATATCTGCCTTCAAAGTAGGATGAGGGAAAGAAGTTGTGATGGAGTCTAGTGAATGCCACTCTCCTAGAGGCATCCATCCAATTAAATAAATAACATACTCTTGACTGGTAAGAATTGTAAGGAATATATTCAGGGGCCACTTTCTGAAGTTCTAGGAGGGCCCTTTCTGACTGGAGAGCCTGATCTCTCAATCTCCTCTGAGCCAGTTTTTAAAATAGATCCGCTCCAACTCCAGTAAGCACCTCAGATGAAAAGCCCATTTTGTGGATTTCAAGTCCTGCCGCAATAAGCCATGAATCTAATAGGTCTGCCTTGCGGGCCATACACATCAAAGAGCTCTCTCCCACCGGTAATAACACAATTTTTGCCCAGAAATTTGAAATTAACTGGAGTAACACCATTCCCACAGGCAAGTCACATGTTTCCACTCTCAGCAGGACCTGGGGGGTACCACGTGGCAGGCCCAGTAAGGAGGCCAGAAAACCATTTTGAATATTTTCCATCTCCTCCAAATGATCAAGAGCCCTGGCCAGTTCATAATGGGCCTTCCAGGAAGGGGAAGATGAAAATGTGACCCCCAAATATCTAAAGGAGCGGACTTGCTCAATAGGTTCCCCTCCTAATTTCCAGGAGTATTTTTTCAGGCTTCTTTGTGGTCCCACAATTAGAATTTTTGTTTTGGAGTAATTGATTTTTAACATTTCTTGTTGACAATATTCACCAAAAAGTTGAAGTTATCTCTTAAGGCCCACCATTGATTGGAATATTAATACGGTATAATCCGCATATAACATGATCGGTAGCCGCCTTTTCCCTACCAAAGGAGCATGGGAGTCCACTGATTTCATGTGATGAACAACATTATTCACATACAGGTTAAAGAGGGCTGGGGCCAGGAGGCACCCCTGCCTTACCCCTCGTTTGACCGGGATTGCCTTAGAGAGCATCCCTGACTGGCCATATCTCACCTGTAAGGTGTTCCCCGTATGCAGCTTCACCATCAAATAAAGCAATCTAGGATCTATAGAGGAGGCCCCCAACTTGGCCCACACGCATTCTCTATTCCCCGAGTCGAAGGCCTTCTCAAGGTCCACTAAACAAAAATAAAGTTTCCCCCGGTGACCTACATATTTCTTAATCAATGTTGTAATCACCAGGATATGGTCTGTGGTAGCCCTTCCCTCACAAAATCCAGCTTGTTCTGGTTCAATTACTCCCGTCTCCTGGATCCAGGACTTCAGTCTGCCCAACAAAAATCTGGTATACAACTTCCCGATAATGCTGAGCAGGCTGATCGGGTGGTAATTGCTCGGTACAGCCGCATCACCCTTCTTGTAGATGGGGATCAAAATGCTCCTAAGCCAAGAAGCTGGGACCTCCCCTGTATCATTTATAATTGAGAAACAGGGGGGGGGGGGCAAAAGCTTAGCCCACCAATCTGGGAATGCTTTTATTAACTCGACCGGAACCATGTCAGGACCCGAGGCCTTACGCAACTTAAGGGATATGATCAAAGCCCTGACTTCCTCCACTGGAACCGGCTGCCATCTCTCAAACCTATTACATGGGCTAAGTTGTACAGGCATGGGGATGGTAGATATAAGTGAATCACATGAAAACAATTTACTAAAAAATTGTTCATATTCATGTGAAGGAATAAGGTGAGAGTTGGTTAAACTACCCTTCCACTGCAGAGAGCGGATCAACTTCCAAAATTTATTATTATTTTTTTCCACTGTAGCATGGTATAGATCTAGCCATAGTGTCCTTTGAAAAGCCAACTTTTTCTCGGCTAGAAGATTCCTGTAATGCTTACGTTGGATCTGGAGTTGAATCCGCATCTTGGCCACAGGGCCATTCCTTAACCTCTTCATTAAATATCTAAGAAGGGTCCTAGCGGCCCTACAGGCTCCATCAAACCAAGGTGCCAATTT
This sequence comes from Sphenodon punctatus, assembly GCA_003113815.1. NCBI lineage: Eukaryota > Metazoa > Chordata > Lepidosauria > Sphenodontia > Sphenodontidae > Sphenodon > Sphenodon punctatus. The sequence continues at coordinate 1,901,082 of QEPC01012398.1, forward strand.
CTTCGGCCCATTCCGCCTACAACTTACAGTAACCGTGGAAGTCAGCTGTGGTTCCAACAAATTCAACAACCTGTCATACCAACCCAGGCCCTGCACCGACTGGGTCATTACCTCCTCACAGAGTAACACCACCTCCGGCAGTTTGATGAAACCCTCAAAAACCTCCATAAGATCCTTTGATCGCTTAGGTCTAGATATTTGGTTCCCTTCCTGAATATAAGGGGAAGACTGCGGTTGACGGAAAAGATCCTCATTATTCCCCAATAAAAAGTTCATTTCCAATGGAATAGGGAGGTGACATGTGTCTTGTCTTAGGAGAACCTGCAGGCCTACAACATATCTGAATGTGGAGCGGGAAACTAGAAAATAATCTATTAGGCTAGAGCCATTATACGAATGAAAAGTAAAATTACCTTTCCTGTCCCCTGTCACTCGCCCGTTAACTATTACCAAATCTAGAGTTTGGATAAAATTCTCCATAACCTCACTTCTCGGCCCCACCATAGCATCCAGAGAGCACCGGGGTGGGAGCTGAAGGTCATACAAAGACTCCTCCAAGCAGGTATTTACCGAGCGATCGGCCGGATTCCCCATCTGGTGTTGAAATCTCCCGCCAGAAACAACACTGCATCCGGGTACTCACTCAGTGCCTTCATTATTACATTAGACATTTCTACCCACATCTCTCCAGAATAATATGTTGAGTTTATTGGGGGAACGTAGACATTCCCTAAAAGCAGTTCAAACCCATCTGGTAACAGACAATATAGTAACAGGAAATTGGATTTAAACGTGGCCAGAATCTTAACTTTAGCCTTCAGATCATGTGCTACTAAAAATGCAAGACCCCCACTTGGCCTACCAAAAGCTTTAGATAGAGTAGATGGCAAACAAAAGGCATCAAATCCAGGCAGCTTGAAAGAAGTAAGGTTTCCCACTAACCAAGTCTCTTGTAAAATACGTATATCAAAATCCTCTAGAAAAAGAAGAAAATCGCCATCAAGGCAACGTGCCTTCCAGCCGGATATATCCCAAGTTAACAGCTTCCGGTGGTCCTTTCCTCTAGGCATACTAGCCTCCATCCCTGATATAAGTTTAAAGGGGTCAGTAGAAGCGGCCAGGGTGCTAGGATAACTTCCTCTGTTCCTTGGCCTTCTTCCTATCTTTAAAGGAATAAACCCCAGGGAGGATACGACCACTCTCCGTCTGCGCACTATGACACAAAGCAGCTACACCCTGCGAAAAGGGGTCTGAGCCGCACAATGCAAGCCCTGCAAAAGCAAACCCGGGGGTGCCGAACTCTGTCCCTCATGTGAGCCACTGGAGTGCGAGTTAACAGTCACTGATGCTGGCAGTTTGGCTGTGTGGGTGTTCTTTGAATTAGATAAAATCACAGCCTTCATTTCCCTAGTGGTGATTTTCTGTTTTCCCTTCTCCTTTCTTTTTCCCACCAACCAGGGTGGAGGCCGCCGAAGGATTGCCTGCCAGAGAAAGAGAGAGACGATCACCCTCCAAGGAGCCTATCTGCGATACCTTATTCGAGCAAGTCACCACATCTTGGTAAAATCTCTCCCTGCCCTTAGTTTTCCAAAGTTGTCTGCTTCTAGAATCCAGGCGGCTAATAAGAAAATCTAAGTCTAATGAGGCTTCAGCTTGTCTTAAGGGTAACCTGACGGGTTTAGAACGTACACATCCTTTAGTAGATAGCTGAAGGTTACAGAATTCCTCATCAGACTTAGCCCTACCTGTTACTTCAGATATTTCAAGCACCTGCCCATTCGTATCCAACCCTTCAGTATTCCCAGGTTGAGAAGGAACAATGCTCATCATAGGTCCTGGAGCGATATTAAGTTTCTGGGGGGTGAGGTAATTCTACAGTTGGCTCTCTCTGAATTGGGAGCTTCTCTCCATCATCTGCCATTAAAACCCTAGATACAAAAATATTCTTCTCCTTTAATGCCTCCCCTTTTTTCAAAATTTGTGAAACCAGCTGGGTGGACCTGAAAGTAACCTTTATCAACCAGCGTCACTTTATATTGTGTACATGATCGAGAGTCACAATATCCCTGCTGGTAATGAGGAAACCCAGGATCACCCTCAAATGCTCTGCCACATCATAGGGGGTGTTCCAAAAGGGGAGGAGACCAGACGGCAGTGGCATAGTAGCAAAAACCAAACTATTTGGCAAATAGGTCACCCTCAGCTGCTTATCTGTTACTACAAACTCCTGCAGGCCCAACCTCTTTGAAGCCTCTTTTTCTTCTAGGGGTTGATCTCGGGGGCCAGGCCTCACTAAAGACTGAGAGCCAATGTGAGGCTCCAATCTGGCCTGAGTAGCACCTGCCGGAGCCCCGGCCTCCACCTTCCTAATAAGCTCTTTCATCTGAAAAACATACATTTCAACGTATGGGCAGTTGTTAGTGCTAAATCTGCCAATAACTCAATTTGTGTAACCTCTCTTTTCTCCTTATGGATTAAAATTACTGAGGATTCCAGTCCACTGCCGATCCCCTTTCCAGGCTCAATATTAGTTGCATCCCATCTAGAATTATTATTTTGTTGGGGGCTTGCTAGCATCTCAAATCTGTTGGGCTCCGGTCCCTGTAGGGGCAAAGGGCCCCTAGAAACCCCAGAAAGGGGACCAAAGAGAGAGGCAATTTTCCTCTGCTTTGGTGATTTTGCAGAAGGAAGTAAAGAGCACGGAGCCTCCTTCCTTAAGCGTTTGGGATTTGGCATTGTACAATATGTAAAATAATTTAAACAAAGTAAAAACAATGAAACTATCTCCTTAGTTGAGTAGTCATAGTCATTTATTAGAGCGTGGCCATAGGCCATTGCCAAAACATTTTATTCAACACAGTAATAAAACAAAAACACAGAATATATATCATAGTACACACCTTGATTTAGAAATAAAGTTACAATGGAAACTAAGCGTAACAACTCCTTTCAGTTTATGAGTCCCAGCAAATAGAGTAATGGCCAAAAAACAAAACTTCCTAGGGGACTCCAAATACATAGCCTATGCATGCCCCACAGGCGTGATAAGGTTGCTCCCACTCAGTGCATTACACCATAGTGTCCAAGCCCTACAACCACCCATAAGAGACCCAAATGCCAGCCAATTATTCTGGGGGCAAAGTATGAACTCCAGAAACACCATTGCATACTTCAACAAGAAGCCCCAATACCAGAATCCCCTGTATCAGTGGAGGTATTCAAAATGGCCCTATACACCATGAAATTATGCCGACAAAGGACCATTTGCGATAAGAAGCATGCCATGGTTTTAATTATAAAGATGTCAGCACTATTCAATAATAAAGACAACAAAGCTTCCTCAGATCACCCTGGATGGTTAGCCAGAAAAGGGGACAGGAACTTCTTCCTTTGGCATATGGCAGTACAAAATCATATGACCTGGGGTTTCAACCATCAAATTATCAAAAGGGCAGATTCTTTCTAAGAAGGGGATCCCCAGGATCCTGCCTTCCAAGACCTGAGATGGAAGTGCATTTACCCTTGCCCGAAAGATCAAGCCGATTGCCCTTGGGGATATAGGGGAGCTTAAGTAAACTGCCTTAGTTGAGTAAGAACCCCCGCCCCCAACAGTACCTGAGCTCCTGCTCCTGGGTGCGCCGAAGGGTGCGCAAAAGGGTGTGCCCTTGTGCGCGCGACCCTTGTGCGCACGGCCCTTGTGCGTGCGGACTAGGTGTGCGCTTATGGCACGGCTGTAGGCTAACTGTCTGTATTTGTCCTTTCAGGCCGCAGACTCCGCCCCGGCTCTGCTCCCGGCAACAGGAGATAGGTGAGTAAATTAGGCTCAGCGATTCTGGCTCCCCGCTCCTCCTTGCGGCGGCCGTAGGCTGTCTGTGTTTGTCCTTTCAGGCCACAGACTCCGCCCCGGCTCTGCTCCCAGCAACAGGTGAGTAAATTAGGCTCAGCGATTCTGGCTTCCTGCTCCTCCTCGCGGCGGTCGTAGGCTAACTGTCTGTATTTGTCCTTTCAGGCCGCAGACTCTGCCCCGGCTTCGCTCCTGGCAACAGGTGAGTAAATTAGGCTCAGCGATTCCGGCTCCCTGCCCGTTCTCGCGGCGGCCGTAGGCTAACTGTCTGTATTTGTCCTTTCAGGCCGCAGACTTCATCCTGGCAACAGGTGACAGGTGAGTAAATTAGGCTCAGCGATTCCGGCTCCCTGCTTGTCTTCACGATGGCCGTAGACTAACTGTCTGTATTTGTCCTTTCAGGCTGCAGACTCCGCCCCGGCTCCGCTCCCGGCAACAGGGGACAGGTGAGTAAATTAGGCTCAGCGATTCCGACTCCCCGCTCCTCCTCGCCCTTTCCAAATATAGCCGCCTCAAATTCCTCCAAAACATGGGATCATGAGACCATCAAGGCACCAGCTTAATCCAAAGTAAGCCCCCCAAAATCCATAGTCAGTAAGCTTATTCAGAACATAGGTTAAATAGACTGCAGGCCAGGGGTCTAGTAAGAGATCAGACGTGAGACAAATGTGTTGAAAAATTAGAATTTCTCATGAATGGTTTCTCAAATGGAAATTTCAGATACTTCATCTGTTCAGTTGTTGGCTATCAACTGGAAGTGCCTAATTTCTGAAAAACCTGCAGACTTAGGGCACAATCCTATGACCAGTGAAGTTAATGGCTCAGTTCCCATTAGCATTGATGGTGAAGGATGGTGCCCTTAGAGTTATGGCAACATCTTAATCCCCAGCCGGGGGTGTGTGTGTGTCCGTGTAAAAATGGCCTTAGAGGAAGGTGGAGCTGGGAAATGAGGAGTGAGCGAGTTTTGGACTCCAACAAGGAGCCAATCAGCTAGTACCAATGGTGTTAAAAATTAGGCTGCAGGCCACTGCCTGTCCTGAAAATGACAAAAGTTAAGGTGAGACATGAAACACAGACAGCTTCTTAATGCTAAGTCTTAGGCTAGTAATGGACCATGAAACCAGACAGGCATTGCTTGATTTTGGATTTCATTATAAAGGTTTGCCCAGTTTCTGCTACCACTGTTATCTCTACACAGAAATACTCTACGTTCATATACATGTTTTTAATACCTCTTACCCCATGGTGACTAGTAACCTAGGCCAGAATTTTTAAGGGTTAATTCACCAGAAATTTGGAGATGGAAATAATGGAAGTTCCCTTTGACTGAGCATTTGAAAAAGAAGTATTACTAAAAACGAAACTAAGCAGAAGCATAATGCACAGTGCTATAAATAAACTAAAACTGCCCTCACATGTATGGTGTTAATAAACAAGACAATAGTCTACATTAGTTGGGTGTCCACCTGCTCGTTTGTTCACCCCCACTGGCCATGTGGCCACCACCCACCAGACATGGAGCCCCCACTCACGGCGGGGTACTGGAACATTTGGAGCCTGCCGTGTATGCAGGCTAACGTATGACGTTATATGTTATAACGTTATAACGTTAACGTATAACACCATCCACCAAGATTTATTTAATTAAATTAATTAATTAATTTGTATTTATTAGCCGCCCCCCTCATGCCTATGGTATCTCGGGGTGGCTTACAGGAGCCAAAAATACATAACAATAAAATTCAATAAAAAATACTAAAACTACAACAACATTTTAAAATTATCTTAAAAACCCCAGATTTACCCCCAACTACCCCACCCTCCCCTCCGAAGGCCTGGGTGAACAGCCAGGTCTTGCAGGCTCGGCGAAAGGCCAGCAGACCTGGGGCCAGGCCTGCTTCCTCCGGGAGGGAGTTCCAAAGTCGCGGCCCGGCCACCGAGAATGCCCTCTCCATTGTGGCCCCCCGTTCTACATGGGGGACCTCCAAAAAGGCGCCCCTGGTGGACCGAAGGGATCGCTCTGAGGCGCGGAGGGCGAGGCGGTCCCTCAGGTATGAGGGGCCCAGACCGTGCAGGGCTTTTTAAGCCAACACCAACACCTTGAATCTGGCTCGGTACGCTATAGGCAGCCAGTGCAGAGTATGGGGCACAGGTGTTATGTGCTCCCACCGACCCGTCCCTATGAGGAGACGGGCCGTCGCATTCTGCACTAGCTGCAGCCTCCGAAACAGTGTCAAGGGAAGCCCCACGTAGAGCGCATTGCAGTAGTTTAGCCTCGAGGTGATGAAGGCATGGGTGAGAGTGGCCAGGTTGGGCCTGAAAATGTACGGACGCCGCCTCCACACTATATACAACTGGCAAAAGGCGGCTTTAGTCACCGCCTCCATCTATCGATCCAGACGGAGATCTGAGTCCAGAAGCACTCCCAGATTCCGAACCTGCTGGGCTACAGGAGGGTGGACCCCTCCCTCGCCCTACCCACTAACATCACCTCCGTCTTGTCAGGATTGAGCTTCAGTCTGCTTTGCCACATCCAATCTGCCATGGCCTCCAAACACTGGGAGAGTAACGAGACAGAAGGACCTGGGTCGGTTGAAAAAGAGAGGTACAGCTGAGTATCATCAGCATATTGGTGACATTGCACCCCGAACTCTCACGATCTCCCCCAAGGACTGCATATACACATTAAATAATAGCGCAGACAAGATCGAACCCTGTGGAATGCCACAAGTCAGGGCCCGGGCGCTTGATGTTTCAGCTCCCAGCACCACCCGCTTGGCTTCTCCACGAGCGGAATGAACGCAACCACCCAAGGACAGTCCCGTCCAGCCCCCCTAGATCTCGTAGCCATCTCAGCAGCAGCCCAGGGTCCACTGTGTCAAAAGCGGCTGAGAGATCTAGCAGGATCAGAAATGTTGACCATCTCCCGGCGGAGATCGTTCACCAAGGCCACCAACGCTATCTCAGTACCATAGCCGGGACGGAATCCAGATTGAAAAGGGTCAAGGAAACCATTGTTATCCAGATGCGCCTGGAGCTGTATTGCCACCACCTGTTCAATAATTTCCCCTAAAAAGCGAAGATTAGAGACGGGTCGGTAGCTGGCGAGTGCGTCCACATCCAAAGATGGCTTCTTCAGCAGGGGACGCACCACAGCCTCCTTGAGACTGGGTGACAATCTTCCCTGCCGAAGGGACGCATTGACACCAGCACTGTCCCCAAAGTCTCCCTGGAGGCTTTCACCAACCAGGACGGGCATGGATCTAATTCACAACTGGTGGCTTTAACAGACCCCAGGACATCCACCGCATCGGCTGGTGTCACTTCCTGAAACTCATCCCAAGAAGGTAAACTAGACGGTGCCTCCATAGCCTCACGCTCCTCACCTACTGCCTCTAATCTGGTGAACTCACAGCGGGCCTGGGACAAGTCCCCGTCCAGGCAGAGGGAGGCCGGACTGACCAGCCCCCGCACCACCCAGAACAGCTCCCGTAGACGCGACCTTGCAGGCGCTATAAGGACAGCAAAGAATACAGCCTCAACATAGGACCACAAATGGGCCCTATGGAGAAATCGGTCAGATTCAGAGTGAGTCCGACGCCAGAGTCGCTGTAGTCTCCTGCCTACCTGTTTCATACACCGCAGCCCCTCAGTAAACCAAGGGGCTCTCTGGTGACGAGACAAGATGGAGGAAGATCCACCAGGATGGCACCAGTTTCCAATCAGCACCACATGCAGGGACACCATCCATCAGCCAGGATGGTGCCAGTTCCCAGTTAGTGCAAATGTAGGGATGCCATCCACCAGCCAAGATGGTACCAGCCCACAGGTAGCACCAGCACCATGCCATGTGCTTCTACCACAACCTATAAGGAGTCACTCTGGGACTAAAGGAGGAGGAGCAGGAAGCTCCTAGGATTTCCTCTCCACTATATTAAGGACAGGTAGCCATTCCACCCTCGGCTTGCCATCAGTGCGGAACTCCTGTTCTGGCTTGCTAGCATTCCCACTTCCAGCCTCTGCTCCCACATCTACTCTGTGTTCCTTTTTCAGCCCATTATCACACATTGTTCAGCTTCTACATCCGTGCCTCTGCTGTAGCACTTGCATCACAATCAGGTTCCCGAGTTCCTGCTTCAGCCTCTGTACCTATGTCTGCCCCAGCTCCTGGATTCCTGTACCACACTCCTGGCCCGTTCACCCTCTTCCAGTCCTCGCCTGCTCTCTTGGACTGCCTTCTGGAATTCAGTTTGGACTTGCGAACTGACCATGAACTTGGACTTCTCTTCTTGCTTTGGTGCCTGTTCTTTGGACTGTCTCCTGGAATTCGACCCAGACTTGCAAACTGACTATGAACTCAGAATTCCCTTGTGCCTGGATGAGTGCCTAGCCAGAATCGGGGGCTGCACCTGGCCTCACCACTGACACCGTCCTGCCACCCAAGCGACTGTACTAAGCTGCCCCCAAAAGGAGCAGGTGCAATAGTTTCATTTAAAAAATAAAAAAAATATTTTTCATAATCCATGCTTTCCATGCTTCTTTGGATGTTTGGGGAGGGGGGAGTTGTGGGGAATGGCAGTATGGCATAGTGATACACTGCTTTGGGGGCTGGGGATTGGAAGGGACTCATGAGTGAAATTGCATCCGCCTCTTCCCTCCCTCTGAATCTCTTTCCTGTAACTAAGACCGCTTTTAGACGTGCATGGTGCACATGTGGCATGAATTCACGCCACGTGTAAAAATCCAATGGGCGGGGTTTAGGTGTAGCATCTCGCGCATTATAGTTGGTTGCACATTCTTTTAAAACTGCGAACTAAATACCCCGATATTGACCTAAAGTGGCCTAAGTTAAGCACGTGCACCTGCATCGTCTCAAACTAATGAATATATCCATGTCTCTCTTGATGTTCACCTCTCCCTCATCTCCCCCTTCCTTGTCTCTTAGATTGTAAGCCCTTTGGGGTAGGGCCCTGTCTGTAACTATTGACTGTACAGTGCCAGGTACATTGCTTGTGCTATATAAATAATAATAATTATTATTAATTAATAGGGTGTGCAAATGCACCTAAATTGGGAGAGTGAAGGGGGAGAGGCCACTGGCCATGCACTTGGGGGTAGGGAAGGGCCATAGTACTCCAGTGAGGAAAAGCCTCCCCCCGGGTGCAAAGGGAAAGATTGTAGGAAAGCCACAGGCAAAGGCTGGGTGCTGACGATTTGCATAGTAGCTGCCTGCACGCAACTAGGCTGTGAATGCCAATAAGAAATGTAGAGGCAGAGGCTGCAGCAGGCTAATCTATTAATGCCAATAGGGAACACACAGGCAGAGGCTTGCAGCTGGCTACTATAATGCCAATAGGGAATGCACATGGAAAAGCTGCCAGCCAAGTGCTAAGGGGGAGGTGGATGGACCAGAGGGAAACACAGTGACAGACGAGAAACATTTTTAATGCCTGATACCACAAAAAATAATTTAAAATCATTTGCCTCCCAGAGCTATAGCCCAGAATAAATAACCAGCTGTGGCGGCTTCTTCTTCCCATGGTTCGCCGCAGTTGAGGGTCATGATAGGGGGTAGGATACTGAGAAGGGAGGGGGCTTGGTGGGGGCAGCATGGCAAAGAAGAGCACCTGCCCGTTTCTTAGGCTCTACACACTAAACGTGTGAGTGGTGGTTGCATGGACTGAACCCTGACTCCAGCAGGCTATCATCCTATTTGTTAACACCCTTAGATTCCATCATTATTTCAACATACAGAATGGAGCAGAAGATAGCTGGGTTTTTTTGTATTATGTAAAATCTCAGTAATGTTCTGGGCAAATACAAGATGTGTTGTAGGCACTATGAAAATTTGATCGGTCCTTTTCACTCGCCCAGAAAATTATTGCCTCCTTCCAATTGGAACAAAAACTACCATGAACCGATGGACAAGTGAAAAATATTATGGTATTTCAAAGTTGGGCTGAAGGTGCATACTAAAAATGATGATGATGATGATAACAGAGGTCATTTTTAGACAAGCTGTGTTTAGGGGGAGAGGGCAGGTCTGTGTGCACTCACTGGAGTGCACATGCACTTCTACTGGGTGGGGGAGGTTTTAGGCCATTTTCACATGGACACACACACACCCCGCACATGTGTGCGGGTGGGAGGGCACCCGTGCAAACACCACGGCAGGTGCGGGGGGGATGGGGGTGTGCCCGAGAGAACACCACAGGCGGTGGGAGGGGGTGCGTCTGCACTCCCACGCTCTACCCACCTCCACCCATCACCCATGCATGGAGCAACGGGTGCCAATGCCCGATGCTCCATGCATGGAGATGGGTGGGTATCCGTGGGAACGCACCCCCACGCACCCACCGTGGCACCCACCCATCCTCCCCACGCTGCCGGCCTGTTTGAAAAAGGCCTTAGACAGCGGTGGATGGGTGTGTGCTCAGTGTGCGCCCCTATCCACCCGCTGGCCACCCATGCCTCCCCGCATGGAGCAACCCACATTTTCCCCAGTTGCTCTGTGTGGGGAGATGGGTGGAGGTGTGTCGGTTGCAGGAGCATGTGCCCACCCACCACCACTTTTGAATGGGTGGTACCACATATGTCCACTGGGTGGACTTGCATGGTACTGTCTTGTCTAAAAACGACCAGAATTTGGTGTCAGCCAAAGTACTTTCTAGCTTCGGCAGTTTGTCTGATCCTGAAGCAGACCTGGCTTAAGTCATTTTAATGCATTGTTTAAATGGAAGAGCCTTGATAGGTTGAACGTCCTTCACTTATTCCTAAGCACATACATCAGTGTGTTCTTATCTGTAGACATTTTCCTTCTTCAGAAGATTTGTAGGTTTATTTCACCAGTGGTTTGGAATGGTTATCTCAGTTTTGTTAGCACAACATAACTACAACTTCAAAATTTGATGCAACTTCTGGAAGTTGCTTTGTGTCTGACCTTGGAAAATGATAAAGTGACAAAAATGTACAGCCTTAACCTGGTGTAGAAATGGAAGAAATACTCTGGGTTGCACTGAAAGATACCCTCTATGACATGATTACCTATTCGTGTGTCATTTCATTTCTTGTTCTCCCACTGACTGATTCAAATTAAATCTTTCTGTAATCAGCCAGCAGTTTCAGGTTTAATGTATACCTGAACTGTCAGCTTCTGCATTTTTGTATTGTCTAAATGCATCAGAGACCTGCTGATATGACACATATGAAATAGTCCAGTTTTTCCTATGAATGCTTATTTCGTATTCTGCATTTTTCTCTCCTTCACATAGACCTTTTCTACCCCTTTAATTTTCTCTTTGCTGAATTATATTCAAAGTTATTAGGCCATGTACTTAGACCTCTTTGCTACCCTTCTGCATCTGTGTATTCTGGTTTAAAGATATTATTTTAATACTACTCTAAGACTATGGTCATGGTTGGGCATGAGCCGGAAGGGAACACTGGCAGCCAGTGGCAGCTCTTTCCACTTCACTCAAGAAGGGGATAGTTGTAACTGGTCTGCAAAATGCTAAGTACAAGTGCAGAGAGGCCAGCACTGACTAAAGTATATCTGGCATATCAGAGTGGTGTATCTAAGTTTCGTCATGGCTTGCTTCCCAGACTTTCACCCAATGGGGAACTGACAAGCATGCTTCTGCAAGCATACCTTGAATACACAAAACACCTCCCTCCATGGCAATCTTGTGATAAAGCTGTTCTCCACTCCTTGTGTGTCCCCTGCTTCTATAGAACCATATTTTATCCCTAAACTGATAGACCTGGCCTACAAGATTTAATTGACACTCCACACCTTTGAGTCTTACCTCAGCATATAACCAGACATTTAGAGTGACAGCGATCTATAATATTTAAAAGCACTGACTGTCAAAACTACCATGGAGCCAGGATTACATCTTTCTGTAATATAACATGTTTAAATCGAATGCAACTCTTGAAGGCCCTTTTTACACGGGCCGCACAAGGGCGACCTGTGCGCCGTTGCATGTGTGGTAGGTGTGGGGAGGGTGTAGACGGGTGCACACCAATCTCCACCCACTTCCACCCATCTATACGCACGGAACCACTGCTGTTTTCACCAGTGGAGGTGGCTGTGCATGCGTGTGCATTGGGAGTGTGCATGCGTGTGCATTGGGAGTGTGCATGCGTGTGCACTGGGAGTGTGCATGCGCGCGCGCACCCACCCACCGCGGCCATATTTCTGGGTGTTCATGTGGGTACGTCTCGTGTAAAAAGAGCCTAAATCTACAAAAAGCCTACTGGAGATTCTTGTGACGAACCATTCAAGGATTTGCTAATACTACACCAGTTATGCCAAGTGAATTAATAAACTTGTAAATACCTGCTCCTATATCTTCTAAATCCCTTCTGCAACTTCATCACATTTCAGCTTCTGAGGTAGGCAATTAGAGCTAACTTATTCTGGGGTTCAGGATTGCCTTTTCAGTGCCAGTATTCAACTCTATAGGCTCATTATTTAATAACTATATTTCAAGGTCTAAAAATCTACTGCTAATCTGAACAGTGTGCTAGTTTTTGTTGAATGCTGGAGTTGACTTGAAGCAACAACTTCTCAAGTTTGAAGCACTAATTTCAATTCAGTTCTGATCTCACCAATTGAAAATATTTCTAATCAGATTGCTGTGATGGGGAACTTTTGAACATAAATGTTTTAGTGACATTAGGTCAGTTTCTCATGGAATTAACTTTCCTTAACTACACACATAACAGTCTAATCATACTGGTATCAGCTAAAGGTTGAATGAAAGCATGAAGAAAATTAACACTTACCTACTTACTGTCATTCTAACCCAAGAGAGAAGCAAGTTAGTGAATCAGAATGGAAATACTGTATATTGCTCATCTCAGCAAAACAGAGGTAACTAGCAAATAAAGACATAAAAAGCATCATGCTGTGCCAGAACAATAGGCCATTGGCCAGTATTGTCTCTAATAGTGGCACATCTCATTTGCTTGGGATAAGTACCTAACAGGTCATAATGGGGCGATCCATTCCCTGCCATTGAACTCCCAGCGCTTGACAATCAGACGTTACATTAAGAACATAAGAAGTGCCATACTGGGTCAGACCAATGGTCCATCTAGCCCAGCATCCTGTCTCCGACAGTGGCCAATCATGGTGACTTGGGAGAAGCACCCAACAGGTCACAATGGGGGATCCATTCCCTGTTGTTTCCCCCCAGCTCCCGTCATGTTCCCTGATCCTGTCTGGCTAATAGCTGCTGATGGACCTAACTTCCAGAAACTTGTCCAAACCTCTTTTACACTCACTATAGTACTGGCCCTTATCACAGCCTCTAGCAGTAGATTCCACAACCCAATTATACACTGAGTGAAAAAATATTGTCTTTTATTTGTTTTAAATTTGCCACCCATGAGTTTCATGGAGTGTCCTCTAGTTCTAGTACTAGCTGAGAGGGTAAATAACTGCTCCTTGTTTATTAGTTCCACACCACTCATGATTTTATAGACCTCTATCATATCTCCTCTCAGTCGTCTCTTCTCCAAACTGAAGAGCCCCAACCTACCAAGCCTCTCCTCATACGGGAGCCCTTCCATGCCCTTGATCATTTTTGTTGCCCTTCTCTGTACCTTTTCTAGTTCAGCTATGTCTTTTTTGAGATGGGGCGACCAGAACTGCACACAATATTCGAGGTGCGGTCGCACCATTGATTTGTATAGAGGCATTATGACATCCTCAGTTTTATTCTCTATCCCCTTCCGAATAATTCCTAACATTCTGTTTGCTTTTTTGACTGCTGCTGCGCACTGCGCTGTGGATTTCATTGTATTGTCCACAACCACCCCCAGATCCTTTTCCTGAGTGGTAACTCCTAGCTTAGTACCCAGCATTGTGTACGCATAGTTTGGATTATTTTTCCCTACGTGCATCACTTTGCACTTGTCCACATTAAATCTCATTTGCCATTTAGATGCCCAGGCACCCAGTGTCGTAAGATCCTGTTGCAGTTCCTCACAGTCTGCTCGTGTTTTAACTACCTTGAATAACTTGGTGTCGTCTGCAAATTTGATCACCTCACTCTTAACACCCTTTTCCAAATCATTAATGAATACATTAAACAGCACCGGTCCCAATACAGATCCCTGAGGCACACCACTTTTTACATCTCTCCATTGTGAAAACTGACCATTTAGTCCTACCCTTTGCTTTCTATCTTTTAACCAGTTTCTGATCCATAGTAAGACACTACCTCCTATCCCATGACTTTTTAATTTTCTCAAGAGTCTTTCATGAGGGACCTTATCAAATGCTTTCTGGAAATCCAGGTACACTATATCTACTGGGTCTCCCTTGTCCACATGCCCCAAGCTTAGTTGGTTAATAGCCATTAATGGACCTACCCTCTAAGAACTTGTCCAATCAGTTTTTAAACGCAGCTATACTACTGGCCGTGACCCCATCTTCTGGCAACAAATTCCACAAACTAATTGTGTGTTGAGTGAAAAAATACTTTAACATTTCAATTCATCTTCACTTCCTAATATTAAAATAGTGTTACTTATATCTCATTAACACTATGTTAGAAGCTTTACCAGCAGGCATAAGGTCAGAGCTGATACCACAAAATATTAGGCCACAATCCATGAGCCACTTACTTCAAAGTAGTCCCACTGAAGTCCCAACTATGCTCTAGAGTAAGTAGTTGGTGGATCGTGGCCTTAATATTTGGGATTCAAAAGACTGTGGCTTGTGCTAGGTGATCTTTAGTGGCATGTACTGAGCTGCCCTGTATTCATACACAGGCCTACAGTTAAACCTGAAACAGAATACGCAAAAAAATAATTATAAGAAAACACTGCTGATCAGTAAAGAATCTCTTAGAGGGGATTAGAGGCCCTCAAACAAGAAAGGCAGTAGAAAACATTCAACACTAAACTATTATGTGGGCAGAGGTGAAATTTCAACTTTTTTTTTCCAGCTGTGGAGGCCCAGGACCAAAAAAACATGAAAGTGGATTAGAAAGACGGTGTGAAAATGGTTTAATTTGCAGCAGCTGTCATGGCTTACACTGAATTAATAAACACCTGCAGAAAAAATTAAGACAAGCACTGAAGGCTGATGAGTCGTTACAGCAATGGTAGCACAGAAAACTGATATATCTTCAAAGGCTATTCGAATTTAAATTGGGGAATATTTTTCAAAATAATACATTACTTAGTAAAATGTACTATTATTCCAGCTTGAAAATGCTAACATTATTCAACGAATTCATCTATTACAGAGTCTCATTATATTATCCATTTCCACACATTTCCCAGCTAAAACAAATGAAAATTTAAATAAATAAAATCTTAAATTAAAAAAAAAATAGATAAAATTTAAACAAATAAATAAATATATTTTCTGGGCGGGTGGGGATACAGAATGGTGGGTAGGTTTGGGGTAGGGGTGTGAGATTGGATGTAGGGAATGGGGAGGCGGTATTGGGTGGGTTTTGCAGGGGGGTTGAGGGCGTATAGGTTTTTTTGGGAGGTTGTATTTTAAATGTTTCTATTTTTTATATGGTTTTATATACGTTTTTATATGTTATGTTTTATTTTGTAAGTTGCCTTGAGCCTTTTTGAGGGAAAGGTGGGATAAACATTTAAATAAAATAAATAAATAAAAACAAAGAAATGAAAAAAACCAAGACTTTTTAAAGAAAAGTTTTTACAAAGAATGAGGGAAAGGGAATTCTAGATTACAGTGAGTCTAATGGTGCACAAACATTTCCCTCTGCTTTATGAATCTCATGGCAAATATTCTAATGCAGTGCTATTGAAGTGAAATGTCCCCTCAGATCCAGTGCCTGTTACATTGCATGTCTTTCCTTGTGTTCTTGCATGTTCATGCAATACCGTAGCAATGTTAAAGCAGATTTCAGTCAGATGTTGGTAGCAGAGTGTGTGAAGTTGCAGCTATGTTGTTTATGCATAAGACAGCAAATTTTTTGCTTTTTGGTACCTGTAAGAGATGGAGTGAAAATCTTTTAAAGACATTAATGGCAGTATAGTACAGAATGTGATGTCGATAAACAACGCTTTAATCTTATTTTTTTGTCTTCTTAGGGGTTTTTCGCTTGGTTTTTTTTGCAAGGACTGTGCCTTTATTTACCTTCCTTGACACACAGATCCCAGTCTGATCCAAAATAGACTTTACTATTGATGCACTGATATCTGTCTGAGAGGTACTGAATAGAATGCAAGTCAGAGCAGAATTAGTGGGTGTCAATTTGGGGAAGAAGGAAAGGGCAGTGGTACTGGTTATACTTCCCTAATCTTTTTCTCAGGAAGAATGAGATCATGAGATTTTCATCCAGGGTTTGGATGGGAGGATAACCCTTCTTGGACATCTCATCAATTTGTGGAAACATCTTGTCTTTTTTACACCCTCCAAGAGATTATTGACAGCTGATTCTTTGCACTTGAGGCAACTACTGTTGCAACAATAGGAACATACTGCTGTATCTCCTACACAGTAAAATCAGGTTGTCAGGTGAATGGCACCCAAGGTCTGTATCCTTATTTGGCTGCTTCGAAAGGTTTTCTTGTTAGAGAGGAGAGCAACCAGTTTGTTAAAATTAAAATGTATTAATACAGACACGGTTATGAAAGCACAGCATGAGTTGTCACTCATACCAAAAGATACTGCAGAATTCAGAAACAAACAGCCGAAAAAGCTGCTACTAATGGTACTGTTACTGCAATGCTTCGGAACATTACTCATAGACACTGACATGTCTAAAGAGCTTGGTAACCACGCTGAATTGTTTCAGAAATTGTACTGTTCTTAACATTGTTCACATAATGACATTTCAGCTAAGGGTACACAACAACAGTTACATGACACAACACCAGCTAAGGGTAAGCCTAAGGGTACTTCTGCCACCTGGTGGCTCCTCGGTGGCCAGTAGGTCAGCCACTCTCACCTCGGTCTTCTCTGTCTCTTCTCTACTACCTATCCTCCCCACCATCATGCCTGCCCTAATCTCTCACCTTCCCTCTCCCTCCTTCTCTCCTTTCCCCCCCTCCCTTCCTCCTCCCCAGCCCATCACTTCTCTCCAACCTCCTCACACTTCCTCCTCCCCCTTGGCTACCTTCCCCCCTGCTCCTCCCCCACCCTCCCTATCTCTCGTCTGCCCCCGCCGCCCCCTTCTCCCAATCTTATCCCCATTCCCTGCCTTCCCCCTGATCAGCTCCCATTCTCCTGCTCCCTTTGGAACTGTCACTCCTCTGCCAATAAAGCCCCCTACATCCATTATCTCTCTTCCTCTCTCACTCCCTCCAGCTCCTTGCCCTTACTGAAACTTGGATCTCCCCCTCTGACTCTGTCACCCCTTCCAACCGCTTTCTCCTCCCCCCTCTCTCCTTCCCTTCCTTTGAGGCTCACTCTGTGTGCCTCTACTCCCCCCTCCATCTCCGTGTAGCTGTCATCTACAGCCCCCCTGGCTCTCTCTCTTCCTTTCTCTCTCAATTTGAGTTCTGGCTCACTTTCTTCCTCCCCACTCTCATCCTCGGTGACGTCAACGTTCGCGTTGATGTTCCTTCCCAGCCCTCCATCTCTCGCTTCCTCTCACTAGCCTCCTTCTTCAACCTTCACCTTTGGACCAACTTCCCCACCCATGCTAACGACCATTCTCTTGACCTCGTCTTCTCTAGGAATTGCTCTGTCTCTGAACTCTCCTTCGATCCTCATCCCATCTCTGACTACTTCCTTGGCTCTTTCAACGTCTCCCACTGTCCCCACTCCTCTTCCCTGTCTCAATGCCCCTTCCGTGACCTGCAGGCCATTAACCCCCTGGACTTTGCCTCCTCTCTCTTCCCCCCTTCTCCCCTCAGTCTTCTCCTCCTCCTTCCCTGACTCTCCCATTTCTGCTTTCAATGCCTCTCTCTCCTCCACCCGTGACTCCCTTGCCCCCCTCTTCTCCCACCCTGCCTGCTCCCACAACCCCTGTCCTTGGCTCACCCCCAGTATCTGCCACCTCCGCCTCTGCACCCGTGCTGCTGAATGCCTCTGGCGCAAATCCCACTCTCATGCCGACTTCCTTCACTTCAAATTTTCTCTCTCCTCCCTTACTTCTGCTATCTCCCTCGCTAGACAGCATTAGTACGCCTCCTGCATTAAGTTCTGTTCTCAGGACCCTCACCACCTGTTCTCCACCTTTGACTCCCTCCTCAAGCCCCCCTGTCCTCCTCCTCCTCCTCCTCTCCTTACTGCTCAGGATCTTGCTTCCTTCTTCACCTCCAAGATAGACATGATCCGCCTTGACATCGCTTCCCACTCCTCTCCTCTTCCTACTCCCTCCCCTTTCCCTCCTCTCCCTCCTATCCTCCTTCCCTCCCACTTCCCTTGAGGAAATCTCCTCCCTGCTCTCCTTCTCCAACCCTTCCACCTGCACCCTTGACCCCATGCCCTCCTGCGTCCTGACCTCCATTGCTTCCACTGTGACCCCTTCCCTCCTGCACATCATCAACCTCTCCCTCTCTACCGGCTCATTCCCCTCTGCCTTCAAGCATGCCACAGTCTCTCCTATCCTCAAAAAGTCCACTCTTGACCCCTCTGACCCTTCTAGCTACCATCCTGTCTCCTTCCTTTTGCTTCCAAGCTTCTTGAACGTGTTGTCTACTCCCGCTGCCTCGACTTCCTCTCTGCCAACTCCTCCCTTGACCCTCTCCAATCTGGCTTTCGCCCCCTTCACTCTACTGAAACTGCTCTCGCTAAGATCACCAGTGATCTTCTTGTGGCTAAATCTATTCACCTCTACTCCATTCTTGCCTTCCTTGACCTCTCTGCTGCCTTTGATACCGTTGACCACTCACTCTTGCTGGACTCACTTCACTTCCTTGGCTTCCGTGGCTCTGTCCTCGACTAGTTCTCCTCCTACCTCTCTGACCGCTCCTTCAATGTGTCTCTTGTCAACTCCACCTCCTCCTCCCTTCCCCTCTCGGTTGGTGTTCCACAAGGCTCTGTCCTTGGCCCTCTCCTCTATCTATACCCTGTCCCTAGACAAACTCATTGCCTCTCATGGCTTTCAATATCACCTCTACGCTGATGACACTCAACTCCGTCTCTCTACTCCCTCTCACTCTCCATCTATTCAAGCTCACCTCACCAGCTGTCTCTCTGACATCTCTACCTGGATGTCTCAACGTCAACTCAAACTCAACATGGCTAAAACTGAACTCCTTATCTTCCCCCCTCATCCTTCCTCTCCC
>QEPC01012398.1:1921213-1949255 GCA_003113815.1 Sphenodon punctatus
CCCAAGAACCACGTACCAAAATCTTCATATGGCCAAGAGACACAAGACGTGCGCATGGCTCTTTGAAACATCTCCCAGGCTTAGTCTCTCCTGCATTGTGATTGACTGGCAGAATGGGTGCTCTGTTATCCTGACTGCTAAAATTCGGAGGAGCAGCTGCAATTCAGCTGCTGAGACTTAAATGCAGTGAACTAGGACACAGGAGGACCTCCTAATAATGCAGTGTGAAGTCTGGGACTGTCACTTGCCAAGAGTCACACTTGAACTGGCCAAAAGCCCATGTGGCTACTGAGCCACAGTTTTCCCACCCCTGGTCTACAACAAACGTTCCTTCTAAATCTATGCATAGAGAGGACTCTCTATGAATGGAATTTGTGTGACGGTGCACGTGTGTGTGTGCATGCACACAACATTGCCCTAGACCATGTGTAAGGGTAGTAGAAGACGGCTGTGTAGGGAAGGCAATGGATTGGCTGAAGATACAGCTGTCATTCTTTCCCAATCCTTTTTGCTTAGGCAAAAAAGAGAGAAAATCTGGGGTTGTATGATCTTTTCTGTGAATGAATGCCCTCTTGGGAGGTAGCTGCATTTGGGCTGCATTCAGTACAGCTGTGCTGCAGGGAGTCTGGTGTTGGGGAGGAATGGTGGCAGTCAGAAGAGAAGCCAAGGCACAAGGCCTCCATGTGGATGTCCCTGGCCTCCCTTGAATCCTCAGATATTCCCCAAGTGCAGGGGAAGGACTTCACATAATATTGTTGGCTTAAGATGGTTTGATGTGCTCACTGTGTGTTTGCATGTGCACTGCTGGCTCTGCCTACCATTGGCTAGGCTCAGCTTACCGTTGGCCTGTCCCCTCCCACTTCTGGCCCCGCCCTGCGCCCTACCAGCCTTGAAACCCACCAGACGCCACTGGGGGACGTGCATTGCAAGCTTATCCATGTTGTGACAATTTTGAAAGAACTCTTCAGTTAATCCTGCTAGATTTCTCTCATCCAGATATTTACAGTCTGAATAACCCAAAAGATCTGCATGGGGAATTGTATTGTGATTACTGTTCCTTGCCAGATCCTGCAGTTGTTACTCAGACAAAGCTGATGAGCGCTGGCTGTAAGACTGAAATGGTTAAAATTTCCCAAACCCAAGACACAAGCAGGGTGAAAACAATGATGATGTGCCAGTGGAAGAATATATTTGCTCAAATGCCTAAACAGAATCAAATTCCACATGGCTGTCTCAGTTTTAGCTCTCCTGGCTCAGACAGATATTTACTTGGTACATGATGGTAAAATGTTTTAGAGATGTGCTATGCTTTACTCTGCTGTCTTTGGAGGCTGTTGAAGTCCGGCTGTCACCTAGAGTCATAGAGTCACAAGGCTAGAAGGTACTTCAAGGGTCATTTAGACCAGCCCCCTGCACCACCACAGGTCCTGCCATACCCCAACCATCTGCACTGGCACCTATGCATACCCTGCAACATGTATTTTTCATAAGTGGCCTGGAAAAATATACATAGGTGGCAACCCTAAGGTTGTGACCAAGGCTAAGAGATGAGGGTAGTTGTTTCTGCCTACCAGAATAATGCCACGGAGACATTGGTAACTGTGTGCAAATTGGAGCCACCTTCACACTGCTCTAATTTATGGAACTGAACATATCCCCCCATGCATCCAAATGACTGGTGTGCAGACGTCAAGGCGTGCATTGAGCACTACTCAGAATCTGGGATTCTAGCTTGCTGCCAGACTTACCTGTCTCCAAAACACTCATCCACATTGTAATGTTAAGGTATTAATCACCTACCACAGCTCCACCCCTGCAAATCTCTATCCATAACAATGGTCTTTCATCCAGCCATGGGGAGAGGGTTGATGTTCCTCAAGAACCTCTCTTTAGGGTAAATATACACTGTCACAAGCTGTAATGATTATTTTCTCTGACCTTTCTGTTAAATAGTGAAGGTCAGGTTTGGCGAGAAGGAAGTCAACAAGCAGATTCTACTTCTTTGTCCTTTTGCAGACCACCTTAATAAGAAAATGCCCGAATACGAGTTCTCTGTTGAGCTTCAGGCTAGAATTACTTAAAACTAGTTTCATCGATGCTGGTTGGCCCTGATCTCTTCAGGGGTCCTCAATCCCTCTGCTGACCAACATCTGTTCTGAGAGCGGAGCATGCCCCTCTTTAGCCACTTGCCAACTCCTTAGGATATTCTCTTGAGACTTTCTTCTTCCACTGCCCATCATCTCCCATTCTTAGTCCTCCTTTACCTCCTAGCTCCTCCTGCCTCCTTATCGCATAGCTCCTTCCAGCAAAGTTGACTGTAATAGGATGTGGCCCAGCCAGGCCATAAGTTCTTGTAAGACCAGGCCCTTTGCTCTCATGAGTCTGCTACCGCTATCTTCCAGTTGTTTACCATCCCCTCGTGGTGGTGATGTCATTCCAGAGATTGTCACTTCTGGGGAATAGCTCTGTTGTCTCAGCTACCACATAACTTTATCTATGAGCTTCTGCCCATAGTCCTGAGGCCTCTACCTTAAGATGGTCAGTTTGTGGCCCCTTCCCAAAAGGATGATCCTACACTTTGTGGTGCTCAGGACCTTTATTGTTCCTTGGGCATCTCCCGTGCTGTTGTTCTGAAACTTGGGCATTTCTCTCTATGGAGAGGATGTCTCTGGAGTCCTTGTCCCTTCCTGCTGTCTCCCTCCTACTGCTCTTCATTAGTGATCCTTCCTTGCCAAAGTGCTCATATCAGCTCAGGTTTCTGGGCTGTTTCCTGCCCTATCTTGCTAATGCCTAATGCCTGGCTGGCCTTATTATTGCCAGCACTCTATTCTTTTTCCCAGCTTTTCTTGTCTGGACTCTCCTGCCCCAACAACTTGTCCCATGCCTCTAACCAAGGAACTTTCTCTGCTCCCCCTGCTTGATTTACAACTTCTACTCACCTGATTGTAATTGCCCTCACCTGAACTGACTGCCCCTTTATGGACCTCAGGTGACCAGCAGCAGACTGCTGGCCAACCACAGGCTTTGTCCCACAAGAGCTCACCCACTGTACCCTGCCCCACTGCTTCTCTGATTCTAAACCTGATAGTGCCCTGGTTGTCAAACTACTCTCAGCCATACCCTGTTCAAATGTCAAATTCAGCAGCTCTTAGGTTAGGTGAAGACAGGGCTTGCGAGAAGGAAGGGAGGACCCCCAAATCTTATTTAACTTGTGAAAAACCCAAACTGGTTATTTACCCACCCTGACCCTCTTCTTCCTCCCTCTCTCCCCCAACCTCCTTATTAGTGGTTGCTATTTACCAATGAAGACAGATCTGTGTTCTAGATGATGATATTAAGTGTGCCACTTTTTATTTAAACCTTCCTATTTTCACAGGGAAATTAATCCTTGCACCATAATACCGCATTTGTGTTTAACTGTCAAATTAAACTCCGCAGACACAGCTCTTTGTAGTCTCCCTTACATTCCACTCCAGGTTTTGCTGTTTGTTTCTTTCATTACGGCTGGTGACAGTTTTTGGTTTCAATGATTTATCAACGGTTTCCTTTACCCACAGCATCTATTCTTCCGACTGGAAGTCTGGCATGATTGGAAGCTTGAAGGAAAACCACAACTGAATAGCCTGGCACTCACTTTAACACTCATCTCCAACCACAGGCTGATACGGTTACTGGATTTGACTAACGGTTTTCCATCAGCCCAACTGTAGACACATGAGATAGCAGCCAGAAAAGCTTAGAAGGACAACAGGAGCTAAGCTAAAAGCTGTATACACATAGATTTTTTTATCTAGCTGAATAGGACTGTCACTCTCCTGAGACCTCTTCACTGCTAATCCACTTGCTGATGCTTAGAAATACTATACCTGCACCTACTGAAGGCGCTTTTTTGTCACTAATTTAGGACTGAACTTAAACTTGCTTTTCAGTACACCACAACTACATAAACCAGTGTATGCTTCTGTCCTTCCCTTGTCTGTTAGTGGAGCTTGAGTCAAACTGTCATTATTTTGTCAGACTTGGGAGGTCATTGCATTAAGTTATCAGCCTGGGTTCATTCAGCATCGATGATTTGGGTCCAAGAGTTCAGCAGAAATGCTGAAAAAAACCCTCTCTAAAAGGCCAGCCACCTGTCTGGAGTGGAAGAAAAATCCTATTTCATTAGGTCTGGCTTGGAAAAACCATCAGCCTCCTACACATCCAGCACGTGAATAGCAGGCATAAAGGAGTAAAAGTGCAAAGCACAGAAATCTGAATGCTGACTACATCTTTCCAAGGGATGAACCTTCTCCCAGTACACTTGGTCTGGACTGTGGTGAACTTTTATAGCACTCACATTTAAATAATTCTTGTTAACAAAACAATATGTTTCCAAAAATGGCAACGAGTGATGACAGCTTAAACTGCAGAGAGAACCTTGGTTCAGTGATGGGAGCTACAGAGCTGTTACAAATGTAGGCAGCAACGCTCACTTTTATGTTTTAAAAGGAAAGAAAAAGTTGGTGCTTTCCTGGCACCAACATTTAAATGAAATCTAACAGATATGTCTGCAAAACATGTCTTTGTGCCCTTGCTCTGGTAGATATGCTGTCAGATGTTTCACTGGAAAACACAAGATAATATAATTTCAAATATTATGTTTGAAATTGTTGCAGGATAAAGAAAAGTTGTTTCTTATGCTACATTTAAGGGCTTTATAACTTTCCAAAGAAGTTACAAGTTTTGAGCAGAATTCCTAAAAATGTTTTAGGACAGCTGTCTCTTCCTCCCGGAACAGTCAGTTGTATGATCCCATATATTTTGCCCTTTTCTTCTTTGGTTTTCTCCTTTCTTCTCCTCTTCCCATTTCTAATGGGGAAATCCTCTGATGTTCTTGTCTTTTCTTAGCTTCAGTGTGCATTTCAAAAATGTATCAAAGTAGGTTTGGGGACAAAAAAGAGGTAAAATTTGGCAGGAAATTTTTACAGTAGACAAGGTGCAGAGGTGCAGGAATGGTTTTTTTGAAAGCTTAATATCTAGCAGTGCCATCAGTATAGCAGCTATACATACTCAAGCAGAGGAATACAGCTGATAGAAGAATAGATGTAGCCAGCTGCCACGGTCATCACTAAAATAGTACAGTGCCTACCAGAGGTCAACAACTAGATGAAAAACAGCTGATTCAGACTAAACGAGGGCATGGCTGAGTATTGTTGCCTGTAAGTAAGAGTCACTAAGGATGCCGACATTCCTGCACATCAAAGGTACCTGCTCCATCTCCAAAGTATTGGGAAGCGTGTAGGTCTTGTTAGACTTGCCACTAGTCTTCCTTCTGCCTCCTTTCACCACCAGCTGCTTATGGGTATTTTCAGACGTTACAAAATCACACTCAACCACAGTGAACCACACTCAATCCCGCGGCGGGGCCAAAGCGCCCTGAATGTCTGTTTCGCGGGTGCCAGATGTTCACCACAGACAATCCCCACCGGGGGTCAAAAATAACCACGCTTCTGGAGCTCCGGCCCAGACCATCTCCGAAAGCGTGGTCAAAGCAATTCCCACCGGGAAACAAAAAAAAGTAACTTATGAATGGCAACCACCGGCCGGAATCAAGCAAAATGATTCCCAGCCGGGGACAAAGCACGCAGCGTTGCTGCCAGGGAACCAGCAACAACACAGGCTGTGGAGGGAGATTTAAAGGGCACCCGGCAGCAGGGGAACGTGACGGGATGGAGCGAGGCGGAAGGGAGAGGAGAGCAGTGGGAGAGAGAGCAAGGGAGGAGGAGGTAGAGGAGGCAGTGGAGGCACAGGCAGAGGAGAAGGTGGTCATGCTGCACCTGGAGGAGGTGGAGGGACAGCAGCAGCAGCCGGGACGGGTTGACCCGGCACCCGCTGCCAGCCCGGGGGACGAGGTACCCCGGACATGGGTAAGGGGCCAAAGCAGGGGGGGCGGCACAGGGGCCCCAAGGTGGGCAGGCGGGCCGGCAGGGGGGGAAAGGGGGAGGGACTTGGGGCTACAGCAACGCAGTAACCAACCCCCCCTTTACGATCCGCAGACTCGGAAACGGGCCCAGGAGCCCGAGCCCCTGGAGGACAGGGTCAGAGGCCTGAGGAGGAGCAGGAGGAGGAGGGAGAGGACCACGACCCAGAGGGTGCCCGAGGGAGATGACCGTACCATCGAGTGGGGTAATGGGGGCACAGGGAAACCCAGAACTTTATCTGCATCTGGGAAACCCTGGAGCACCAGCTGGAGCTGGCGGTCAACCAACGCAACAAGCACGTCTTCAGGGAGATCGTTCAGGAAATGGAGGGAGCAGGGCATCGCAGGACAGTGGCCCAGTGTATGTCAAAGGCCAAGGAGCTCAAGAGGGGGTACAAGGCCATCAAGGACAACAACCGGTGGTCCGGGCAAAGCCCGGACCGCCCCCTACTATGATGCCCTGGACCACATCCTTCACATGAAGGGGTCCATAGTCACCCTGCGTCTCGTGGGGAGCACCATGGTCCAGGGCAGGGAACAGGCCAAGGTACCCCCTCCCCTTGCCACTACCGGAGAAGACCCCAGCTCCAGGAGCCCCGCCCCCCAAGAGGAACGCCCCGGGACCTCAGGGACAAGCAGGCCCCCCCGCACGCGCCAGCCCCAAGAGCCCCCAGCTGCGGTCCCTAGCGGGAGAATCCAAGGCTGGCACCCTGGTCACCAACAGCCAGTGGACACAGGGGGATTTTAGCCACACCGAGGGGCCAGCCTCGGAGGGCTCCAAGACTGACATTGCGGGTAAGCTGGCGGGCGAAACAGGACCCGGGACGGGGGCGACGGCCCGAGGGGGGGAAGGGGGCACGTGGGGCCGCCCTCAGCAACCTGACCCGGGGTCTGCCAGGGGACACGGACCGCCGAACCCCACCCACCCCATCCCATATCCGCACAGGGCATGGCACCCCCCAACACCCACAACAGCCTGGCAAGGGAAATGGAGGTGAGCCGCCCCAGGAGCAACCAGAGGCTCCAACACGACAAGGGGGGTGGGGGAGGCCCGGGGAGCCCGGGCGGGGAAATCGGACCCTGGGGTGGGGCTGGCCACAGGGGGCAGCCGGGGGGGCAGCGCCCCCCTCCTGTGCCACGGAAGGGGGGGCATCTGGGCAGCTAACCATCCCCTACCATGCACCCCAACAAGGTGACCTGCCATGGAGCAGCAAGGCGGACCCATGCCCCCGGCCCAACAGATGCGGGAGCACCGGACACGGGTATGGCGCCGCAGAGAGGAGAAGGCGGAGGACATTGTCCGCTCCACCACGGAGCAGGACGAGAGGATGATCGAGGCCATTGACTGCATAGAGGCGGCCACTGAAAGGGCCGTGCTGCAGGTGGAGGTGCGTCTTGAAAGGAGGTGGGAGCGCCAGGAGCACATCAGGCAGGTGGAGGCATTCGGGCAGCTGGAACAGGCCATAGACCAGATGGTCAGGGAGCACTCCGCTAAGATGGACTGGTCCCATGACATAGGCACCACCCCTGTGCCTGCTCCATGACCCATACTCGCCGGTCTATGGGCATTGCGAGCAGGGCAGCTCGGCCCATGGTCTCCCTCTGCCACTGGAGCCGGCCGGCCGCTTCACGGAGTGCCACAGCCCGGCCCCGAGGCAGGGAGCGTCTGCGCCCGTGGTGGGCTCTCCGGGCCCTTGCAGTGCTCCTGGCCATGCCCATGCGCAGCCGGGCAGCCAGGTGCACCTCTGTGGTCTGGATGTGCAGGAGGTCTGTGTGGGAGCGGTACCACTCCGCACACACGCCTAAATGCATCCCACAGGCACCCAACTGGCCCAGCTCCATGGTGACGGGTGACCCGGGTGGGTTGGGGCCGCAACTGTAGTAGGTTGGGACCGGTGTAGCCCCACCCCCCCGGTCGCACCCTGTCAACTGGCCTCGGGTTGCCCTGGATGCCCCCCAGACCGGCAGGCCCACCTCCTGCAGGGCCAGCGGGCCTGGGAGGCTGCGGGTAGCCCACTGCCCATACATGCCTTCCCGGCAGGGGGCATGGTGCTTGGTTCTGCCCTCAGGCGGGCGTGTGCGGGCAGCAGCTGCATTCCTGCTGTCATCACCTCCCACCTCTCTGTATCGGCTGCCTGATGTCCTGGGTGTCCTGATTAATGTGTAGGCTGCCTTTTCTGTGTTCTCTGTTCCAGCAGCTGGGCTGGGTCCGTACCCCATGCCTCGCTCTGTATCCGTACAATGTTGCGGCCTGTGGCCTTATTGCTTGGCCTTGGAGCTCCCTGGCTTCCTCTCCCGTCCCTCCAGGGAATGTGAGCCCCCCCTTTCATTGTGTTTAATCTCAGGCGCTTGCTGGACCATGGCCGGCCGCGCTTCCCCCGGGCTCGCGGGCCCCAGCATCCCGGATGCCCCACGTAGCTGGACCTTCCGCGAGACCATGGCCCTATGTGACCTGTGGCATTCTCCGGTTGTGCAATTGCTCCTGAGCTGCCCGGACAGCCTCATAGGTGACTACGAGAGTATGAGCTCCAGGCTTCGGTACTATGGCTATGTGGTGAGCGCCTGCAATTGCTGGCTGCATGTGGAGGCGCTGGGCCTGCATCCCTTTCCCGATGGGCGCATCCCGGAGATGAGGTGCTTGCATGTGGGGTGGTCGGCTGCGGAGAGAGTGTCCGCCCTCTATGTGTGCAGCCTGTCTGACTACACGGCCTGTCTGTCAGAGGGAGTCCTGCCCTGGCTGTGTCCTTTTTTGGCTGTGTTCACAGGGCCCGAGGTTACCAGCGGTCCCGCGGGGCGATCTATCACCGCCTGTTGGAGCTGGGTCACCTTCCGTGGCCCCACCTGCAGACTATGGCCTGTCGGTTCCCTCTGAAGTGGAGGTGGTGGTGCTGGCCGGTGTGTGGTCCAGATCCGATGTGCAGGTGGGGCTCTCCGCCCAGGATCCCTTTGAGGCGTACTACCTGGTCTCCCACCACATGTCTGCGCTGGGGTACCATCAGGGCATGCTTCAGTGGTCCCACTTCGTGCACCTGGAGGGCCACCCGGCCTGGGCCCCTTTGTGGCCCCCTGCAGCTGGCTGTGAGGCTCCCCTGTGCCTTCCTGGCCCTGGATACTGGCCCTGGTGTGTGCTTCCGCCCCTGCCCTGGTGCCGTGAGTCACTGCCCCTTCCCTCCCTGATGTCCCTGGATCGCTGCTGTGCTGGCTGTGTCTTGGGGTTCCGCTGCCCCTGCTTGTGGCTCTGGGCCCCGTCCGCGGCCCCCCGTCTGCCTCTGCAGCAGGTGTTCTCCTCCGTGACTGCCTTCTCCTGCGTCTGTGTCCTGACCTGTGTACCGGCAGCCGGCGGCCTGGGTGCCGCTGTCCTTCATGCTCTGGCCTCGCTCCCTCCTGTGTCCGTGCCCCCCACCCCCCGGGTGCCTGTGTGACTGTGGGGTTCTGGGGCCCCCAGACTGGGGCTCCGGGTTCCCTCCCGGTGGGTGTGTGTGTTGCTGGACCGGATGCCCTGCTCCTAGTCTCCGTCACGCCTCCATCCTATCCATCGCACCCTGGCTGGCGCATGGGATCCCTGTCGGCCTCCTGGACCATTTCCAGTCTGCTCCCCGGTCCGTGGGGCCTCCCCCTGTGACTGTGCTGTGCCCCTGGGGTTCCCTCCATTCCAGGACTGCCTGTGTTGCTGTGGGGGTGCCTGTGCGAGCTGTGCTGTTGTGGGGGTTCTGTTTGCTGTTCCCTTTGTCCTGCCCCGGGCCCTGGGCCGGTTTCCCCCCCTGCCCCCACCCCCCTTCCTCTCCCCTGTGCCCGGTGTGCTGTGTGTGTTGTCGGTCCCGCTGTGTGCCCCCTTCCCTTTTCCGTGCGGGTGTGTCTGTGCCCGGGCACGTGTTTGTGCTGTGTGTTCCGCTGTAAGCTCGTTTTCCCTGTGCCTGTTGTGTGCACTGCCCTGGCGGCTTTCCTCCCTCTTCTCCCTCCCTTCCCGTTTCCCTTGTGTGGGCATTCCCTTTTGACGCTTTTGGCTTCACGTCTGTGTCCCGCCCCTCCCCAATGCCTTTGGGGTGTTTTGACCACGGCCGGGAATCGGCGTCACATCTGTTGCACTGCCCCGGCCCGTGATCTGCCGGGCCGATTCCCTGCCGTGGTCCCGCTCCCGTCACATCTGTTCGGTGCCTTCTTTGACCGCGGGGGTGGTTGGGCGACTCGCCACCACTGGGAATCCACTGTGGTGACTCGGGACCGCGTAACATCTGAAATTGTAGCAATAAAATATAGTTTTATTGATATCTTATGTTCTCCTGGTCTGGACAAAGGAAGCCAGACCTTACTTTGGTCAAGCAAAGGCAAAGAGCAGAGAGAAGGTCCAGAACAGACAACAGGCCTGAGATTGTGATGGAATTCAAGCTGAAGAGACTCAACACATAGATAAGGCCCCATCAGCATACTGACAGAGGGACAAAGGCATAGCCAGACAAGTATCTTCTCCTGGCACCGCCACACATGCTAAACAAAGCATCCTGCTCAACACCTGGAGTTGACAAACAAAACCCATTCTGAACAGACAAGTGGGACATTTGCAACTCTGCTACTGACTTCCAGGTCAGGAAAGAACAATCAAGGAAAGATAAAGATGCTAATATGCTCAGGGCCCTTCCTCCCAGGAAGACGCTCTTTTGATGTGCTGAAGAACTATGTGATGTCACCATGACATGGCATCTTGCTATTACTGACCTGTACCTCAGAACTGTATACGAGACCTGGTCATGCAACATGGCTTTGGGGTGAGGGCTGGTGGTCACCAATTTGGTGAATCATGTGGCTTCACTCCCTTCCAGACCTTGCACACATGGATCACAACTTATCTTCGCTCGCCAGCAGCTCTACTCTCCAGCACCAAAGGGCCCTCTCTCAGTCTTTTCCCTGAATCAGCCTGCGTGCTTCCAGGATTTGGCCAGTCACAGGACACGTAAGATATCTTTATCTGGGGACTATCTGTATAATACTGTGTGTGTAGTATAATCCTGCCAAGAATAGCAAACCAAGGTGTGCCATTCCAATAAAGTTTTGTTTTTGTACCACATTGGAGTGGTGTTTTATGACGATCTCAATCCCAATCATTTATTAGTTACAAAATCACCCTATGACACATTCACCCTTCTTGCTGGGTGAAAATTATGACATGTACATCACTGTCAGGCTAGAGTACTGTCATTCACTCTACCTGGGGATGAAAACAGAAGCAAGGCAGAGGCCAGTTTCTGCATCTCCTCAGCAGGATGGATCCCCATGAGCATATCTCCAACATGATGCCCTCTCTCTACTGGCCTCTGCTCAGTGTTTGTTGCAAATTCCAAACTCTGGTTCTGTTCAGGGTGATTTTGCTATGGAAAAGCTTCCAGCTGAGGCTAGTATGACCCAATATCTGGACACTTTTAGATCATACTGCAAAATTAGCCTCTTTGATAAAGCTTCACTACAGATACTTATTGATTGATTTCAATTTTTAACCCTCCTCATGCTGAGGGCTCAGAAGATATATCCCTAATATCTTGATAAGAAGAAGGACAAAATATTCCATGAGGTCCATCATGGACTTTGCAATTCATTTTAAATAATGGCAACATACTATGATAATAGCCAGGCTCTACAGAAAACCCCAATACAGATTACATAACACGGAAACTTCAGCAGGAGCTGCATGTAACTATTACTTCTGTTAAATGGCATTTTTGCAGAAAGTATACACCAATGCTTTCTGCCCTGCACTGCCTCCCACTTTGTTTCTGGAAGACGTTTATGAAGCTAGATTTAAATTGCAGAGTCATATACAGTTATACAGCCACTGGTTATCTCCAAAACAGTCTCTTCCTTCTGCAAAAATAAACCAAAGTGCTCATGCTAACTGCCTCTTCTTTAAATCATGGTGAGGGCTTTCTCAGCAAAAAGTCATGAGCTTTACAACTCATTTTCCAATTTCCACCAATGATTGGCCACAGTTCCAATTTGGGGGTCTTTGCTTTATGACTTATCTCCAATTGCAGCTGGTGAGATGGGGTGGTGAATATGAAAGTGGAAAAGATGAAAAGTGGAAACACTTTATTTAGTGGAGAGATCTTGGTTTTTAAAAAAAAAATTTGTACGTTGGTGCTTGAAGCAATATATTCAGTGAGAGTTATGCTTATATAAGGTGGGATTTTCAAAAGGACATAAGTAAGGAGCCCTGTGTCCGACTGACATTCCATTGCACATGTGCTCCCAAATCATTCGGGGGATTTTGAAATCTGTCAACAGAGCAAAAACAACCACCACCGCAATGGGTAGTGTTCAAATCCACAATCTCTTTAGCATCACTGAACAGCAGTAATAGCAGTTGGTCAGGTTCACCTATTCGACATCTTAAGGCCTCACAACTCCATATTTACTGGAGGAGTAGGAAAATGAAACAGCATTCTGTTGCTTATTTGTTGTAATCGAATCGTTAGTGCTGTGATGGGGAGTATGATCTTCCAGCTGGTTAGTGCCAGCATAGTTCTCAAAACCAGTGTATGGTCCTTTTTACACAGACATTCTAATACTGATAAAATGGGTATTACATTTTATTATACATGTTGCAGGACTGCAGGTGTGCTCTATGGGTGCCCTGCAACATGTATAATAAAATGTAACGTCCATTTTATCAGTGTTAGAGTGTCTGTGTAAAAAGGGCCTAAGTCCCATTTACTTCAACTGGACATACAGAATTTGTGGAACAACTTGCTAAGGATACCAAATCCAAAAGCAATTTTTTCTCACAGTACATCAGAGGCAGGAAACGTGTTAGAGAGGCAGTTGGTATGCTAGATTATCAGGGAACAAAGGGAGTGTTCAGAGATGACAAGGCCATTGTTGAGAAACTAAACCAGTTCTCTGCATCAGTTTTTACTGCAGAGGATGTTGGGGCGATACACCAGGACTATTTTTTGTTGGTGAGGAAACTCAGGAATTATCTAAAATTAGCATCACGAAATTATTACATGAAATAGCATGGAATTATTGCATATTGGTAATTTAAACAGTAATAAGTCACCTGGGCCTGATGGTGTTCATCCAAGGTACTGAAAGAACTCAAATTTGAAATTGCTCAATTACTATCAGTAATATGTAACATCGCTAAAACCCTCTTCCGTGCCAGAGGACTGGAGGTTAGCAGATGTAACCCCAATTTTTAAGAAGGGCTCCAGAAGTGACCCTGGAAACTATAGACCAGTAAGCCTGACATCAGTACCCGGCAAACTGTTGGAGACCATTGTTAAAAATAGAATTACTAGGCATATTGACAAGCATGATTTGATAGATAAAAATCAGCATGACTTTACCAAAGGGAAGTCATGTCTTACCAAACTATTTGAATTTTATGAGACTGCTAATAAGCATGTGGATTTTGATGATCCAGTTGATATAGTATATTTGGATTTTCAAAAAGCTTTTGACAGAGTCCCTCACCAGAGACCCGTGAGCAAACTAAGTAGTCGTGGAATAAGAGGAAAAGTCCTGTCATGGATTGGGAGCTGGTTAAAAGATAGGAAACAAAGGGTAGGAATAAATGGTCATTTTTCAAGTTGGAAGGAGGTAAACAGACCAGTATTGTTTAACAGTCTATTTTCAAACAAGACACGCCCATGCAGGCCCACCCATCTCCTGCGTATCCAGATGCCCGTCTGAAGGCAGTTGGGGGAGGGGCAGTTCACGCTCCCGTGACCTATGCACCACCTGCCCATGCACAGAGCACTGGGGGGAAATCTGGGATGCTTCATGTGGGGATGGGCTGAATCATGTGTGAGTTGGGGCGCACACCTATTCCTGGTCCATTTGATTCCCCCCCCCTCACTGAAAGCACGTGGGTGCTCCATGCAGCACACACAGACCTGCCCCTCAGCCGTGCCTTTTTAAAAATGACCATATTCATTAATGATCTGGGAAAGGGGGTAAAGAGTGAGGTGGCTAAATTTGCAGATGACACCAAATTATTCAAGATTGTTAAGACCCAGGAAGGCCGTGAGGAACTACAGAAGGATCTTAGACGACTAGGTAAATATGGGCAATAAAATGGCAAATGAAATTCAATATTGGTAAGTGCATAGAGAAAAATAATCCTCACTATACATACACAAAGCTAGGTTCTGATCTGGGTGTAACCACTCAAAAGAAGGATCTTGGAGTAATTGTGGATAGTTCCTTGAAGACATTGGCTCAGTGTGTGGCAGCAGTCAAAAAGACAAACAGAATGCTAGGCATTACTGCGAAAGGAATAGAAAATAAAAGGGAAAATATAATGCTGCTGTATAAATCTTTGGTACGACCCCACCTTGAATACTGTGTGCAGTTCTCGTCACCCCATCTCTGGAAAGATATAATAGAGTTGGAAAAAGTTCAGAGAAGGGCAACAAGGATGATAGAAAGGATGAATCAGCTTTCATATGAGGAGAGGCTCAACAGGTTGGGGCTGTTTAGCCTGGAGAAGAGGTGATTAAGGGGGATATGATAGAAGTTTATAAAATCATGAAACAGCTAGAGGACTGTGCCCTTGGAGTGATTGTAGGATAGGTTTGAACTGAGGTACATATGCTTTTATATTTATCTTTGCCTTTTAGTAGCTGACTAAAGGCAGGACGTGGTTGGGAAGGCTGGCAATCCATTTTTCAGCTGACTATTAAAATATGTACACACTACTTTGCTAGAGTCCTTGCTATAGAATTGGCTCAGAGTAGATTGTTTTCTGATGTATTGTTGGCCATGTAAGTTGGTTTGGTATAGGAGGGCAAGTGAAGATTAGGAATTAGCTTTTTTTTTATTGTTGCAGTGGATGGGGACAGCTGAGCATAGCTGTACAAATGCAGAGAAAATTTTTATTGATATTTGCAGTCAGGAAATTTATAATTACTGAAGGGCCAACACTGAGTGCTCTCAGCTGGTAAAGGCTAGAACGGTCTGGGTATCTGCATGCATTAAGACACATCACAGCAGACAGAAACAGTATCTGTATCTACAAGTGTAACCGAGGACAATAATTAGGTAGCCTCATGCAGAGCATCATCAATGCAGAACATCATAAATCAGAAACTAAAGTTACTCATTTGTAGCCTTGTTTCTTCGAGATGGGCTCCATCACTCGCACTGTTCGGTCTATGTCTGCGCAGATCTGCTTTAGGACACTTCTGAAAGCAGTTGATCCATCGTGCAGTGCAGTCCTTACCCTTGAGTCTTGCGCCTTTGGTGAGGGTATAAATAGGAGGGACGAGGTGTGAGCTACTTCAGTTCCTTCCAGCCCCCACATCAGGGAATCTACCTCTTCACCCAGGGCTCTGATGTAGAGGGGAAGGTGGGTGGGTGGTGTGAATGACAGAGCCAGTCTTGAAGAGCCAAGGTTACAGGTAACCTTAGTTTCTTCTTTGATTGGGGCTCGGAACTTACACCGTGGGGAGAGGCAGCAGTAATCCCTGTAGGGAGGAGGTCAATGCTTAGCGGAAGAGGGACTGCAGGACTGCCCTCCCAAAGCCAGCATTGAAGTGTGCGGCCAAGTTTAATGCATAACTCTTAACAAAGGTGTGAGCTGCAAATCTGGTCTAATAGGAACCTTCAAAAACAGGTAGCAGAGGTTGCGATGGCTCTGACAGAATGAGCCTTTAAACCAGTTCGAGGTTGCTTATCCAATGGCTGGTGACATAAATGAATACATTCTACAAGCCACTTGGATATGGTTTGAGGTGAGATGTTTGCACCTATAGAGGGACTCCCAGCGCTTATGAATAGGGAGGTATCCTTTCAGAAAAGTTTAGTCCTTTCAAGGGAGAAGGATAAAGCTCTCTTCACATCTAATGTATGCAGAGCAGCTTCTCCTATATTAGAGTATTTTTGTGGGGGGGAAACATAACATAATGTCTTGAGACGTGTGAAATTATGGCCCTTTTTATACGAACGGCACCCATGCATGAACACCTTGGGTGTTCTTGCGTGGGTGCTGCCTGTATAAACCCATGGCAGGTGTGTGTGCATGCACACACCTGCACACCCATCCCGCACACACGGAGCAACCACCAAAAACTGGTTCCTCCATGGGTGTTGATGGGTGGAGGTGGGTGTAGATGGGTATGTGCCCATCTACACCCTCCCCCCACCCAGCACTCATGGACCACGGCACCCTGGCCTTTGTAAAAAGGGCCTATATTACTTTTGGTTTAAAGGCAGGTGGGAGTCTAAACATTACTTTGTCCTTAGTAAAAATTAAATACTGGGGTTCTGTATGTAATGATGAGTCATCCGTATCATTGACGACAGTTCTCCCACACTCCTAGCTGATGTGAGTTCTACCAGCATGGCAAATTTAATGGATAATAAGTGGAAGGAGGAAGTGGCTATGGGTTCAAAGGTTTTTGCATAAGCCTTTCCGGCACTAAAGTAAGTCTCAGCGTGTGCAAAGGTCTCTCACTGGAGGATAATGGTTAAAGATACCCTTCATAAATCTTTTTAGGACTGGATGTGAGAAAAGTGGTCTGCTATGTATAGGGATGTGACAGGCTGAGATAGCAGCCAGGTGTACTTTGAGTGGTGCAGGTGTAAGCCCCAGAGACTTTAAACAGGTCAGGTAAGTAAGCATGTCTGATGGTTGTAGAGCTAGTCTGAAGGTTAGCTTTGGTTGCCCAAATGGTGAATCGCTTCCATTTTGCCTCAGGTTTTGTTGGTCATGGGCATCTGTGCACTTTTGAGGATATGAACATCATCTTCAAGTAAGTCAGTTAGGTCCTGCGACATTAGGGCAATGGGTGTAGTATGTTGCCATTGTTCTGTGTTAGAAGATTTGGTAATAATGGTTAGCGTCCAACGTTTTTTGGAGAGTTCTGTCAGCTAAGTGTACCACGGCTGTCTTGACCAGTCTGGTTCTGTTAGAATATAGCATGCTTGGTCCCTCTGCATTTTGTGTAGCACTCTGGAATTTAACGGACTGGGAAGAAAGGCCTATGTTAACGTCTTTACCCAATGGATTAGAAATGCATCTTTTATAGATAGCTTTGAGTGGTTTGCTCTGATGCAGAAGATTGAACGCTGAGTGTTCTATTCTGTCTCAAATAGGTCTATTTAGGGTAGACCCCATTGTTGAAAGATGGATTGTACTACTGATCTATTCAGCATCCACTCATGCTGTGATGTTGCCTGACTGCTCAGAGTGTCTGCTAGTATGTTTAACTCGCTCCCTCCAAAGGCAGGAGGAGCAGGTGTCACCTAGTCTGTTGATATGCCACATTGTCTTAGTGTTGTCTGTGGCAACTTGGATAGTTTTTCCTTGAATGTTTCCATTCCATAATTATTTGATACCCCGCACTCTCTCCCATAGGACTCAGGCGGCTTACAACAACATAATAACAATTCTGGGGATTTCCACGCAGGGAGCCCAAAAAACATTTAAAAAAACAGCGAGCTAACATAATATGCAATTTAAACATATATGATATTCACAGCACAATGTGAGGGAGGAACGCTCGTTCCAAGGACCACTTTTTTGTTCCATTCAAGTGGGCAATGGACAGAGAAGCATCTGTGGTGATAACAGTCTTGGGATAGATAGGTGGAAGGGAATACCTTTGAGTATGTTGCTGCTGATTGCCAACTATTATAATGGATGGAGGATGGATGGATGTATAGCTAGGAATTTGTTGAGAGAGTCTTGTAAGGGTTGTATGCCCACGACATCCAGTGTTGAAAAGGTCACATCCTCACATGGCATCTTGCACTGTCAACATTGTAGAAGCCATCTTGAATCTATCCACAGGAAGGAATGCTTTTTGTTTGATAGAATCCAGGTCTGTACCTATAAAGCGAATGGATTGTGACTGGGTTAGTACTGACTTTTCAAAATGTATTAGGAAGTCTAATTGTTGTAGGAGGCCTATTATGGTCTGCAAGTCTCTGGTGAGGTCTTGTTCAGGACAGGCAACCATGAACCAGTCATCAAGATAGTGAAAAAACTTTTATACCCCTCCTTCTTAGGTAAGCTGCTACTGGTGGTAGACACTTAGTAACTGACTATGTAGAGAGGCCAAAGGGGAGAACCTTGTATTGGTAGTGATTGCTGTTATTGACAAATCTCAGGTATTTGGTATGTGACGGTTGTATGCTAATGTGAAAATAGACATTGTGACGTTTGAAAGCTGCGAACCAAGCCCCACTGTACAAACAACGAAGCATCGTAGCTAAAGTCACCATTCTGAATTTAAAGGGGTTTATAAATTTGTTGAGCTTTCAGAAATCTAAAATTGGTCTACGTCCCTGTAACAGGGCAGAGCTCATAAGAGCTGTAGACCCTTTAAGAGACTGCAGATAGCACCTGCAGGTGAATTGTGCTGGCTGAGGTGCAGGCATGTGACCAGGAGGAGGACAATGCTTAGCTGGGCTCCAGTTGTGTGAGGGCGTGGCTCTGGCTAGCCTTGGAGAGCTGAAGCAGTGTTACAGAGGCTGCTGAGGGATCAGGAGCTTACAGGGAGGGCTCTGAGCACAGGCAAAAGGAATGTCTGGCTGTCTTTGAGAGACTGCTGAAGACAGGACTCTTGCAGAAGGTAAAGCTGAGAGCTTGGCTTTGTTTATTGGGACTCACAGAAACTGAGGAGACTGTGGAGAGCAGTGCCTGAGCTGGGAGGTGCTGTAAGCCTATTGAGCTAGAACTAAGTAAGATAGAGGCTGCTTGAGGAGACAATAATGGAGTTTGTGTAAATAAAAAAAACTTTTGCTAATTCCGTTGAGAGACTATTGGTTGTGGGCCTAGTCCTGTAAAGACTTACATCTGGCAAGGCTTCAACCTGTCACAGTCTCCCAGCATGCTCTGGCACCTGGAGTCAAAACCCCTTTCTTTAAACTCTGAAGGTACTTCTTCTATTGCACCTTTGAAAAGAAGAGTCTCTACTTCTTGCTCCAGTATTGTCCTGTGAGTGGGACCCCTGAAGAGGGACGGGGTAGGGGGTTTCGGGTGGGGAAGAGAGTGAAATTGTATTGCATATTCATGCTGTTTGATCTCTAAGACCCATTTATCATTGGTGTTTAGAATCAAGATTATGAAGTGGGGCACAAGTTTAGAGGGAAAAGATACTGATGTTGTTGGGTATGGTTCACAGTTCTCTGCAGATATGTTAAACCTGCAACATTTGCTTCATCATGGTAGACAAAGTATTTGTTGTCATGATCTTTGTTTAGATCTGTAAGTTCTCCTGTTTTGAATATGTGGAGTAAAGGTGGAAAAATATTGTTTAGACTGTTGGTAGTGAGGCCAGATTATCTGATTCTGTGGAGTTGGCTGACTTTGTAGGTGCTAACCGTTTTGGAGAAAGTGGATTGTGAGCAGGTGGAGATGTTTGTCTCTCTCGTTTTTTGTGTCTATTGGTGCTGTAGGTGTAGAGCGTGCCATTGGGGGAGGATCTGGTTGGTATGGTGCCAAAGGTATTGTAGGTTGGGTGCACAGTTCTGGAGAGTGAGAAGTTTCTGTCAAAACCAGTGGAGCGGAGGCAACTGAGAGATGTGATAGTGCTGGGGATGTGCTTGGCAGTGGTGGTAAGGATTTAGTCAGAGGAATTTCGTTTATTTTTGCTTGTGTGATCGGTATCATGGATGGTATAATTCGTGAAGTAGAAGTTGTGGGTACTGGCTGCGTATTACTTGCCAGCATTGCTTTTAATGCCTTTGCTATTTGCATGAAGGGAGTTTCTACCTCAGTTGATGTGGGATGAAATCTTGTTGTCGTAATGGGTTGTGGCAGTGATGTGGGGTAGGTGGCCTCTCAACGGAGGCATATGGTTTTAACCTTTTGCGTCCATGGTGGGATCCAGTAGGGTAATACTGTCTGTACAGAGATTGATATGGGTCTGCATGCGTCCCATGGGGCTGGTTGGTATTTTGGTGTTTGCCAGTACATCCATGGGCCCCATCGCTGCTGCTCTGCCCATGTCAGAGAACCACAGGGAGATGGAAAAACAGGTTGCCATTATAGAGCAGGCATTTTTTTGAGAAACTTGCGTGGGACTTCTACCTTCTCTAAATATAAAGAGTGAGGTGAAAAAACAGGTGCGGGCTGAGGAGATCCTCTTGGCATCCCTGATGGAGTATGCGGGACTGAAAATGGGCTTCCTGGTAAGTCATGAATACTATGCAGTTCCCTCTCCTTGTGTGGAGATGTTTTGGGGACAAAAGTGGTCTTTCCCTTACATTTTTTAGGAGAGGGATGGTCATGTCCTGGTGTTTTATCTCTTCTTTATGGGTTTCTGTGGCTGGTCTTTTTATGATCTTTTTTCTGCAGTGGGGATGAAATTGCTTCTCCCCCCCCCTTTTCTGCTTTGAGGATGCTGATTTCCTCGGTGCCAGGAGGCTCTGTGTGGAGGTTGACGGTTCGGGAAGAACTGCACCACTGGAGATGGGGACTGTACCAAGGTATGTGTCGGTGCGGGGGTGGGGTTTCCATGCTGGCGATGTTGGTGCGGCTGGTCATAGTGCTGGGCTTGGGTCCAGTGCTGGGGAGTATGATGGTACCAAGATGGGTTTGCACGGTGGAGAAGCACAGGAGCGAGAAGATTTTTCAAGCTCCTCAGATGCCTCAAGCACTTTCTTTGTCAATAGTAATGGTAAGCGCATGTTTCAGTTCTGTAAAGCTCTCATGGAGAGGCTAGTGCAAGTCGAGCAGGCTGTGGACCTCTAAGCCTCCCCAAGGCAAATGAAGCATTGCACGGAGAGTGACAGAGGTTGGATATTCTATACATTTTTTTTCAAAGCCCTCTTTTTTTGTTGGAGTAGCCATGTTAGTAGGCCAAGCGCCTGAGAGGGTGTACTCCGCTGTGGCGGTTGGAAGCAACTGTAGTAACTCAAGCCCCACCCCAACTATTTATACTCTCACTAGGAGCCCAATAACTCAGATAACTGTCAACATTTTCAGTTTTTCTGTCAAGCCCACCAAAGGTATGATATGGGAGGGGCCATGGTGCATGATGAACTGCTTTCAGAAGCATCCTGAAGCCAATCTGCGCAGGTGCAGACCCAACAATGTGAGTACAGAGCCCCACTCGAAGAACCACCATATTTTGGACCATTTGTAAGTGCTGTGGGCCCAATCCTTATTACCTTACTCGTGTTAAGCAGTACCTTATTCCAAGTACAGTTTTACTAGGTGGCCTGATCTCCAAGCTACTATAATAACTGTTATTGTACTGAGTTAAAAGTTAACTCCATAATCCCAATAGGTCTATTGATGAAGAAAGGAGAGGTGATATTCAACAAGAGAGAAGGTCAAAATAGAATAGGATTCTATAGTGTGGCCCCAAACCCCCATAAAACACTCATCAGAATTACAGAAGTTTTGAAATCTTTTAAAGAGGAAAGAAAAGGATTGTGGGAAAGAGAAACATAATAAAAAAGTGTCCGTTTCAACATTGGAGCAACAGTGAGTCTTAAACCTTCAATGAACTCTCTTAACTCTGCCTTGTAAAAGCTACCCAGCTATTTTTTGCTGGGTATTCCAAATTTGCTACTATTTATCTACAGAAATAATTGTTTCATTTGCTTGGTC
The DNA here is from genome assembly GCA_003113815.1 of Sphenodon punctatus. Taxonomy (NCBI): domain Eukaryota; kingdom Metazoa; phylum Chordata; class Lepidosauria; order Sphenodontia; family Sphenodontidae; genus Sphenodon; species Sphenodon punctatus. The sequence goes on from QEPC01012398.1 coordinate 1,942,729, forward strand.
TTTTGGAAATAATCCATGAGAGTTTGCAAAACTTTGCAGTTTATTTCTATCAAGGCTGTAGTAAAATAGATTCCCCTTTTGTAAGTCGTCAAGGGTATTTAAAAAAAAAATATCCTACAAAGGATATTGCAAAATTAACTCAGCGCAACAATCCATAGCAAAAATATTCAATGCAATGCATTGTTATTGTGTGACAGACTGACCTCATGCATCTGTTAAGTCAGACTGTTACCGATTAAACTGTGGAGCAACATAGCACAAATACACTTGGCAGATTTCTGACTTCAATTGTTTATGACATTGTCCCAGATTTAGGACTTGGAATGTCAAACTGACGCTGTCATTGGCGATGATAATAGAAAGTCTCGTATCTAATTCTGCTTCAAATAAAATCTTATTTCTATTTTTTAAAATCTGCCATTTTGCAATCATCGTTTAATATTTCAAGGTTGAAAATAAACAGAGAACAAAATGTTTCCAAATTAATTTTAATGCTGTACTTTGGGATTTGAAGAGTGGTTAAGCCTCATACACTGGAGTAGGAAAAAAACAAAACATCCATTTTTAAATGCTCATACATGCATTTCTATACAACTAAAATAATAATTTATATACATCTAAAATTATACATTCATTTTTAAGAAGTCTCAGGGAAATTTATAAATGTTCTCTAACTACTCAGCAGCACATTGTCCAGGTTAAATCAGTGGTTCCTAAACTTTTAGTCTGTGTGGCCTGTGATACTGGCCCCTCTGAGCAAGCTCATTCTTTGCAGACTCGGGCCCGGGCTTCACTCAGGCCCTTTTCACGTGAGATGTACCCCCCCACGTGTGCGACTGGTGCTGTTTCTAAATGGGCTGTGGTGGGTGGGGGTGCAGTCGTGGTGGGTTCTCACGCATCTCCACCCATGGAGCATCAGGCATTGGAGTCCATTACTCCGTGCGTGGGTGATGCGTGGAGGTGGGTGTAGCATGGGAGCACGCACGCACCCCCATCCATCCCCACGGCATTCAGATGTGCACCTCCACCCATCTCCGTGCAGCAAAACTGTGTGGAGATGGGTGGAGGGGTGTCATATGAAAAGGGCCTGGGTGGGGCATCTGTGTGACAGCCGGTGAGGATGGGTGGGGGTGCGTGTGCACTCCTGTGCTCCACCCATCTCCATGATCCCCCTTGCACGCAGGCATTAGAGAACATGGAGGCCCTCTTCACATGGGCGTGGGTGTATTTATTTATTTATTTTAATACATTTATACCCCGCCCCTCCTGCAAGCAGTTTGGGGCGGCTAACAAATTTCCAATAAAACAACCTTAAAAATATTTTAAAAGTCATAAAAAAAATCTTACAAATAGAAACAGGGAAAGGACAAAAATAATAAAGAGTAATAGAGAAGGATAGGAGGATACTAACCCACCCTCCCACCCTCCCCAAAGGCCTGGGCGAACAGCCAGGTTTTACAAACTCGCCAGGCGAGCTTCCTCCGGGAGGGAATTCCAAAGGCGCGGCCCGGCCACCGAGAATGCCCTCTCCATTGTAGCCCCCCGCTTAACATGGGGGACCTCCAAGAAGCCACCCCCGGCAGACCGAAGGAGCTGCTCTGGGGTGCGGAGGGCTAGGTATGAGGGGCCGAGGTCCCTGAGGTATGAGGGGCTGAGACTGTAAAGGGCCTTATAGATCAACACCAATACCTTGAACCTGGCTCGGCATGCTATTGGCAGCCAGTGCAGAGCCCGTAGTACAGGTGTTATGTGGTCCCGGCGAGTCGTCTCCGAAAGGAGGCGGGCCGCCGCATTCTGCACTAGCTGCAGCCTCCGGACCAGGAACAAGGGCAGCCAAACGTAGAGCGCATTGCAGTAGTCCAGCCTCCTGGTGACGAAGGCATGGACGAGGGAGGCCAGGTCCGGGCAAGAGACGTACGGACGCAACCGCCGCACCAAATACAACTGGCGGAAGGCAGCCTTCACCACCCCTCTACCTGCTGCTCCAGGCAGAGATCCACGTCCAGCACCCCCCCCCAGACTCCGGACCTGCTGAGCTACAGGAGGGCGAATCCCCCTAATCAGGGGGGCCGACACCTCCCTCGCTCTCCCCACCACCATCACCTCCGTCTTATTGGGGTTGAGCTTCAGTCTGCTCTGCTGCATCCATTCTGCCACGGCCTCCAAACACTGGGATAGCAACGAGATGGCAGGATCTGGGTCAGCTGAAAAAGAGAGGTACAGCTGAGTATCATCAGCATATTGGTGACACCGCACCCTGAACCCTCTCACGACCTCGCTCAAGGGCTGCATATAAACATTAAATAATAATGGAGACAGAATGGAACTCTACGGTACGCCGCAGGACAGAGCGCGGGGGCAAGATATTTAAACTCCCAGAACTACCTGCTGGCTTCTCCCGGAGAGGAATGAGCGGAACAATTCAAGAACGGTCCCATCCAGCCCCCACAGGTCACGTAGCCATCTCCACAACAGCCCATGGTCCACGGTGTCAAAAGCAGCCAAGAGATCTAGCAGGACAAGAAATGTCGAACGTCCTGCGTCCATCTCTCGGCGGAGATCATCGACCAAGGCCACCTACGCCGTCTCTGTGCCATAGCCGGGGTGAAACCCAGATTGAAACGGGTCCAGGAAACCAATGCTGTCTAGATGCACCTGGAGCTGGATTGCCACTGCCCGTTCACTAACCTTCCCTAAAAAGGGAAGGTTAGAGACAGGTCGGTAACTGGCAAGTGCGTCCACATCCAACGATGGTTTCTTCAGCAGGGGGTGCACCACCGCCTCCTTGAGGATGGGCGACAACCTCCCCTGCTGCAGGGATGCATTAACCACCCTTGCCAGCACCATCCCCAACGTCTTCCTGGAGACTTTCACCAACCAGGACGGGCATGGATCAAGTTCACAACAGGTGGCTCTCACAGACCCCAGGATATCCACCGCATCGGCCGGCATCACTTCCTGAAACTCCCCCCACAAAGATGGACCAAACAGAGCCTCCATCACCTCACGCTCTCTACCTACTGCCTCTAATCCAGCGTCGAAGTTGCTCTGAATCCGAGTGATCTTGTCTGTGAAGTAAGTGACAAACTCCTCGCAGCGAGTCTGGGACACATCCCCATCCAGGTGGAGGGAGGCCGGACTAACCAGCCCCCGCACCACCTGAAACAGCTCCGCCAGGCGTGACTTCGCAGACGCTATGAGGACAGCAAGGAACTCCTTCCTTGCTGTCCTCACAGCCTCAACATAAGACTGCAAATGGGCCCTATGGAGAAGTCGGTCGGAGTCAGATTGAGTACGCCGCCAGTGTCGCTCCAGCCTCCTGCCTACTTGCTTCATCTCCCACAGCCCCTCAGTAAACCAAGGGGCCCTGCAGTGACGGGACAGAGGCAGAAGGCGTCTCGGAGCAACCCTGTCAATGGCCTCCTCCAGCAAGCTGTTTCAACGCTGGACCAGCTCATCAACAGAGTGACCGTCCAGGTCCAAGGTTAACTTCCCTCAGGACCTCTTGGAACTGCTGAGGTTCCATCAGCCTCCAAGGGTGGATCATCCTAACTGGTCCCTTCCCCTTCTGGAGGGCGTGCGTTGAGAGACTGGCCTGAAGGAGATAATGGTCCGTCCATGACAAGGGCACAGCTCTAGCCTCCCCCCACAACCGGACCCCCCACCTCAAGGCCAGAACCAAAGATCAGGTCGAGGGTATGCCCCCCCCCCACGCGGGTTGAGCCAATGACCTCCTGGGCCAAATCCATGGTTGCCATGGCGGCCATGAATTCTCGCTCCGCCCCGACAAGGCCGGCATCGGCGTGAATGTTGAAGTCCCCCAGGACCAAAGTCCTGGAGGAGCCCAACACCACCTCCGAGGCCAGCTCTGCTGGAGCGGTAAGGGATGCTGCTGGACAGGAAGGGCCCAGTATACCAGCAGCACCCCTAGCTTGCCCCCAGCCAAATCAAACACCACATGGAGGGCCTCAATCCCTGAAATCTCCCGAACTGGATATCTCCTAACAGGCCAGTCCTCTCTAAAAAATTTCGCTACACCTCCTCCCTGGCCACCCATGCGGGGCTGGTGCTGCACGGCATACCCAGTCGGAACGAGATCGGCCAAAGTTGGTCCTGCCATCTTGTCCAGCCAGGTCTCCGTAATACATGCGAGGTCCACAACCCCATCCGAGATTATATCCTGGACAATTGGTGCCTTGTTGCTAAATGCAAGGTCCATTGTCAACAACAGCCCCCCACGAGTGGACCTTGGACCTGACACCTCCCTCCACGGGGGACTGGTACGATGTACCTCCCGCAGGCACCTAGGTCTCCTAGGAGCGCAAGCCATCCAGCCCCCTGGACCATACCGTCCATGCCCAAGAACCACTCCTATGGCCGCGCCGCCCCACCCACCCCCGTTCACCAAATCCTGGCCCCCCAAACCTAGCTGCTCGCCCTGTGACCTCCCAACCCCATCCCCCCTAAACTTACCCCCCAATCTCCCCCGCCGTCCTGCTGCCACCAAGGACTGGCAGGAGACATCCCACCACCCGACTTCCCTCTCTCACAGGGGTCAGGTGCCCTCCCCCCCACAATAGTTTATTTTATTTTATTTATTTATTTAATATATATATACCCCGCCCCTCCTGCAAGCAGCTCAGGGCAGCTAACACATTTCAAGATAAAACAACTTTTAAAAAACATTTAAAACAGTTATATAATCCTCCCAATGCCAGCCCTGCTGCCACCAGGGATTGGCACTGAGACACCCTCACCAGCCACCCCCTCTAGCCACCCCTCCTACACCCCCCTGCCCTTCCCCCTTAACCCTGAACACAAAAAAGACCCCTGCCACAAAAACTCCCCAGAGTCTCCTGCAGCCACAAAGTGCCCCGCCCTTTGGCCGCAGCCCTTCAGACTGCACCCGCTGGCAACTGAGCTTAATAGCCCTCCAGCTACGTCCGGGTGGGGGAGGGGACAAGCTGGCCCTCGAGGCCGGCTTCTTTGATCCCCCCTCACCCTCCGGCACTCACAGGTCTCTTGTTCTTCTCACCCACGGGGGGGGGGGGAGATGGGGGGGTGGCACGGCAGGTGGACGGTGAATGGAAGTGCATTCCTACAGACCCCCACCCACCTCCACCATCTCCTTGCACAGAGCATCGGACATTGGCACCTGTTGCTCTGTGCGTGGGTGATGGGTGGAGGTAGGTGGAATGTGGGCGCGCACGCACCCCCACCCACCACAGGTGCCCACCCATTTGGGGGGCACCCGCTGCGGCATTCACACAGGCGCCACTCCCACCCGCACATGTGTGTCGGGGGCCGCCCATGTGAAAACGGCTGGAGATGCCTCTGCACGTGGAGATCGGTGGAGGTGGGTGTGCGTCCATGTGATGGGCAGCACCCCCCCGTCGCAGTGTGCACACATCCCCCCTCCCCCAACTGTGGCATGTTTGAAAAGGGCCTTATTTTGTGCAGAGCACTTAAACAGCATGCTACACTCTGAATCCAGTGTACAACACCATTTATTTCCTTCACCCATGCAAATGCGTCAATATATACAACACATTCCAGTCTTACTCTAGTATCCCTTTGTTTCTCGGCCACTGGGGCTGGAACTCAGCACTTTCACTTCTTGTCCTGGGCTCCCCCCTGAGTGCTTGGGTTCAGCTGCGTCCTTTACTCCTAGTCCGCTCCTTCAGGACCCTGGGCAGTGTAGAGTGGGGGGTATAGGAGCTGCTGTCCCAGTTGTCTGGCTCCTTCCACAGTCAAACCCAGACAGACTCTCTCTGCCCTGAGCCTCTCTCTTATATCCCAAGAAGGAGCAGAGTCAGGATGATGAACAGTCTGGCCTTAAAAGTCCTGCACCTGTTCATCACATGGCCCATAATTCATAATTCTGTGAGCTTAGAGGGCAACAAAGACATGCAAAGTATATGAAATGTCAATCGAGACTGTGATTCCAACTGCAGATGTTGTGACCCCATCTGGAGTCCTGGCCCACAGTTTGGAAACCCCTGCATTATATGATCCTTCCACTGATATATATGGAAGATTATAACTGAGTTGGTATAAGTGTGAACCTGGAAACATCTGGGATAAGATTATGGCTGCAGTTCTCCTCCCTGCTCTCCTCCTCCAACCCTTCCACTTGCCCCCTTGACTCCATCCCCTCCCGCCTCCTGACCTCCATTGTTCCCACTGTCGCCCCTTCTCTCCTGCACATCATCGACCTCTCCCTCTCTACAGGCGCCTTCCCATCTGCCTTCAAGCACGCCACTGTGTCTCCTATCCTCAAAAAGTCCACTCTTGACCCCTCTAACCCTTCTAGCTACTGTCCTGTCTCACTCCTTCCTTTTGCTTCCAAGCTTCTTGAATGTGTTGTGTACTCCTGCTGCCTCAACTTCCTTTCTGCCAACTCCTCCCTTGACCCCCTCCAATCTGACTTTTGCCCCCTTCACTCTACTGAAACTGCTCTCGCTAAGATCACCAATGATCTTCTTGTGGCTAAATCTAACCGCCTCTATTCCATTCTTGTCCTCCTT
>QEPC01012398.1:1949663-1963609 GCA_003113815.1 Sphenodon punctatus
TATTGATGGAGTCACCATCCTGCCTGTCCCCCAAGCCCGTAGCGTAGGCTTCATCTTTGACTCACCCCTTTCTTTTAAACCCTACATCGACTCTGTTGCCAAATCCTGTCACTTCTCCCTCCATAACATTGCTAAGATTCACCCTTTTCTCTCTGTCTCCTCTGCCAAAACCCTTGTTCATGCCCCGGTCATCTCTCACTTTGATTACTGTAACCTCCTTCTCACTGGCCTCCCCCTTTCTCCCCTTATCTCCATCCAAACTCTGCTACCAGGGTCATCCACTTCATCCATTGCTTCGACCACGTGCGGTCCCTCCTCCTCTCTTCACTGGCTCCCCCTTCTTGAATGAATCCTGCACAAGCTCCTAGTCTTCACCTATAAAGCTCTTCACAACCTTGCTCCCCACTACCTCTCTGCGCTAATTTTCCTCTGTACTCCAGTCTGTGAACTCCGCTCCTCCTCTGTCCCCTCTCTCGCCTAACAGCCTTCGTCCCTTCTCCCTAGCTTCCCCCCATGCCTGAAACTCCCTCCCTGCCCACATCTGCCTCGCCTCCTCCCTTCGTACTTTCAAATCCCTCCTCAAGACCCATCTCTTCCGCTCTGCCCTCCTTTCTCCCGTCACCTAACTCCTGCTGATACCCTCCATCCAGTACAATCTGTTACCTACGGTCTGTGTAGGTATCCTCATATCCTCACCACATGGACCAACCAGCCATCATTCTCGATGTAAACAAGAGAAGTGCGTGCAAGGGAACCTCGCATCCTCGTGAATGTTACACTCCTTGTCTCTCCCTCTGTTCCCCTTCCTTTGTCTCCCGCCACGCCCCTGTTTCTCAGATTGTAAACCCTAGGGCAGGGACCGTGTCTACTCAATTACTTTGTAAAGCGCCAGGTACATTGCTGGTGCTATATAAATGTTTGCTAATAATAATAATAATAATAGTTATTCTGGAGTAGTCCCATTGAGTTTAATGCAATGATTTCAACGGAACTACACCAGAGTAAGCGAGTTGAAGATTGTAGCCTTATTCTTTGAGAGTCTGCACAAAGGACATAACTGAAATGTCTGAATTCCATATTCTATTTTTCTCCCATTTTCTGATCTCATCTATGAGTCAGATGGGGAGGGCGGGGTGCAGTAAGTCTACTCAGGCAACTTGGCCAGGCAAGAAACTCAAGGGAAAATGATTTTACCATATACTAACATTAATGAGCACTGGCATTCCAAAGTTCCTTTGTGTGGCTTCAAACATTTATGAATTGCATATAATACAAATTCATCTCTGTTAAGAGAGACTGCTATTACTGGGTGACAAACCACTGTAGTGTAGCCAAGGGGCCATGTTCACTGCATTTCCCCCATTTACACCAATGAGCACGAGAACAGTGAACATGAGACCTTGACTTTAGCTAATTTTTATCATTTAAAAAAAAATTATTTTGCTTTTAGAGGCACAGTACTCCATTTTCTTTTAGATATATTCATTTAAAATGTGCATCATTTTATTTGACTGCAACAATCTGATGCTGTTCTTGTAAGTGTCTCCAGGGCCAGCCTTAAAACTTGCGGGGCCCATGGTGAAAATATATCCTTTAACAGTTGGCAGTCTAATGTTTGCTTACAAAAACAGATGGTGGTATGGGTTAGAAAGCTGACAGCACAGCCTGAATTTAAATGATGATGCAATGCCAGTCTGCATATCAAACGTATTCAAAAAATTATTATATCATTAATGCATATATTAAATTATAACAATTCACATCATCAAAATTAATTTAGGATAATATACGTTAGAATTAAAAATAATAATTTATAATCTTATAATAAAAGGAACTTTATATGACTTAAATTAAATAATTTATAATTGATAGTTATAGTTCATTTACAATTTAGTAGTCATTATCTTATATTTTGATAATTCATAAAATAGAAGTGAACATATCTTTCTGCGTATTTTTCAAAATAAAAATAAGGGACATAAAACTATTTCTTACTTTCGACGGAACATTTCTGCAAATATGCAGCCCACGCTCCACAGATCAACTGGTGTTGCATAACTGGACTGAAGCAAAACTTCAGGCGCTCTGTACCACAAAGTGACAACCTGTCAAATAAAAAAGAGCACAGTTCTCACTCAGTTCTTTAATCCTTGGCCCAGGCTTTCGCCAAGGCTAACATAAAAGTAATACAAAACTACAATACAAACAATAAAGACCCTTTTTACACAGATGCTCTCCCCCTCGCCCACATGTGTGACTGCGTAGATGGGGGAGGCGTCCATCTGACCACCGGTGGGCACAGGTGGGGGTGTGCTCCCGTACTCCACCCAATGCTCGTCGCTCACACGTGTAGGCATTGGGGACAATGGAGGTGCCTGCGTGTGTGGAGATGGGTGTGCGTCCGTGTGACGGGTCACACATGCCACATATCCACTTCCACCCATCGGTGCCTCCTGGGTCCATTTGAAAAGGGCCAAAATCTAATAAGGAATATAAAATACCAAATCCAAAATTAAAATTCATTATTACCATACATAGTTAATAAATTGAAAGCAATTATAATAATTAATATCCTCAGTCAAGTATAACTGCAGTCCTTGGAAACTTATGTCTCATAATTTCTGCTCTATAAGCAAATAAAGCAAGATTAGAAACAATATCAAAATCCTTTTGTTGAAACAACTAAATTGCTTTCTCCATATTTGAGAAATACTTAATTTTAAGAAAGGGAAGGATATACTTAGTCCTAGGTTCCTAAAAAAAAGCACATTCCATGACATAATGGGAAATATTTTCTATAGCACCAAAATGGCATAGCCTTAAGTCCCTCAAAATTTTCAATCGTTGGCCTGCAAGGATTGCGGTTGGCATTTGCTCAGTGAGTAGCCTAGCTAAAGGCGTAAGAAATTTATGCTTGAGTTTTGTTAGTAAATAATATTTGATCCCCCCAATCCAATTTCCAGTGTAGGTACAAAGGTGCAACATAACGTATTTCTAACTGCAGCAAAATTATTCTCTTTAGCTATATCCCTTAGTCTGGTAGTGTCAGGTCTAATATGTTCCTATACCATACTTCCCAACATTTCCAGCAGCCAGAGAGGGGCAAGCTCCACCCCCTCAGTCAGTGAGCTCTGTCCCTCAATGAAAAAGCTCCGCCCCCTCTCACACACCTCCCAACATTCTAAGTGCATCAAGGGAGATAGAAGCTCATTCCATCATCTCCCCATTGTCCTCTCAAGAGCTTTTCAAGTGCTGGGAGGCAACCAGGAAAGAGGTGCCTGAGGCTTGAATACCGGCCTTTTTGTCTGTCTCTCCTTAAAGAGGACCTTTGACCCCCAAAAGTGGGACATTGGAATTCAGCACCCGAAGAGGGATTATTCCTCCTAAATGAGTACTCTTGGGTGATACAGCATTCTATCCATCCCTGTGCAAGCACACCAGAGAGTTCACAAATTGAGCCCTTAGAATACTGATGATTTATACACTGTACAGGGACTTGGACTATGCTAGTGAAACTAAGAAATAATTAGTATTAAGTGTCTGGTTTCCAGTTTGTGATCTTAATTTGTGGAATTCCGCACTTCCCAATGCAGTACAATTCAAATAAGGCACAGTCCCAGAAGCTATAATGACCACAAGTGGTCTGATTTTTGTCTCATCTTTCAGGGGAGTGCACAGTGCCTCTTAATTTTATGGTTCAGCAGTGAATCAGAAGGAATGGTACTTTCTTAAGGCTTGGGCTGGCCTTAAGCAGATCTAATAGGAACGTAGGAACACACCTTGTGCTCTTTTATGGGCAACCATAGCATGGCAGTTACATTCATTAATCCACGTCAGTGCAGTTACTTAAGCTGGATAATAAAAAATTAGGACACTTTTAGACAAGTGGGTGAATCTAGCGGATTAATAAATTCGCTCTTTAGAAAGTCACATGGGGAGCATTTACACGTACCAGAAGTCACCGGCTGTCATTGAAAACAGCGGTGCCTGGCAGTTCACGCATTATTTTTAAAACTGGATTTGTCAAACCCCAATATCAAGGTTTGACAAATCGAGTTTTTAAAAAATGCGTGAGCTGCCGGGCGCTGTTTTCAATGGTGGTCGGTGATGTCTGGTGCGTCTAAACGCACCCCGCTTGTCTAAAAGCAGTCTTACATTTGTTCTTTAATACCCAAGAGTTCTGAAGAAATTTGAATATGAAATCACATAACTATTATCAGTGATATGTAACTGATCACTAAATCAACCTGCGAAATGCATTGCCTTTAAGATGTTGTGACGGCAAATAGTATAACTGGGCTCCAGAAAGGACTGGATAATTTCTTAAGATAAGTCTATAAATGGCTATTAGTCAAGTTGTAAAGGAATGGAGGAATGGGATTCATAGCAAGCTCTATGGCATTGCCTGGGGCACCCCTGGCCAGGAACAGAGCTGCAGTGGATGTCCCGGTGCACTGCTAGTGGGGCTGGAGTGGAGGAGGCAGTGCCTGCTTCACCTCTGCGCCACCTGCACCTTTGGTGGACCGCCTTTAAACGGACGGCCCAAGCAGATGTGAGGTGAAGCTTAGGCATGGGTGCAATCCGTGTAAAAACACCCATAGACAAAGGTTGTTTTTTCTATTATAACAAAGCAATTGTCTTCCCAGCAGAAATAATAAAAGTAATCAGCCAAATTTGATGGTTAGAGCCAGCTGAACAAAAACAAATGCAGCATTTATTGCAATCATTGTATGCCCTGTGAAGGTGCTGAATGGACAGAGGAGGGAAGTTCAAGGATGTTTACACAAAAGCTCATATTGTTGAAAGTCCTTTTAAACACTTTGATCTTTATTCAAACCATTTATTTTTTAAACAACCATTCAATAATTTAGTGCACAACAAAGCAATACCAGAACATTTTTTTACTTTGCGTCATGCCCATGTATAGTGAATATGAACAGGAAAATAGCATAATGTAATCCCATTCATTTTCTTGCTCTTAGGTATCAAATTAATGATACTTTTGTAACAAAAGCCTTTAACCCATGTGACATGGGGTAATTTCAGACGTTACGAGATCACAGTCAACCACAGTGAACCACACTCAATCCCCCAGTGTGGCCAATGAGCCCTGAACGTCTGTTCAGCGGCATCCAGATGTTCACCACAGTCAATCACCGGTAGGGGTCAAGGCTAACCATGGTTCTGGAGCTTGGGACGGGAGCAGGTCCAGAATCATGGTCAATGCAATCCCCACTGGGAAATGGCCAAAAGTAACGTCTGAATAGCAACCACCAGGCATGAACACGGACAATGATCCTATGCCATGGTGAATGCACGCAGCGTTGCTGCCAGGCAACGGCCAACAAATGGAACAAGGAGGAATATTTAAAGGGCACACTGCAGCAGGGGAATGTGGTGGCGAGAGAGGAAGAGAGAATGGAGAGACAGGACAGCGATGAAGCGCGAGGAGCAGCAGGAGCCGGAGCAACCCGCCTCATGGGGGGAACCGAACAGGGGATGAAGGCCCCCCGCAAACGGGTAAGGAAACCACAATGGGATGGTCGGGGTGGGGGCGCAAGGGTAGCGGACAGCCACAAAGGAAGGGCGAGGGCAGGAACGGCACAACCACAGCACCCAATCCCCCATGTCCACCCAACAGACCAGGAAACGTGCCCGAGCCCCGGAACCGCCACAGGACACCGGCAGGGAGGAGCTGGAGGAGGAAGAGGCGGCACCGGAGCTGGAGGGCCCAGCATGGAGACGGAGACAGTGGGGAGTCCAGGAGACCCAGGACTTCATCAGGATCTGGGGGTCCCTGGAAAACCAGGTGGAGCTCGTGGTAAACAAGCAAAACAAGCACGTGTTTGACCTGATAGTGAGGGACATGGGGGAGGCCGGATACCAGAGGACAGCAGCATAGTGCCGGTCCAAGGCCAAGGAGCTAGAAGGGCTACAAGCACATAAAGGAAATAACTAGCGGTCCAGTCACGCAGCACGGACGTGCCCTATTATGATGCCCTAGATAGGATCCTCCACATGAAGGGATCCATCGTGGCCCCCCGGCTGGTAGGGAGCGCAGTGGCACAAGGCCGGACACGGGAGGACATCTCACCCCCCATGACAGCACCAGGTGCACCCACAGACACCGCCGGACCCACACCCCAAGAAGAACGGCCTGGGACCTCGGGGACCAGTAGGCCCCTGTCACGGTCAGGCACGGGGAGCCCACTACCGCAGTCGGGCTCCAACAATGACCCGCTGGTCACCCTGAGCCAGTGGATGCGAGGGGAGCACTCTGAGCAGAGCCCAATCGAGCAGCCGGCCACCGAGGACTCAGAGACGGACACAGGAGGTAGGCACAGGGCGTGGAAGGCACAGGGGCCTGCACAGACCCAGCGAGGGAGCGGGGGGGGGGGGGTACAACAGGAAGGGAACCATACCAAGCCCCCCTTCCTTACCGCAGGAGTGACCAAGGGAGAGGAGGAGCCAACAGATGGGGAACGGTCACCGGGAGCAGTGGAACACGTGGCGGAAGGTAAGCGGAAGGGACGGGGCCCACCGGAGGCCGTGAGGGGGATGGTGGGGGTGGCAGGACAGGAGGGTAGGGAGAGGGGAACCCCAATGCTACATCCCGATGGCCCTTCCCATACAGGACCAATACCACTGCTGTGGGAGGCCGAGGTGGAGGGTGAGCAGCACCAGTAGTGGGTGGAGCGAGGTGAGCGGGTGGGGGGGACGGGCCAACAGGCCAGCAGAGGGCAGCGGCCCAAGGGGGAGCGGACTGACCTGCACACACGACTCCCAGGGGACTGGTGGCCAGAACCGGCAGGCGGGGCGCCAAGGGTGACCACGAGGGAACAGGGGAGGGGCAGTGGGTCACAGGTGCGTGGAGGTAGGGGAGGGAACCCGACCACCCAAGGGGAAGGGGAAGGGACGGGTAGGCATTCCAGGCCCCACCCCAGCACCATTCGGGGGGAGGGGGGACACACACATGCAGCTACCGGCTGCCCAACCAAGTTAACCAAACCCGTATCCCGCAGATCCGCTGCCCCGACAGCCGGCCCAGCCCCAAGAGGGGCCAGTGGCCTAGAGGATGCAGGAGCACAGGGCACGTGTGCGCCGCCGGCGGGAGGACCTAGTGGAGGAGATAAAGAGGACCAGTGCGGAGCAGGGGGAGGTGATGATCGCCTCCATCGACAAGATGGAGGCGGCCACCGGTAGGGCTGTGGAGCAGGTGGAGGGACGGGACAGGCACCTCCTAGCCAAGATATGGAAGGAGAGGCGGCTGCAGAGACGAGACCACACACGCCAGATGGAGGCGATATAGCAGTTTTATTTATTTATTTATTTAATTAAATATATTTAGACCCCGCCCCTCCTGCAAACAGCTCAGGGCGGCTAACACCATCGACCACCGGGCTACTGAGCACTCCTGGAAGCTGGACCGGTCCCTAGAGATTGGCACCTTGCTGCTGCTACATGCGGGCATGATGAGTGCCTACATCATGGCAGCAGCACCCCCGGGTGCCATACCAGCTGCATCCCCACACTCACCTGTCATCCCACTGCCGGTGCCCATCCCTCAGCAGCAGCAGCCCCGACCATAGGGCCCACGCATTCGCCTCTTTGTCCTGCCCGGGCTGTGATAGCAACAGCCACCCCGCCAGATGCAGCAGCAGCAGCCAGTCCCAGGCCCGGACCAGCCCCCAGCAGCGGTCACAGAGGAGAGCCAGGAGCCCGTGCAGAGCCAGGAATCACTAGAGAGGGACACCAGCGCAGGCGAGGGCGGCTCACAGACCATGGAGCAGCCCACACGGCGACAGATAGATCGCCCCAGGAAGCAGGAGGGGGCGGGGGGGCAGGGGAGCGGGAATTAGGGCACGGGGATCACTGTAAATACAATAGACACCTTTATTCACTGTAATCATCATGTCCGTCATTCACTGATACACACGCCAGGGACCCCGAGCTCAGCGGCTGTGGCTCAGGCACTCCCGGGCATGGCAGGGGTCCCGCCCCATGGACCCTGGGAGTCTCAAGCCTGGGGCAACCGTGATATGTGCTTCATAAGTGCTGCTCGAATCCACTTAGCATAATAGTGCTCCCTGGGGTTCGCCACGTTCACGTATAGCAGAATGGGGCCAGCTGGCCGCTGTGACCCTGGGATACCCAAGGGCCACTCCTTTGGTCTCACAGATGTTGTGCAACATGCAGCAGGTGCCGATTACCAGGGCGGAGGTCTCCACCGAGTAGTCTAGGCGCCCAGCCAGGCACCTCCATCTCTGCTTGAGGGCACCGAAGGCCCTCTCAACCACGGTCCTCGCAGTGCACAGCAGGGTGTTGTACAGGGCCTCCATCTGGTTCCGGGCCACTGGAGGGGCCTTCATGAGCCAGCGGAGTAGCGGATAGACTGGGTCCCCGATGATGCAGGGGGGCAGCAACACCTCCTCGATCCAGGTCATTTGCATGTTGGCAAAGTCCCCCCTGTACATCTGTGTGAAATGGGGGGAGATGGCGAGGATCCGGGCATCATGGCTGTGGCCAGAGCGGACGGTGAAGATGTCAGTGAACCGGCCCCGGTGATAGACAATGGCCTGGAGCTGCAACAAGTGGTAACCATGCCTGTTGATGTATTCGGACGCATCATCGTGGGGGTGGAGGATCTCCACGAGTGCCATCGATTGCGCCCAGGCAGTTGGGGAACCTGGTAGCCTCAAAGCCGGCCATCAGAGCCCCCTAATGCAGGAGCTGGATCACGCGATCAAGGAGGACCGCCTCCACAGCCTCACAGAAGTTGCGGATGATGCCGGTGCTAGTTGTGAGGGCCACTCCAAAGTGTTGAGCCATGGAACGGCAGGACTCTAGGGTGGTCAGGGCCCAGACAGCTATGCCCACCCGCTGGGTGACTGGGATAAGGGAGCACATGGGAGTGCGCAGCCGCTCCAGCCAGGGCCGCAGAAGTTCTGCCAGTCGCAGGAGGGTACGCTGGTCCGTCCAGAAGTGTACCCTCCAAGCAGCAGCATCCCATCATGTCAGGGCCCCTTCCCACCATTGCACAGTCCAGAGGCACCTGTCGATGGGCATTGTGAGCCTGACAGCACTGAAGAGGGCCACCCTCCGCCAGTAGTGGCGTGCAGCTGCTTGCCTGAGGGCAGCCAGACAGGTGCGTGCAATCAGCAGGGCCCTGCGGTCCGTCCCAGAGAGCCGGCGTGCCGTGTGCATGGCCTCAATGTGATGGCACCTGTGGTGGGCAAGCAGGCTGGTTGCAGTGAACCGGGCCAGGCATTCACGCATCCCAGTGTACATCTCGAGCAGCTCTGTGGTGATCCGCTGGAGCTCGGTGTGCTGGTGGTACCACTCAGCTATGATGTCCAGTAGGAGCCAGCAGGCACCCCACTGGTTCGCATCTATGTCAGGTACCTGCGAGGGTCTTAGCTGGTAGGTGCCCCAGGAGTGCCGGGCTGCGTCAGGGACACTGCTCGGAGGCATGCTCATGCCACTGTGCTGCAGGTTGTGGCTCGCTATAAGGGGCCTGGGGCCAGCATATGCCCATGCGCCACCGGCTGTCTGTTGGGCCCTGTACCCAGGTGCTGCGCTGATTGGTTGTGGGCTATGCGTTACCGGGTGCTCCTGGTGGCACGGGGCTGCTCACCCGTACTGGGGGGCTCCGCCTGTAGGTCCCGTGCCCCCCGGTGCTGGTTGCTACCGCCTAGTGGGGTGTTGGGTGCATGGGAGGGGAGAGGACTGTGCTCCCGGCATGTAGGTGGCATAATGGGGCTGTGGAGGGTGAATGAATATTGTGTGCGTATCACTGCTCTCTGTGTGTAGGCCGTCTCTGGCCTTGGGTTCCTGCAGCTATGCTGTGTCCGCTCCCCACACATCACTTCCCTGCCAGCCCATTGTGCTGCCCTTACCCTTATCGTGTGGCCTTAGAGCTCCCCTGCATGCCTCCCCTGCCTACCATGGTTTGAGGGGCCCCACTGTCTTTGATTCTCAGACCCTCTGCCAGCTGCACCATGGCCGATGCTGCTGTGTCAGAGCTCCCGCTCAGCGGTTCTGCAGCCGGTCCACGTTACTGGACCTACAGGGAGACCATGGCTCTAGTTGACCTGTGGCATTCCCCTGGTGTTCAACTGTTCCTTGCCTCCCCGTCTACCCTCCCGGATGCCTATCGGTGTCTGAGCTCGGGCCTTCGCGGCTTTGGATATGTGGCTACCGCTTGCGAGTGCTCCATGCTGTGGAGCTGGGCCTCCGTCCCTTTCTGGATGGGTGCATTCCGGAGCTGAGGGGGTTGATGGTGTCGTGGTCTGCTCCTGAGATGGTGTCAGCTCTCTCTGTCTGTGCCTTGTCTTGCTTCCAGACCTGTCTGGCATAGGGCGGCCCTGCCCTGGCTGTGTCCTACTACTGCTACATCCTAGGGGTCCGTGGCTACCAGCGTTCCCATGGGGTGTCGTATTACCGCCTGTTGGAGCCTGATCCCACCAGACCTGAGCTGCTAGTGCTGTCTGAGGTGTGGTCCTGTGCCGATGTTCAGGTTGGGCTCACCGGTCCCGATCCTTTTGAGGCCTATCTTGTTGCCCACCACATGGCACGGATGGGCTATTGCCGGGGCATGTTGCAGTGGCCCCACTACGTTCATCTGTTGGGCCACCCCGTCCCACCCCCCTTTGTGACCCCATACAGCTGGCTGTAGGTCCACCCTGGGTCATCTGTGTCTCGACTATCGCCTCCGTCGTGTGCTCCCTGCACCTCCCTGGACCTTCCGTTCTGTGACATCATTCCCATTGTGGACCCGCTGCTATCCTGCCTCCATCTGCTCCCCCCGTTCCGCTCGGCTGTGCCGGGTCACCTGCACCCTGGAGCTGTCTGTGTGGCACCGCTACACCATCTGTACCCTTGGGGTTCATTTCCGTGACCGGCCCCTCCCGTCAACTGTTAGCTGCTATCCGACACCTGTCCTGGGGATCCCCATGGACCTTTGCACCCCTTGCTCAGACAGCTCCCTGCCAGTGTCCGTGCTCCGCCCCCACCCCTGTTGATGCCTCCGTGACTGTGACTGGGAGTCCCTTGCTCGTGGCACCCGGCATCCCCTTGTTGGGGGGGGCACCATCAGCTGTCTGCGACATGGGGCTCACTTCCCTCACTGGCTGTGCAGTACCATCCAGGACCAGTTGTTGTCTTGCTGTTGGGACCTCCCTCTGTCCTCCCCACTGTCTTCCTCGGCTTGGTGGCTCGTCCCCTGTGACCCTGCTCTGTCACCACGTGGACCCCTGTCTGTTCAGCGGCCTGTGTTGCTGTTGGGTGCCTCGTGGTGCCTGTGCTGTCCCTGGGGTGTTGGTGCCTGCCCCCGTGTCCCGCTTTGTTCCGGCCCCGTTCCCCTCCTGTTTTGTTGACCTCAGGCCCCCCGCCCCCATGTCCTTGCCACTGTCTATTGGGCTGCCCGGTGTGGTGTTCCCCATCCCCCCCCTTGTGTGCCCCTGTGTGTCTCCCCTTTGCTCCCTTTCAGCTGTGCGTGTTCTCGTCAGCGTGTGTGTGGTTTGTGTTTGACTCTGTCCGTGGCTTCCTTCTCCCTGTTGTGTGTGTGCAGCTTGGCCATTCACCTCCCTCCTCCCCCTTCCTTCCCGTTTCCCTTGCATGGGCAGGGCGCTTTTGACTTCCTTTGCCCTTGGTTGGCCATGTCTGTGTCCCGTCCCACCCTGGTGGGTTCTGGGGGTTCTTGCCACGGTCCGGGATCGGTGTCACGTTTGTTGCACTATCCCGGATCGTGGCCTGTCTGTCTGTTTCCTTGCTGTGGTCCCGCTCCCGTCATGTTTGTTTGGGGCCTGTCGGAACCACAGGTTGGGGTTGGGCGGCTAGCTGCAGTTGGGGATCCACTGTGGCGACCGGGGAGCGCGTAACGTCTGAAATTACCCATGATCATCTAAGACCTGATTCTACCTTTATCGTGAACCAAAATCTTTCACTGAGTCCAATAAAATCATAAGATTAGCTCCAATTTTCCCCCCAAAATGATAAATTTGGGTCTGCTTTTTATTTGCCTTCTGGATTTTGAGTCCTTGGGGTACAAACTTTTCATGTTTTCCTCCCACGTCAGAAAGGCTAGAAACTTTTTTAAATGACAGTACTCATGGACTTAGGAAAACACCAAATATTAAACTTGTGGTTCAGTTACAAAAGGTGGTATACGATGCAAAGAGTCTTACGGAGCCAGGCATTACAATACACTACATTTGAATAAAATATGTATTTTATACCAAAAGTTCAAATCTAATTTGCACTCATTTCACCTCTTGCACCTCTTTCACTTCAGTAAAGCTGAGTTTGAGAACTTGTTGGTTAAGATCTGGTTTACCTCAGAAAACCCAACACATTTAATAAGATAAATTCTGTTCTTTGTTTAGCTGGTGCAGATAAGGGCAAAATTAGACCATATGATTTAATTCATCTCCATTGTTGCAGGGGGTGCCAACTGCAGATCTGGTAGGCACCTTTTGCTGTATCAGAACCCTCCAGTGAGGGAGGACTGCTTTAAATTGGGCCAAAGTCTGAGCACCACAAATAAAGGCCAACCAGGGTCTATGCTGAATCAGGAAGAACTGTTCTTTAAATATTTATTTTGTGATGACACTATTTCTCAATTTGTTTGGTCCAAATTCATATATTTCCCATCCCTTTCATGGAGAAGAGTCTATGGTAAAGTGTAACAAAATCCCTTCCCCCAGCAAGGTAAGCACTTGGAGGATTTTGGACTATGTAAATCAAGGACCAGAACAGGGGGCACAATCATCAAGTTGTGGACTTTGTCTTTTCATGGTGTAACAACACTCATCTGTCCTCCACCCCTCAGCTCAGCAACTCCCAAATAGCCCATATTGTCCCTTCTGGATTTGCATACTTCCTTTACTTACAGGCATCTCCATCTAATTCAAGGGCAAGGCCACCTCCTGGTTCCCTGGTCTGTAGGCCTCCTTGGTTCCCCTCCTCCAGGTTTCAGCACCCTGGACAATAGCATAGAGTGCTCAGGTCCGGTCTGGTCTTGTCAGCTCAGCTCCCAGCTGCAGCCTTCCTGGCCTCTAGAGCTTGCTGATCTTTATAGCCCTAGAGGGAGCGGGTCTCCAGTGGCACAGCAGGCTCCCTTAAAGAGCCAGCAATGCGCTTCATCACATAAAGGAAGTTAATTTGAAAAATGGAGGTAATGGAGTCCCAAATTCCATGCATTCTAGTCTTCAAGAGGTTTATGCTATGGCCAAACAGGCAAGGTTATGGCTATAATAGGGACAGGCAGTACAGCTGTACCAGGCCCCACAAGCTTGGGGGCCCTACGCTCCCTAGTGGAGCTGTGTCCCTTGCCACTAGAAGAGGGGATGGGATGGGGGCTCCCATCTTCTGCACCAGGGCCCATTCCAACCCAGCTATGCTTCTGCACATGGGAAGGGATGGGAGGTGTACTGTGAGGAGTTGCATAAAAAACAAGCCAAGACCTGTTAGATTCTTGAGTCAAGAACCATATGGCCCTTCCCACTTTGATTAAGTGGGTGCTTCACGTTCCACGCTATCATAGGCTTCCCAAGTTGCCTAAACCCGAGCCTGCTCATCTTTATGATAGGGATGTAAAACCTTTTTGTTTGGCCAGGCATTTGACAGGCTGAGAGAGAGTTGGGTGGGATTATGTGTGGGGGTGGGGTTAGGGAGAGGTTTTTATTTAATTTATTTATTTAATTAATTTATACCCCCGCCCCTCCTGCCATGCAGCCCAGGGCGGCTTCCAACAATTTAAAAATACAATAAAATCATTTAAAACTCTCATCATAATAATCCTTATTAAAATATTAAAACAGGGCTAAAGTTATAAATATAATAAACAAACTAACATAACCAAAATAGGTGGGGGAGCTAAAACACCTCACCCTACCCACCCTCCCTCCCAAAGGCCTGGGCGAACAGCCAGGTTTTGCAACTTCGCC
>QEPC01012398.1:1966148-1976314 GCA_003113815.1 Sphenodon punctatus
GGGCCGGTACAGGCCATACCCCCCTCGTCACCCCTTGGTGTCCCCCTCTCACAGGGACCCGAGCCACCCCCCCAACCCTCCCAGTGCCCCCCTCTGCTGCCACCAAGGGCAGTCACTGGGTCCCCCCGGCCAACCTGCTGCCACCAGGGGCCGGTACAGGCCATACCTCCCTCGTCACCCGTCGGTGTCCCTCTCTCACCGGGACTCGAGCCACCCCCCCACTAACTCTCCCAGTGCTCCCCCTGCTGCCACCAGGGACAGTCACTGGAATCCACCACCCCTCTTACCCACCCCTCCTACACTCCCACCCTAGCCCTGCACAAAGGAGAACCCAGAACAACAATAACCTCCTGCGGCCCCGAAGCGCCCTTTGGAGGGGATAGGTCAGCCCTCTCGGCTGTCCTCTGTGCTTGGCTGTCCTTGGTGAGATTATGTGTGGGGGTGGTGTAGGGGTTTTAAATGTTTTATGTGCTATATATACTTATGTACATTTTATATTTTGTGAGCCATCCTGAGCCTTCATGGGAAGGGTGGGGTAGTAATTTAAACAAATAAATAAACTGTGACTCTGTACTCTGTGTAGGACCAGAGTTGGGAATTTCATGCTGGTCAGACCAAGACTAATTTCCATAACAATTTACCCCAGAAATGCAGTTGCTTTCCCAGGAAAGCATGCCACAGATACCAGCTGCTTCCTGGCTGCTCCCGGTACACGGCCGAACCCAATATGAATTGTTCACTATTATATATGCAACGTAACCGCTTCCCCTCTTCCTGACCACTTCCCAGTATCCACTTACTTGCACGCTTGCTCCTCTGTGTTGTACAAGTGTGTGTGTGTGTGTGTGTGTGTGTGTGTGTGGTTAGTAGGGGAACATGAGATCCTTAATGAGTTAGGATTTTAAACAATTATTTGCTTTAAAAAATTTTTAAAAAGCCAGAGCCTTACAGTTCACCATTAATACATCTCTAATTGCTTCATATGACGAAGGGAATGGTTCATGCTGGGTCAGATTTCAGTAAATGGTTTGTAAAATGATTACTGCTTAGCTACACGAAGTGTCTGACTCCATCTTAAGCTCTATAATGCGCAAGTTTGTATTACAAAATGTACAAGATCAGAATCTCAAAATGTTCATCATTTGCTAAATGTCAACTTGCACATATTCAACAACCACATAACCAATAACTCTCTTACTGCTAGAGATCTTCTTTAAAAAGTACAGTGTGATGCAGTTTGGTTTTGACATGAAATTTCACACTCTCTCTCTCTCTCTCTCTCACCATGGAAACCAAGCAAATATTTGTGGACATTCCTACCGATACGTAGAAATGAAAATGATTCTGCACAGGATATGGTGATCTCAATAACTAGCTCATTGCTTCCTCTTTAGCACTGTTCTGACTTAGTGTCAAAAAAATGTTTGCTTACATGAGCTACTTAATCAGCAGAGAGGCTCTATCATAAAGAGACAACTTCAGCACTAAATACTGATAAAATAATATGTTAGCATTAAAACAGTAAGTATTTGCATTTTATGTGTTGCTTAGCCTGATGCATAGTTGATAGTTGATAGTATACATCAGTTTAACTATGCTTAACCTGATGCATCCCATCAAAATGGCTGCCATCCCACTAATGGCAGCCATTTCTCTAAACAAAGGAGTTCAGTCCAGCTTATCAGTTCTCTTGTTTCCCTTTTGGTACTTTTCAAGAGACAGTGGGTGATTTCAGACATTACGAGATCACGCTCAACCACAGTGAACCACGGTCAATTCCGTGGCGGGGCCAAAGCAGCCTGCATGTCTGTTCGGCGGCCACCAGATGTTCACCACAGTCAATACCCACATGGGGTCAAAATCAACCACGCTTCCGGAGCTCCGGTCCGGACCATCTCTGAAAGCGTGGTCAAAGAGATTCCCAACGGGAAACAAAAAAAAGTAATGTCTGAATGGCAACCACCGGCCGGAACCAAAGACAATGATTCCCAGCCAGGGACAAAGCACGCAGCGTCGCTGCCAGGCAACCAGCAAAAACACAGACCGGGGAGGGAGATTTAAAGGGCACATGACAGCAGCCGGGACGAGCCGCCCTGGCGCCTTCTGGGTGCTTTGACCACAGCCTGGCCCAGGATCGGCGTAATGTCTGTTGCGCTGCCCCGGACTGTGGTCCCATGGTCCGATTCCCTGCCATGGTCCCGTTCCTGTCATGTCTGTTCGGGGCTTTCCTTGACCACGGGGGGTGGTTAATCTGTTCACCCCTGCCGGGAATCCACTGTGGTGAATTGGGACCATGTAATGTCTGAAATCACCCAGTGGCCCTTTTCAAATGGATGCCCCCCCTCAAACATGTGTGTGTGTCCATTTGAATGCCGTGGTGGGTACAGGGGGGATGGGTGGGCATCTGTGGGAATGCTGTGGCTGGTGGGTGGGGGTGCATGCGTGCTCCCACGCTCCACCCATCACCCACTCATACATGGAGCAATGGGCGCCAATGCTGGATGCTGCATGTGTGGAGATGGGTGGAGGTGAGTGGGGATCCATGGGAATGCACCCCCACGCACCGCCCCCCCACCGCACGGCAACCCCCCCCCCCCATTTTGAAAAAGGCCAGTATCACCTTCTAGCTCTTGTTTCCTGGCATCTCTATTGCTGTTTCTCTTATTGCTCTGTCAGCTCTGCACTCCCCCAGCTCCTCCACCACTGGCCTCCACAAGATCCTGAAATCTCCCACTCATTCTTAACCCTCTCACTTCCCCCACTCTCCATTGCACTCCACTTGACCTTTGACTCCATTCCCTTTGAATTCACACAATTTCCCTAACCTTTGCCCATTTCTCTCACTACACAAAACACTTCTTATGCTAAATGGCTCCCATCTCATCCTATCCTAGCCCAGTCCAGCCCAGTCCAGCCCATCCAGCTCCTTTCTGTCTATTACTCTGCTCTCACAACCAAAATGGAATAAACCAATCTAATCTCCTTTGTAAACCAATCTAATTTCCTTTGTAAATTAAAACAAGAATGAGGAGGCTGAAAATAAGTTTCAGGTTGGGCTAAAGCAGGGTGAGATGACCTTTTAGAAGTTAATTACCAGAGACCCTTATTCCAGGCCAGTTTTTAACCCAGCTGAGGATAAATGAGGGAGTCTAACTGTAATTAGGTATGGCTGGAGGAAGTAGGCTGACCCAAATGATGATAAAAGGTCAAGCATCATTAAAAAGCTAGGGGAGAAGTACTAGCTGGAGACAGGTCCACTTCACGGCATGGGCATGGTGTCTCTGGCTGTGGGAAACCAAAGCATGAAAAAGCAAGGCCTTGCTTAGCAAGCTGGTTAGAGTGATGCAATCAATCAATCAATCAATCAAAATGTATTGCAACGTGACCAGTGGTCATTGCTTATAAACAAACATTAATAAACATAAACAATCTTAAACAATACAGAATTTAAAAGAAAACATAAGACAAGAGAAACAAAAGGTTAAACCAAAATTAAGGAGAACTAGAAAAGAGACAAAAAACAAAGATATAGAGTGATGCAGTAGTAACATGTTGTCCTAATGAAAGACCTATCTGAAAGACTGCCTGCCCTTCTATGTCCAATCGCAGCCCCTGTAATCGGCCAGGAGTGCTTCCCTGTGGGTACTATCTGTTAGGGTGTGTTTAGATGCACTGGAAGTAGCTGTCCGCCATAGGAATCGTCACTCACGTGGTCTTTTTGAAGACTCATTTTGGAAGTCTCGATATCGGGGTTTTCAAAATGTGCCTTCAAAAAGACCGTGCGGGCGGCGATTCCTATGGCAGCTGGCTACTTCCGGTGCGTCTAAACACACCTCACAGGGTTTTTCAGGAAGTGCGTTGAACATGCTGCATCCAGCCACTCGTATAAAAACAACCTTAGTCTTGTTCATACGACAAGGGATCACAGGGGGGCATACTCGGTTGCTGCCCCTCAGTTGTTTCCATGGTGCTGTGGAACTCCCTTCCCCTGGAGGTTTGTTTGAGGCCACGCCTAAGCATCTTCCAGAGGCAGTGTAAGACTTTTGTATTTGAAAAGGCATTTGGCAGGCGGGGATAGGGGGTGTTGGTGGTTGGGTTTGGGGTAGGGGTGTGAGGGAAGTTGGATATGGGGAATGGGGAGGTGGTATTGAGTGGGTTGGGGGTTATGTTTGTAGTTTAATGTTTGTATATGTTTTATCTTGAAAGCTTTCCTGAGCCTTTTTGAGGAAAGGACAGGATAAATATATAAATAAAATGTGCCCTAATGTTCAAGTCTTCACTCTCCAGGTAAAGAGGGAACATAGTGGCTACACATTTATCTCTGCTCAAATATCAAATGAACCATCTCTAAATTACGTGAAATTAACTTCTCTAAAGTTTATTCTCTTTAAAATAAACTTTAAAATTCTCTAAAGATTAATCAGCAGCTTTAAATTACGAGAAATAAACATTTCTAATGCAACTAAAATAGATTGACCAATTTTATTGAAATTTTGGTGGTGGTGGTGGGAATCATCTATCCTTATTAATAAATCCGATAGTTTTCAGGTCAAAGCAGGTGTGCTACAGAAGAGGTCTTACAATAGAATTTGTCCTCTGCCTTAATTATGTTAATTATGTTCATGTGTTAGCACATGGAATATGAAAGGAAGGTTTCCTGCAGAAATGCCTTCAGGAGTAGAAAAATATTTTCTATATTTTCAGGATAGGTGACTCCAATTGCTTCAAAGTTTTTTGAAAAACAGTTCTAACCAGATTTTCACTTTTGTTTCATTTAATAAGTTAGATTAATATTAGTTATTGTCAGATAAGCTAGAAAGGAAAACAACAAAGAAGTAATGCCTGACCATGTACAACTTAGTACTTAGCTGCCATTTGAATATGGGTTTGTTTTTTTGGTAAGACACTATCATGAAGTCAAGGAAACAAGTTTTAAGAACTACTGAAAAACAGCCCAATAAATAAGACAGTCATTCATTTGCTTTGATGATTTACCTCCCAAATTAACTGGAATCTTGTGTTCTATTTCTGGGAAGATCCCCACTACCTAGAAAGTCAGCATTGCTGCAGAAGATTTCTAGGTACATCCGTTGTTGAATGTGTAAGTGTACATAAATACCAGTGGAAGGCACATTACCTAGATATAGTGGTTTCTACATTGTCTCATTGATCTGAGGCAAATGAATGCAATAGTTTCGTGGAGAAGGAAGATAGCTAATCTTTCCTTAAATGAGCTAATACTTTCTAGTACCATTGGTTAGAATTCAGCGTTTACCTCAAGGCTAATACGAGGAAACATCTTTCTATTTAGTACATTTCAAAGAATTAAAATAAATTCTACATAGATAGCTAGAGCAGATTAAATAGTTCTCTTCTTTCTAAGACTAAATGAAACTTTATTGTACTGAGGGCTAGATCTTTATATGAATAAATTAAAAAGAACCAGAGATACAATCTGTAATGAACCAGAGATATAATCTATAATATGGTTGGGATTTGTTTCACTGATTTCCATGTCTTTTGGTTAAGGACTCTGGAACCCAAATCCCTGGGGTGCTGGGCATCTTTGGTTCCTATAAATAATGAACATCACGTACGATTGGGTTAATATTGACATACCAGTAAGCATAAATCAGCATAGATTCACTGAAGTCAACTTCTAAACAATTACCTAGACAACACACCTTTGGTTTAAAAAGCTTGTTAAGGTGGCATTACAAATTATACTCAAAAGTTAACATGACAGTAAATAGTATGTTAAGGTAACTTTATTAAATATCAGACCAATCTATACATTTTTCTTATTCATTAATTAAAAAAATCATGACAACTGAAATTAAACTGTATACATTCCTCATCACGTATAAGTATTGTTCAGTCACCAAAATGTATAGATTGGTTTTTCTTATTAATTAATTAAAAAAAATTATGACAACTGAAATTAAGCTGCATATGTGTGGTATGATGACTGAACAATACTTATACGTGATGAGGAATGTATACAGTTTAATTTCAGTTGTCATAATTTTTTTAATTAATGAATAAGAAAAGAAAAATGTATAGATTGGTCTGATATTTAATAAAGTTGCCATCACTACCAATTGGCTCCCTCCCTTCCAGGTATGACCGAAACCACCGATGAGCAGCTCCTGTCACACCAGCAACGTTTCCCAGCCATCGAAGCAGCAACCCATGGTCAATCGTATCAAATGCTCCTTGTAAGGTCCAGCATGACCAAAATGGCCATCTGTCCTTAATCTAAAATAATGAGCAGATCATTCAACACCCTGACAAGTGCAGTCTCTACCCTGTGGGAAGGCTTGAACCAGGACTGGAATTTTCCCAAAATATTGTAGGAGTCCAGGTGTCTCTGTAGTCACACAGTCACAGCCTACTCAATTGCCTTCCCTAAGAAAGGCAGACTTGAGACCTGGCGATAATTGGCAAGCACTCCAAGCAATCCACTTGGACAGCTAAATCTTTTTTTCTAAAAATGTTAACACCCCCACCAGTTTTCTACATATACAACATATGTATTTACCGCTGATTTATATTCTATTTATTCTCGGGTTCCATCACCTCTTTTCAGCAGAACCATAGGATTTATGACTCTTGTGTTAGAAAATGAGTTACTGTGATTGTGGGATTACTTTGGACTTGAAGTCAGTCAATGAAACCCTCTAAAGAGTACAGGACTGGCTGATGAGGGGACATGCCCACGCCAATCTGGTGATGTGTAGGTACAGCACACTCCTGAATAGGCTCTTCCAATGACGTTCCCATGCAGCAAATGGACAAAAGTTCTAGCTAGCTACCCAGTTCCTAACACAACAGAACGTCTGAGAAAAACAGGAGTGCAGATGCAGGGTCCCTCCTCTGTCAGTGGCTTCCCTTGGGATGCATCTGCCCCATGGACTCAGCCAAATGTAAATATCAGTAAATCTATCCTGTCACAGCAGTAAATCTAAATCAAACCCTTTAAACTAACTACTACAATATGTCACAGAATGTATTGTAAGTGTTGCAAGTTCACTCCAGGCTGGAATGGAAATCCACAAAATAACCTATTTGAAAGTGGTTAGTGAGGTCCTCATGGAATTTCAGAGGTAGACCTGCTCTGAGGCTAGCCTGAGATATTGCCTTCCTTCAGGCCAATTACTCTGCCCTTGACTGGCCCCAAACACCTCACTCGTGGTTTCTCCCCCTCCTCTCCCTGTTGTGCTGGCCTCTAGCATGCATTCCTGATTAAGCCACTGTCCTTCCAATTATCCTCCCAATAGAATCCTGCCAGGCCCCTACAACATCATTCTTCTTCCTCTCCTAGCACATTTGCATACGTGAACTCTTTGGATTGGAAGGCTTCCTTGGAAGCCCTCGCCTATCTTTTTGCGTTTCTTTCTCGCTACACTCTTATCTGGGAGCTTTGTTCCTCCTCTGCGGTCAGGCTTGCCTGCCAGTGCTCACCACTCTGCTGAGAACATAAGAAGTGCCACACTGGGACGGACTAATGGTCCATCTACCCCTGCACTCTGTCTCCAACAGCGGCCAGCTCCAGTAGCTCAAGAGAAGTACATGTACCGGTCATGGAGGTGTACTCCTCTCCTGATGACTGCTCCCAACTGCTGGTAGCCAGGCATTTAAGCTAGTTATGCTGCTGGCTTTCACAGCCTCTTCTGGAAATGAGTTCCGCAACTGTATTGTCTGCTGTGTGGAAAAGTACTTCCTTTTGTTTATTTTAAATCTGCTGCCTCTCCTCATATGTTATTCTGGGGGTTTTAGCTTGTTTTAATTGTATTTTAGTTTGTTAGGTATTTTAAAATATTGTTAGCCACCCGAGATGCTTATAGCAGGAGGGGGCGGCATATAAATTTTAATAATAAATAAATAAATATGGAATCCAATCCATCTCTTCTATCATCCTTATTGCCCTTCTCTGAACCTTTTCTAGTTCTATTATATCTTTATTGAGATGGAGCAACCAGAACTGCACACAGTATTCAAGGTGGGGTCATACCACAGATTTATACAGCAACGTCATAATACTTTCCCTTTTACTCTCTATTCCTTTTGCAATAATGCCTAGCATTTGGTTTGCCTTTTTGACTGCTGCCACACACACAGCTGATGTCTTCAAAGAACTATCCAAAATGGCTGCAAGGTTCTTCTCCTGAGTGGTTATACCCAGATAGAACCTAGCTTCCTATATGTATAGTGAGGATTACTTTCCCTATGTGCATCACCTTGTACTTATCAACATTGAATTTCATTTGCCACTTTAATGCCCATTCACCTAGTCGTGCAAGGTCACTTCCCTTTGTGTCTTTATTCCTACCCTTTGTTTCCTATTTTAACCAGCTACCAATCCACGACAGGACTCTTCTTCTTATCCCATGATTACTTTCTTTGCTCAAGAGTGTCTGGGGAGGGAACTTATTTATTTATTTAATTTTTATTTATTAAAATATTTGATACCCCACCCCTCCTGCCAAGGCAGCTTGGGGCGGCTTACAATATATACAATATATAATCAAAAGACACACAAACATTCTAAAAGGTGAAAGGGCATAACATTCAAAATATATAAGATACCCCACCTTTACTACTCAAAATAAAAGTAAAACCCACCCTCACCCATCTCCCTTGCCAAAAGCCTGGTAGAACAGCCAGGTCTTGCACTGACACTGAAAAGAGGAGAGGTCCAGGGTCACCTGGGCCTCTATCGGTAGGCAGTTCCACTGCCTCGGTGAGGCCACCGAGAACGCCCTCTCCACAGTCGCCCCCCGGAATACCCATGGGACTTCCAAGAAGGGTGCTCCCAGTCAACTGCAGGGGTCTATCTAGAGCACAGGGAGTGAGGTGATCCTGTAGGTAAATGGGGCCCAAGCCATATAGGGCTTTATAGAGGTTAGAATCAGCACCTTGAATCGGGCCCAGAAGACTATAGGCAGCCAGTGCAGAGAACGGAACACCGGTGTTCTATGCTCCCGGCAACCCAGCCCTGTAAGAAGACGGGCCGCTGCATTCTGCACCAGCTGCAGTCTCAATTTTTCAAATGCTTTTTGAAAATCGAAATATATTCTATCAACTGGATCCCCCCTATATGCCTAATAATTCTGTTTTTAACAATTTTGCCACCAGTTTGCCCAGTACTGAGGATGGTCTGTAGTTTCCAGTATCACCTTTGGAGCCCTTCTTAAAAATTGGTGTTACTTTTGCTAACCTCCAATCTTCAGGCACAGAGAAGGATTTTAGCAACAAGTTACATATTACTGATATGATAGTAGTTCAGCACTTTCAAATTTGAGCCCTTTCAGTACACTTGGATGAATGCCATCAGGCCTTGGTGACTTGCTACTGTTTAAATTGTGAAAATGCAATAAGACCTCTTCTGGTGTGACACTAATTGGTGATAATTCCTCAGATTCATCACCAACAAAAAATAGTTTTGGTGTCAGTATTTACCCAACATCCTCCATAGTAAAAACTGATGCAAAGAACTGATTAGTTTCTCAGTAATGCCCTTGTGTTTGAATGCCCCCTTTATTCCCTGATCAGATAGCAGACCAACTGCCTCTCTATCAGATTTCCTGGCTCTGATATACTGGGAAAAAAATTGGTATTGGATTTTGCATCTTTAGCAGTTATTCCTCAAACTCCCTCTTGTCCTGTCTTATCATTGTTTTACACTTTCTATGTTCATTCCTATTTACCTCATTTGGAATAGGTTTCCATGTTTTGAAAGACAACTTTTTGGCTCTGATAACCTCCTCAATGTTACCATTCACAGATGCAGGCATTTGTTTGGTTCTCTTTATGCCTTTTTGGGGGGTATCTAAGATAGTAGTTTTCAATAGTCTCCATACCTCTTGCAGGCCATTGCTCCTTGAAACTTATCCATCCATTTTTTCTCCCTTGAACTCCTTCCCTGAATACTAGAGGTGGGACCCCGGGCCCATTACCGGCTACACCGGTTACCGGTTCTGTAAAAACTAGAGGTGGGACCCCGGGCCCATTACCGGCTACCGGATTTACCGGTTACCAGTTCTGTAAAAACCGGATTCCCGGATTAAATCCGGTATACCGTTACCGGTTTTATTTCATTGATTTCAATGGGGCGCTGTGTCCCCATTGAAATCAATGAAATAAATTAATTCCCTCCCCCTCCC
>QEPC01012398.1:1990426-2009672 GCA_003113815.1 Sphenodon punctatus
GGTACTAGGGTGATCCCTGGGGTGGGGGGTGGTTTAACACACACCCTACCCCAGGGATCACCCTACCTCCCCACCCAGGGATCACCTACCTTGCGCTCCGGGCGGCGGCGGTCCGAAAGCTTCAGCGCTGGCTGTGGCTGTCGGCTTCAGCGCTACTAGGCCTTCCGGTGAACTTCCGGGTTTCACCGGAAGGCCTAGTAGCGCTGAAGCCGACAGCCACAGCCAGCGCTGAAGCTTTCGGACCGCCGCCGCCCGGAGCGCAAGGTAGGTGATCCCTGGGTGGGGAGGTAGGGTGATCCCTGGGGTAGGGTGTGTGTTAAACCACCCCCCACCCCAGGGATCACCCTAGTACCGGTACTTACTTACCTGCTGCTGGATGCTGGTGTAGGCTCCGGGTCACCGGTGGTGGCCCGGAGCCCGCACTTGGGACTTAAAGAAAAAAATAATTGTTTTTTAAATCCAGGCTGGGCTGGGTGGGTGGGTGGTGTCCCCCCTTCCACCCGCGCAGCCTGGACTCGGGGAGGGAAAGTGTTTGGGGTTTTTTTGTGGTTTTTTTTTTTTACATTGCGGCCATTTATTTGAATGGCTGCAATGTAAAAAAACGGTACGGGGGGGAATGAGGAAAATGGGCCGGATTACCAGGTTAATCCGATACTGCCGGTACACCAAAATACCGGCAGTATCGGATACCGGATGATCCGGTAGTCCCATCCCTAGGCTGTGCCATGCATAGTGGAATTTACTGTATCCCCTTGGTGCTTATAAAACGGCAAGGCGATTATGGTATTCCATATGTGAGCAGGTTTAGGAAATCTATTTATTTAGCAAAAATAGCACCTTTAAGTAATAGTAAATCTTGCAAAAATATGAAGATGGTTGGCCAGCAATCTAAGGGCTTTAATCTGTATTCACTTTACAACTTGCTTTTATTTTTTACAAAAAAGAATATTACATTACTATCCTTAGAAATCATTATGTTTTCAAGAAAGTAGGCAATCCCAATAACAGAATAGTGTACAGTTATTTTCAAGCTCAGAGGCAAGAGTGAAGCTGCAAATGCATGGGACAAATGTTGAGAGAAAGCACAGTGCAAATTTAGACCCTTTAGTATTTTAGAAATGTTAGCAGTAGTATCTAACCCTAAAAACTATAGACCAATAACCCTTCTTCCAGTCGTATGAAAACATTACACTAAGCTCCTGCTGGAAGGCTTGATCTTGTGGATAACGGAAAATAGGATTTTGGCAGAAGAGCAGGCGGGGTTTTGTGTGGGGGAAAAGCACAATAGGGCAAGGTTTGTTGCTGTCTCATTTCATTGAAAAATACAAGAACAAACACATGAAGCTGTATGCAGCATTCATTGATTTCAGTTCTGCTTTTGACTTAATAGATGGGGATCTTCTCTGGACTAAATTAGAAGAGATGCATATCGACAAAAGATTATTGATGTTAATACGATCATTATACACCAATGTAACATTCCAGGTGCGTACTAACACAAAAGGAGCCCTATCCGATATAATTTATACATCACAAGGGGTAAGGCAAGGTTGCCTGCTTGCTCTAATATTGTTCAACCTATGTGAATAATTGAATTGTTAAACACCAGGATAAGGGGAAATATATGGCCCCTAAGATTGACAAATCGGCTGATATCTGTATTAATGTATGCGGATGACACTGTTCTACTGTCCACGAGTAGATTAGGTCTAACCCGTTTGATGGATGATTTTGGCAAAGAGCGTGTTACCCAAAATTTGGTAATTAATTACAGCAAAACCAAGGTCATGACTTTTTCTACACAATTTAAAAAAAATAATCTGTCAGGACACAAAATAGAACAAGTGCGTTCCTTTAAATATTTGGGTGTAGTTCTTTCCCATAATGGCTCCTGGGCATCGCATTTGCTTTCGGCAAAACAAGCAGCTACAGCCTCTACCTCTGCATTTTGAGGTTCTACAGGTCCATGGGAGGGCAGCAGATAAGTCCGGCATTGAAAATCTGGGAAACTAAATTAGTCTCCAGGGTGTGCTATGGAGCCCAGCTATGGGGTTATGACTCCATGGCAGTTAAATACCTTGAACTCTGGCAGAACACGTGGCTGAGGGTTTGTCTGGGGACACTGTCGGCTACCTCTCCTGCCGTAATGAGGCTTGAGTTAGGACTGAAATCAATGGCTGCAAGATTCAATAGTCTCTTACTGTGTTTTTTAGTAAAAATACTTAATTCCCAAGCCTTGTCAATATATATGTGCCTTTCTGAGAAGATGAGTATAGAATGGCATAATAAAGATTCCTGGTGGCTGGGAGTAAATCAAAAACTGGCACGGCTGGATTTTTCTATTTTCCTGAAAACTTTCTCATATAAAGAAGCGGTCAAAATGGTCAAGCTGAGAATTAAGGATGTAGACAGACAACAGTTAAGAGCATAAGCATCTAACTCACGTATATTAACTTGGTATTGGTCTGTAGGGCTGGTAGGAGGTAGATATTTGAAGGTGCTTGATAATCCTGTATATAGAAAAACCTTTACTTCACTCAGGCTGCAAATAATGCCCGCGGCTGTAGTAGAAGGGAGATACATAACCTCTCTGAATAAGGAGTGCCATTGTATCTGTGGTGGTAATCGTGTGGAGGATCTCCTGCGTTATTTACTAATTTGCCCTATATACAAACAACCTCAGGCAAGACTCCTGGAAAGAGTTAAGTTAGACCCGCTTTGGCCCCCTCTTCAGAAACAAATATATCTTTTAGGGGTTAAAAAAGAGAAAGTAACAAATGAGGTGGCTTTTTTTGCAGCCAGGGCTGTGAGATTACGTGCTCAAACAATGGAAACTTGTATGGCTAATGTCTAAATCTTCTATGTTAGTTTGGACATTGTAGATGAAACATAAGCTCTCAGGCAGGGACCGTGTCTATTTTATTCTCTGTACAGCGCCAGGTACATCACTGGCGCTATATAAAAGCTTATAATAATAAATAATAATAATAACTGAAGCATTGCATTTTAGATCTGTATTTGGTGACAGCGACGTACTTATCTCTTTATGGTACTATTGTACTCTCTGTTTGATCATCTCAGTGTCTGGCAGCTTCACTGCCTTTTATAAAATTTGTATTATTGTTTGTGTATGTATATTTTTATCATGGCTGAGGTCAGAACAATAAATTGAAATTGAAATTGTTAGCAGTAGCAGTGAAAGCAAGACACCAAGGGTTACGGAATCAGAAAGGAGAATTTCAACAGGTCAGGGATAGAGTTATTTCTGCTGTTTTTTAAAGACGCTCATCAGGCCATATTTAGTTCCACAACTTATTTTTGTAAAGCCTAAATCCAACTGGCATTTCCTGTCAATTTTTAGTTTGCATTCCACAGGAAGTAGGTTTGACAAAAAACAAAACAACAACAACAACATACAAGGATAATCCCCCAACAAGATTTGCAATCCAAACACTGCAACATTCTGCTAGAACATGAGAATCTGAAAGTGAAACTGACTTGAAATTGACTAAAAGCTAAACTGAAGTCATCTCCTCTCTCATTATTCAAAACTGGGAAAACACAAAGGGTTAACAAAGAGCTTAACTAATTAAATAAATTAACTTAATTTAAAAAGCCCTTTCAGTAAAATAATGTTTGTCATCAACACCAGTAAGATTATTTGAAGTTTATTTTAAATATAAAATTTATAGCGTGTGAGTTTTCTCATTAAGGTTGAAAAGTGACATGGATAACCTCTGATTACCCTTCTCAGCAATCCTGTCATTCCTGTCTCTAGGAAACCACATAAGTGATGTTGAACAGGTAAACTGGTATCCAGGACACACACACACACACACACATTGTAGCTCACATGTCATTTTAAAGCAATCAGACACTTAATTACATAAACCTAAGTATGGAACAGATTTCTTTCACGTCCAGGAATCACTCATTTGGAATCAATTACTTTTTCAAAATAATTTTAAAAGCTCTGACTACCTATCTTTCCCAGGGAAGAAAACTGGTCAGTGCTAACTTGCACACATTTGCTTATGTTGATTTATGTACATTTATACACATTTAGCCTATTGCTAACATTGAGTGTATCCACACAGTGCACTTACCATGCCTTGGGCAGCATTACCACGTGATACAGTGCATTGTGTGCCTGGCGGCTGCCAGATGTTCACCCTGCCACATAGAATGACTGCTACACGCTTGGGAAAAGGCCAGGAACGCAGTACATAGCAGCCTTACCCAAAGTGGGGTAAGGCTGCCCAACGCATCTGCCCAGTCAAACCAAATAAACAAGGGAACAAAGTAGCACAAAGAACAAACCAAGTCCCCATCTGCCCTGCTGCACAGCGAGGTATATAGCGGGCACTAAGTAGCGGGCATTAGTTCCAATCCTGTGTGGCCACATCTTGGCCAGGAGCAAGATAGTAGGTGGGTTAGGTGAGGAGGTGGCAGCAGGGCAGAATATATTACTTGACAGACAACAGCTAAGTAAAGTCAAGTAGGCAATGTCTGTTTTCTTTGAGACAAGGAAGAAACTGTAGACTTGGCAAGAAATGTAATTGGTAGGAAAATACTATTCTCAAAGTTTCGACAGCCAGGGCTTCAGGGAAACATCTAGTCATAAGATTCTCAATAAAAGTCATGTGAGATTGTAATTTTCATTTTGGAGATAGGCGGTTGAGGTTGTCCAGTGGTTACCAAGGACCAAATGAGGAAGACAGTAAGTAACAGTTTGGCTGTTTTTACATGGACGTCCCCCCTACCCCCACTGAGTGTGCAGGAGGGTGTTAGACCCATGAGGATGTCCGTGGGTGTTCAATCAGTGTTTGCCCGTGCGAACACCACAGACGGTGGATGGAGGTGTGTGCGCGCTCCTGCGTAACACCCACCTCCACCCATCACTTACCCATCTCCACCCATGGAGACATCCGACAAAATGGAGGAGGTTCTGTGGGTGGAGGTGGGCGTGTGTCAGTGGAAAAACACACCCACTCACTGTGCCAGCACACCCATCCCCCCACCCACTGCTGCCCGTGTAAAATGGGTCTTTGTCTGGCCACATTCCAACAAACAGTTAATTTGATGTAGTTAAGCCTAACATCTGGTTTTGCTCCTAAAGTGTTCACACAAACAGACCACTAAACTGATGTTGTTCAGGAGTAGGACAACAAATATGTGGCCTTGAAAAATCAGAAGTAAATAAGTCCCCCTTGATTTGTATTACAAAGTAACTGTTTGAACATTTATTAGTGTAATACTGGCCACCAGGGCTCAGTCATTATGGGTGTTTACACACATGATGCTGGCCCTGCTTGGTCGTGTTTGGCCCAGCTGGGCTAGCATCATAGTGGTATCAGGCCCGTCAGATGTGGGCCTGGTACAAACCCTGCCCATGGTGGCTGCTGGGCCAGAAATGTGGGCCCAGATCAAAGCGGGCCCACAATCCATGCCCAGCTGCTGCCCAGCCAGGCCAGAGCAGGAGATCCAGGCAGGAATATTTTTCCCCGGCCCCACCTCTCCTGGCTTGAGGGGTTGCCATGGCATTAAGCCATGGCTGTCTGTGGTAGGCAGCCATGTCTGCCCATCAGGGGGGGGGGGGGGGAGGGGACATTAGGAGTGTGGGGACGTGGCTGAGCAGCCGCACGTTACTCCTCACCCGCCTCCCTGGCTGAGGGAGTCCACGGGGATGTTTGTTCCCACGGCCAGAGTTCTCCCAGCTGGGGGAGGTCCTCCCCCCAGGTAGGGAGGACATCCAACATGGACGTCTGTTAACACCCATCTCAGCTAAGAGGAGAAACGGACACAGTACTACTTTGGTTTAACATTTTGTTTGAATGCTACCAGGTGGAGTAGTTACATCGATTTAGTTTAGTCAAAGTAGTTACTTCCGTTTACCCCTGGTTCATCAAAACATGACCTCTATAAATCAAACACCTCTGTCAGCCCAGGAAATTGGGCAGCCTCTGGGATGCTTGGTGAAATATACACTGGGTCCTTTATATCTGACATATTACATGCACAGCAATCTTGATCTTTTTTTTTCTTACTCTGTTATTGAAGACACGGTTTAACAGCAATCCTCAAGGCTATCTTGACACCTTTTAAGTACTCTACCTGCAGATGCATAATACCAAACCTAATCTTTTATTTTTATCTTATTTAATGGGGGACTAAATATCCTGCATATATGAAACCTGGAATTTAAAACCTCAATTTTTAAAAAGGAGCCACTCATTTACCAATAATATTGATGAATAATAAACCAGACTCTCTCAAAATACCATGTTTGTGCCACCTCCTATTTTTATCCAAAGTGTTAATGTTAGGTCATAGGCTTTTCATTACAGCAGATAACTGTAGGCTCTCTCATTTCATTGATGAGTTTAGAAGGGCAGCATTCACTGCAACTGTGGGTCTCGTAATGGCAGCTGTTGCTGCCATAGTTTGCATTTACTGAAGCTATTCTCTCAAAATTTGACAAATCATATTGTAGAATAACAAGCTAGCTACACTCTAGTATCTCCTTCCACAAACTTGCATATACCATAAACAACATTTTATTTATCGCAACACAATCATTAGATACATGAAGCAACAACTGAACTGCTCCATACACAGCATATAGTTAAAACTGCACAACTGAAGCCAAAATATGCACAGCTAAAAGGAATGTTACAGGGGGCCTCTCTTAGTGAACAAAGCAGGCTCAGTTTGGCTCTTTTTCCCTAGTGCTACCACATCCGTACATCGTTAGCTGGAAAATTCCAGATATATGCTGTAATTTTTGTGTGTGCTCCCCCCCCCCCGCCCCCAAGTACACTTGAAGCTTTAGTGTCCAGAGGACATTCCCCCTCCCCTGTTTACCCCCCTTATCTGTCCCTGTTAGTTTGGTTATTTGCCAGCTGTGGTCAACAATTAATACAGCAAAAGAATAATACAGTGCACTCCCCAGCAAGTGGCACAGCCTCACAGGAAATACCAAATAAAAACTTTATTATGTATTGTTTAACTATTTTGCTTGCCTGTAGGCCACCCTGTTGTTGGTGTAATTTAGAAAAGCATGCTTTGTTTGGATGAACCGCGCGCACAGGCTCATTGTTCCCAGAATCTGTCACGCACAATCTCTGCTTCAGCTTGTGGCCCTCTGAAGAAAGATGGCAGCCCTCCAGCTTGCATTCCTTTCATTGCACAACTTGTGACCAAATGTTATAATGGAAGAGTAACCTTTTAATATTCATGTAATTAATTTACTTTATCCTTTAATTATAAACCCTCACGTGAAAGCGGGGGGGGCTTCCTTGTTTTTTTGAGATATGGAAGGTGCAGGAATTACCTTTATGCCTGGGTGCCAGCAGCTCTGAACGCTGGGAAATTCCAGTGGTTACAATATGTGTGGGGGCATTTTATTTAATGTATTAATTATTCTGGTATGTGGAATAGATTTTTGACTTTGGTTTTCATAAGTAATAACTGTGGGAGATTAAATTTCTTTTCATCTACCACCACAGAGACTTCCTCATACTAATCAATGGGCTAATCCACTGACACAGAGCCATTCTTTCTTATCTTAAAACACAATGAAGGTACTCTAATTCATATTCCTTTTCAAGCTATGGCTAACGTGTAAACTGGCCAGTATGACTGAATCCAGCAGGATATTTTCCTAGACTGGAACTGTGCTCATATTACATAGCTAAGGTACACACTTGACTCATTGCCACTTCTGAGTTCCCAGTGGCTCACAATGACTTTTTTCATCTGAGTTTGGCTTCAGGAGCAGAGCTTGCTATAATGATAGAGTAAGACCTTTCTTTTCTCCAAAGGTGAGGCTCAGTAGTGCCGAGTGCATCAGCTTGCTTGCTCTGGGAGTCACTCTTTAGCATATTTCACTGGTACACTGGGCTATGGAATGGCTATTTCTTCATTCCAGGATGTGATTCAAGGTGTTCATTCTTACCTTACAAGCCTTGAATGGCCTGGGATCAAGCTATGTCAGACACTGCCTCACACCTTGATGGCCAGTCACTGTAGTTTTAAGATCCTGTTGTCCAATTCTGAACCTTGTTTCAATGGGAACTCAGTGTGTTCAGTACCTTGCAGGAGAGGATCAGCATCTCAAAAGATGTCGGGTGGCTAGATACAAATTTTAGAGGACACTTACGAGAAATACAGATTGCAGAGCTGCGGTGGCTCCAGTGCAGTCCTGCAACCCGTATTTCTCATGTGTGGAGTACCGCAGGGTTCCATCTATCCCCTCTCTTGTTCAATGTGTACATGCAGCCTTTGGGGGAAGTTGTTAGGGAGTATGGAGTAAGATGTCATCAATATACTGATGACACCCAGCTATATCTCTCATTTTCCTCCGACTCAGGCTCTGCAGTCTCGGTGCTTGCCCGGTGTTTCTCTGCTGTGGGGGACTGGATGCGGGCAAGCTGCCTGAGGCTATATCCTGACAAGACAGAGGTGATGGTTGTGGGGAAGGCCGAGGGAGTGATGGCCCCCCATCATTGATGGGGTCCATCCTCCCCTGGTTTCTCAGGTTCAGAGTCTGGGGTTGCTCCTGGACCCACAGCTCTGCCTCGATGCCCAGGTGGCGGCTGTGGCAAAGGGAGCATTTTGCCAGTTACATCTGGTGCGTTGGCTTAGGCCGTATGTCTCGGACTCGGATCTGGCCACAGTCATCCATGCTTTTATTACCTCGAGACTGGATTACTGCAACACGCTCTACGTGGGGCTACCCTTGGTGCTGGTTCGGAAGCTGCAGCTGGTGCAGAATGCGGCAGCCCATCTCTTAACTGGGACAGGTCGACGCGAGCATATTACACCGGTGCTTCGCTCTCTGCACTGGCTGCCAATAGGTTTCTGGGTCCAATTCAAGGTGTTGGTGCTGACCTTTAAAGCCCTAAATAGTTTGGGCCCCGCCTATCTGCAGGACCACCTCACCCTCCGGGTCCTGGATCAACCCCTGCGGTCATCTGGGGGCACCCCCCTTGGGGTTCCCTGGGGTTCCACTATGAGGAGGGCATTCTCTGCAGCTGCAGAACTCCCTCCTGTCGGAGATCTGCTTGGCTGCCGGCCTCCCCTCTTTTCGCAGACAATGTAAGACCTGATTATTCCGCCAGGCCTTTCCCAAGGGAGATGGGGTGGGTTAGGATAGGGGGGAAGGGTTTTTATATTGTTTTTAATTGTAATCATTATTGTTTATTTTAATGTTTAAAAGGTTTTTAAGATGTTGTGAGCCGTCCCGAGATGCCTGAGACAGGAGGTTTGCGAGGCCATGTGCAAAGTCTTGTTGCGGGGACCATAATTTGCATAATTACCCACACCTAATTATGCAACAGAGCACATTTAAATCCCGCCACCACTTTAAATGTGCCCCGTCCCCCATATAATCAATTCATGCTGCCCCCACCCATAACCATTTAACTTGTGCCCCCGGGGCAGTGTGAATTGATAATATGGGGGGGCGGGGGGCGCAAATGAACTGGTTATGGGTGCGGGTTTAAAGACAGTATTCCTGTTAGCAAAAACTTCATTATGAAGAGTTAGTGAAATAGAAGCCATAATAATCTCAGAACCATATCTGCAGATTTTCCAAGACAGAATCGCTATTACTTTACATCCTAAATTCCTACCTAAGGTAATATAAGTAAGACAGTTGTGAGAATGTGGCCCTTTTTACACGGGCCTCCCCCACCCATGAACATGCAGATTTCTGCGTGTTCATGGGTGGGGGAGCCTTGTGTGAACGACGCGGTGCACACGCCCATGGAGAGTGGGTGTGTGTGCGCGCCCGCCTAACACGCATCCCCACTCACCCCCCACTTGTTCCCATGCACGGAGCAACTGGGGGAAACAGCGGTTACTCCGTGGGTGTGGATGAGTGGAAGGTGAGTGGGGATGCGTGTACGGCTATGTGCATGCCCCACCGGTGCGCCCACAAACCCCCCATCGGGTGGAGCCATGTAAAAATGGCTTGTGAGGAGCCACTCGAAGAACAGAAGGTTGCTACCTTGTAAACAAGGTTCTTGGAGATGGCTCTTAACATTCTCACAACACCCACCCTGCATGGAATTCCAGCCCTGCATGGAGTTTCTTTCTTATATTCCTAGAAAGGGTTGGAAGAAACTGTCATTCTGAGGGTGAGAGTGGTTTTTATACTAGAGGAGCAGGAGACCATCATGTGATCTATTCTTTGAATAGGGTGAGTGTGCACAATCCAGTTGTGAGAATGTTAGAAGCCATCTCGAAGAACCTTCTTTACAAGGTGACAACCTTCTAATCATTCGCATGGGGAGGAGTTGTTTGTAAACAAACAGCTTTATCTCACAGGCAGATCAGTGTCCCTGTGTCCCGCTGCTGCTGCTGCTGGAGCACTACTAGCATGCAGAGGCAGGTGAGGGATGGGGACCGGAGCCAGGGAGGGGAGGCAGAAGAACTTATTGGGGAAGCAGCTGGCTGCAGTCTGCCGCCCAGCTAGGCAAAGGGGCCCCATGACCTGGGGCCGGCCCTGCCACTCCCTTTAGCAATTGCTAACCTCTTCTTATTAATGCTCCCTGCCTTCCATTACAGTTTGCGACCCTTTCTTCCCCAATTCCCCTCTCAACAATCCCCTGCTCTTGTTTCTTCTTTCAGTTTGCAGTATATGCAAGAGAAATGTGTCTTTTTAAATCCTAGTAAAAAGCAGTTAAAGCAGCTTCTTCTAAGCAATTAAAGAATCCAGAAAGTTAGGGAATTTCACTTCCTAAATGCATCACATCAGTTTCCTGTTGAATAAAGCTATGTAAATAAATCAAAATAATAATTAGATAGTTCTTGTCCCATAACCTCAGCAGTTTCAAGATAAATACCTACTCCAAAAGAGCAGAGACATAAGGTGGGTACAATTTATTTATTTAACTAAATTTATACCCTGCCCCTCCTGCCAAGGCAGCTCGAAGTGGCTAACAAATAATAAAAAATACAATAATATAAATATAAATACATCATTAAAACATTCTATCCATATGGAGGCTGTCATAAAACATATCAAATTAAACCCTAGCCCAACCTCCCCCACCCTTCACCCATCTCCCTTGCCAAACACCTGGCGGAACAGCCAGGTCTTGCATTGTCTCCGAAAAGAGGAGAGGTCTGGGGCCACCCAGGCCTCTGCTGGGAGGGAGTTCCACAGCTGCGATGTAGCCACCGCAAATGCCCTCTCCATAGAAGCCCTCTGGAGAACCCGGGGGACTTCGAGAAAGGTGTCCCTGGCGGACCGTAGGGGTTGATCCAGAGCTTGGGGAGTGAGGCAGTCCTGCAGATAGGTAGGGCCCAGGCCGTGTACGGCTTTATATGCAAGCACCAACACCTTGAATTGGGCCGAGAAGACTATAGTCAGCCAGTGCAGGAACTGAGCAGTGGTATAATGTGCTCCCGGTGACTCATCCCAGTCAA
This sequence comes from Sphenodon punctatus, assembly GCA_003113815.1. Classification (NCBI taxonomy): domain Eukaryota; kingdom Metazoa; phylum Chordata; class Lepidosauria; order Sphenodontia; family Sphenodontidae; genus Sphenodon; species Sphenodon punctatus. The sequence goes on from QEPC01012398.1 coordinate 2,001,863, forward strand.
CAAACAGACTGCTGCATTCTGCACCAGCTGCAGTCTCCAAATTGTCACAATGGTTAGCTCCACGTAGAGTGTGTTACAATAGTCCAGTTTTGAGGTGATGAAAGCATGGATAATAGTGGCTAGGTTGGAGACTGAGGCCGTTTTTAGACGATCGCGGCCACGCCCGCGCTTGTTTCGAAAAAATACCGGGAGCCGGGATCAGACGATACACTCCTGGCAATCACGTGCCCGGAAGGGGGACGCGCATGCTTTTCCGGCCGCGTTTGACTGGGTCGATTTTTCAACCCGGTCAAATCGTGGCCGGAAAAGCATGCGCGTCCTCCTTCCGGGCGAGTGATTGCCGGGAGTGTATCGTCTCATCCCGGCTCCCGGCATTTTTCAAAACAAGCGCGGGTGCGATCGTCTAAAAACGGCCTGAGACATACAGCAGAAGCTGCCGCACTAGATGTAATTGGCAAAATGTGGTCCTCGCCACAGCCCCAACCTGGACAGCCAAACAGAGCTGGGAATTTAGGAACACTCCCAGAATGCGAACCTTGGGAGCCGGGGGGGGAGGGAGACACGAACCTCATCAGTGATGGAGGATGCCAACCCCACTGCCTTCCTCACCAGCATCACCTCCATCTTATCAGGATTCAGCTTCAGTTGGCTTGCCCTCATTCAGTTCCCCCCAGCTGCCAGACACCGAGTAAGCACCGAGACTGCCAGGTCTGGGTCAGATGAAAAAGAGAAGTAGAGTTGGGTGTCATCAGCTTAGAGCCAAAAACTCCAAAAAGAATTTCTCAGGCGAATCTTGGTCTGAAGGGATGGTCTAGATGTGTGGCAGGATTCAGCCAGGGAAAAAGGCTGCCCCTCTAAGAGACAGCACTCTCCAGTTGTCATTGCTAGTACAGCTGCAGAAGCTGGGAAAGCTGAAGGACAAAACAGTGCTTAACACACAGCACCTGTGTTGGGTGTGGCTAGGCCCGCTCAAAGCATAGAAAAGCTGAGCTAGAGCTCAGTCTGAGAGAGACTTAAGGAGAGACAGGAGTTTGGGAGAAGAGCTGTCTCCAAGACTGGCACAAAAGGACAGTGTGCTAGGAGAGCTAACTTGGGCAGGCTTCAGAGAAGGTAGGAGCCGGAGCGAAGCTCTACCTGAACGGAGGGAGTGTGCCTGGCTCTAAACGCACAGAATGCAGAGAGACTGAACCAGAAGCACCCAGCCGAGGAAGGACTGTGCCTGACCAGCGGAGCGGGTGAGCAACCAGGACTATCAGTACAAAGAATGGATACCAGATGGAGCTAGCATATGTGGACTGAACCATAAATGGAGATAAAACTGTGTGCAGAATAAAGAGACAACTGAGGCTAATTCCCTGAGTAAGTGACTGTTTGGCCCTAACCCTGTGGGGGCTTACCTCAGGGCAGTGCACCCTGTTACAACATGCAAAGAACATATTTCCAATGCCAGTCACATAAGTTCCTCTTATTCACTCTAGGTACCCATCCACTTTCAGTTCAAGTCTCCTGCTTAAAAAATTACTTACACTAACAAAAAAATTCATGAAGGCTCTGATGACCACACTCAAGAAACAAGGAATCTATATCATTCTTTATCGGTACGACTAGTTTATAAGGGTACACTCCTTCCAGACGGTGCCCAAGATGAGACACCTGTTTCAGACCTTAGGCTTAGTGTTCAGACCAGAACAGTTCTTCTACTTAATATCTGCGTACTTGGAAGCATTGACAGGCTCCAGGGAATATTCGGAAGAAAGTGTAAGAATTAATAGGATTACCAATAATCTCTTCTGGTCTCATACTGTCCTTTCAGACCTCTGGATTTAATTACAAGTCATGTCTGTCCTGTAATTCATATTATTAAAAATATAACCTGGGGAGTTGGGGGGAGCTGGATTAAGACTTTCCCCCAAAGCACAAGGTGAAAATGTTCTTGTCAAGGGGGGTTGAGTGAAACAGAAATTAAAAAGAAAATCATAACCAGGATCCAGACTGCACAAAGATGACAATGGATTCCAGTCTCTTTGGTCGCTCTCCTGTTTAAAAGGGGAGAACCAATTAAAAAAAAAAAAATGCAATGCAAAAAAGTCAATCAAAGAATGTAGCATTATGGTCAAACACCAGGGAATACAATATATAAGATTCCAGCTTTCTCAAATGTTAACTCAGCCACAATGCACATAAAATACAAAGTATTTTCTGTTCCTGCTTGTTAAACGTGCAGCATAGCATATTACTTGCTGCTCCTCATGATGCCACTGAGAGGAACAAAGTCAAGTTAAAATCTAGTACATTATAAAACGATTAAAAGGAGGTTAGTTTAAGTTGTGTCCCGTCATTGAACCCACCTGTCAGTTTGTATGGCTTTAGTCCTATTTCCCCATTTTATAAATGCTTTTTGGCTTCTCCCTCTGATGGATGCGAAGTTGCGTACAAACAAAAAGTTCTAAGTTGTGGACAGTACTGTGGAAAAAGTGAAAAGGCTATTCACACAATATTATCAATGCACAAAGTAAACACATTTAGAGGGGGGAAATGGTCTCATCTGTTGCCTAATTTCTGCCTATTAAACTAGGTTAGGTACCATCTAAAAGTAAAAATGTTCAGAAAACTGATTGATTTATTTTTAAGTTGACATCATCTCTTTAAATGCATATCACAAATATATTGGGCCCAATTCAGCTCCCGTTGAAGGCAATGGGATTCTAGCATTTGACTTTAATGGGAGTTAGATTGTGCTCTAGATGTGCAGCTTGCATGAGACAATGCTTCTGGAATGTCAAAGGGTATTTTCAGATGTTACGAGATCACAGTGAACCACGGTCAATTCCGCAGCGGGGCCAAAGCACCCTGAACGTCTGTTACGCAGGCGCCAGATGTTCACCACGGTCAATACCCACCTGGGGTCAATATCAACCACGCTTCTGGATCTCCGGTCTGGACCATCGCCAAAAGTGTGGTCAAAGTGATTCCCAACGGGAAACAAAAAAAAGTAACGTCTGAACGGCAACCACCGGCCGGAATCAACCAAAATGATTCCCAGCCAGGGACAAAGCACGCAGCATTGCTGCCAAGCAACCAGCAACAACACAGGCCGGGGAGGGAGATTTAAAGGGCTCACAGGGGCAGGGAAACGTGGCGGGATGAAGCGAGGCAGAAGGGAGAGGAGAGCGGTGAAAGAGAGAAAAAGGGAGGAGGAGGAGGCGCAGGCGGAGGAGGCGATGGTCATGCTGCACATGGAGGCGGTGGAGGGACAGCAGCAGCAGCAGGAGCAGCCGCGACAGGCCGACCCAGGGCCAACGACTGGGCTGGGGGAGGAGGCACGCCGGAAATGAGTAAGGGGACCGAAGTGGAGCGGACCCGGCAGCATAGGGGCACCATTGGGAGCAGCCGGGTGACAGGAGGGGGGGGAAGGGAGCGGGCCGTATGACAGGAGCAGAACTGCAACCAATTTCCCCCCCCCATCCCGCAGACACGGAAGCGGGCCCGGGAGCCCGAGCCCCTGGAGGAGATGGGCGCACACCAGGCGGAGGAGGAGGAAGGGGAGCAGGAGGAGGATGAAGAGGAACCGGAGGGTCCACGTGGGAGAAGGATCTACCACAGAGGGGGGCAATGGGGGCACAGGGAGACCCAGGACTTCATCCACATCTGGGGAACCCTGGAGCATCAACTGGAGCTCGCACTCAATCAGTGCAATGAGCATGTGTTCTGGGAGATCGTGCGGGAAATGGAGGCGGCGGGGCATCACAGGACCGTGGCACAGTGCCGGTCAAAGGCCAAGCAAGAGGGGGTACAAGGCCATATGGGACAACAACCGGTGATCTGGGCATGAAGCCCGGACCACCCCCTACTATGATGCCCTGAACTGCATACTCCACATGAAGGGCTCCATAGTCACCCTGCGCCTTGTGGGCACTGCGCCGTGGTCCAGGGCAGGAAACGGGCCAAGGTACCCCCTCCTCTCGCCACCCCCCAAGAAGGCACCAGCTCCAGGGCCCCAGATCCCCAGGAGGAGCGCCCTGGGACCTCGGGGACTGCCAGCCCCCCCGACAGAAGTCCAGAGAGCCCCCCACGCCCTGGCCGGACAGGCAGACTCCGAGGCTGGCACACTGGTCACCCTCAGCCAATGGTTTCAGGGGGACCCCAGCAACATGGAGGGGCCGGCCTCGGAGGGATTGGAGACAGACATCGAGGGTAAGCAGGCAGACGGGACGGACCAGGGGAGGGAAGGGGGCCCTGGCCAGGGGGCAGGCCCCGCTCACTCCCCACCCCCTGGACCACGGAACAGGGGCCCGCGCAGCCAAACCTACATTCCTCTGCCAACTGCCCTCCCTACCCCCACAGGGCATGGCACGCCCCAGCAGCAGAGACAGGCGGTGACTCAGTACCGCGTAACGTCTGAAATCACCCAAAGTTGCATTTCCTCATGTTGTGTAATTTTAGAATAGATGTTTTCCATTTACTTTAATCTTTTTTTGTTTAACATGGAGAGTCATGGAGTGTCAAAAAAAATTGTATGTCTCTTTCCTGTTAGATAAAATGATATATTCTATCTATAGATCAACTGATATAGATATATAGATATATCTATATATCAAAATGTAATATTCTTCTCCTTCGGTCTGCCGGGGGTGCCTTCTTGGAGGTCCCCCATGTTAAGCAGGGGGCCACAATGGAGAGGGCATTCTTGGTGGCCACGCCGTGCCTTTGGAACTCCCTTCCGGAGGAAGCTCGCCTGGCCCCCAGTTGACATTCCGGCGAAGTTGCAAAACCTGGCTATTCGCCCAGGCCTTTGGGGAGGGTGGGAGAAGTTTTTTTTTTTAGTCCCCCACCTTATTTATTTATTGTTTATTTATTAGCCCTGTTTTAATGATTGTATGATTATTGATGGTTTTAGATTGTTTTTATGTATGCTGCTTTTATTGTTGGAAGCCGCCCAGGGCTGCTTGCAGGAGGGGTGGGGTACAAATTTATAAAATAAATAAATACATTTCGACTTCATCAGTAACAGTTGATTTTAAATGAGGTATTGTAAGTCAAGGTGACAGTTCTAAGAACACTGAGAATGGAGAGAGTTCTCAGGTAGGCGACATCTGATTATGTGGTAGTCAGAATGCTATAAACAATACAAGAAAAGGGTCAAGTTCCCGTATTATCCTCTAAGTTGTCTCATTTTGGCGACAGTGAGACCTGGCTGTTCCGCTAAAGCCTTTGGTGAGGGAGGTGGGTGGGGAGGATGGGTTTTTTATTTTCTTTTATGCCTCCCTTTTATGTATTTTATATATTTTATGTATATTTTAAAAGATTTTAATTTTTGTAAGTCGCCAATGTTGCAAATAAATAAATAAATAAGTTGAGACCATTGGGTGTTAGGGTGCCAAGCCTCTACATCCTGAAGTTTTCTCTAGCTTCTAGCAACCCAAGGTTGGATGATTTTTCTATTGAAAAGATTTCTAACTCAGAGAGGGTGTGATCTGCTGAGTTAAAGTGTCTTGCAACAGGTTGTTCCAGCTTCTTTGTCACAATAGCGGATTTGTGGTTTCTGAACTGGGTATGGAGGTGTGTGGTTGTTTTTCCAACATACTGCATGTGGCATCTAGAACATTTGCATTCTATCACATATATTACATTGCTTGCAGATTATGTTTATTTATGGGTAAACTCGAACAAGTTATCCTTGAAGAATCTACCTACAGACCTCTGGTATGTTGGTGATACATTGAGGACATCTTTGTAGTTTGGGCTAGTGGCAAGGGCAGTTTTGAACAATTTAAGGGCTATATCAACTCCATCCATGCCACTATAAAATTCACATATAATAGCACCGTCAATTCTTCCATCCCCTTTCTTGATGTCCTCCTTAACATCAAGCAAAGCAAGATAATCACAGATCTGTACAGTAAACTCAGTGATGCTCATTTTTACTTAAACTGGAGTTCTTGCCATCCTAGACGCACTAAAAAGACAAACCGCATTTATAGCTTGGCTCTTAGGATTAGACGTATCTGCAGCAACAACCTAAGTTACCTACAATGAACTAAAGAACTCAAAGAGCATCTTCTAAACAGGGAACATCCTCCCCATGTCATTGATTATAACATCTATTGGGACATCTATCCAAACTAGGGAATCCTTCCTCCACAAAGGTGAGACAAAGGCCCTTTTCACATAGACACTCTAACACGGATAAAATGGGCGTTACATTTTATTAGAACAATAAACAAAGACAGGACCAAGGAGTGCGTACCAATGAATCACAGACCTAGCCAAAAGAATCACACACACACACACACAAAGGTCTGTAACAGAACCAAGAACTTCTAGCAAAACATTATATACCCAACAATTTATTGTGTAACGAATAAATACTGAATGGAAACCATGCTGATAAGGCATCACAATTGAAAAACATGAATACATAAGTATAGAATCCATAATAATAAGGGAAAAATCCAATTTAGAAACTTTTGTAGAGAAAATAGCCCATACCGTCACCAACGCGTTTCAGAAAGACCTTCTTCAGGGCTTTATCAATACTTTTATATGCTTGAACTGGATGCTGTTTATACAAAAATAAAATCATGAAAACATCACAGATTGTAACAAAAAATTACAGGAGCAGGTAGAAAGCCTGCAGACACAGTTGTAAAACACAACTTCATATTTTAAATTTTAACTTAGAAAAGCAAGTTTATCTTACCTATACAAAGAAAACCTTATTTTATGTGGAGGATGTACAGCCTAAAAAAGGCAAACAATACTCCCAACAAAAGCAGTCTCATGGAGTCAACCTCATGAGAGGGTTTGGTGATGGTAAGATCTAATCTGCCTCAATAGATAATGCACCTATAAAATAATAATATAATATTATGTAAGTGCAAATGTATCCATATCCTAAAAGGGAAAATACCATGCCCAACTCTACTAATATTTTACCTCTGACTGCAGATCAAAACTACCATACTTCTCCTTCACAAACCAAAGTGATACTGTTAGTAATGCAACTGCAGACTTATATACACAGCTCACCAGGTGTACTGACTTTTATAAATTGAGAATGACAAAACTGACTGACAAGCAAACTTGTGGTTGCTCTACCTCTAACTGCAGGTCAAACTAACCATGCCTCTCCTTCACAAACCAGAGTGATACTATTGGTAATGCAGCTACAGGCTTATATACATGGCTCACCAGATGTATTGGCGTTTACAAATTAAACAAGAGACAGGATTGACTAACAAGCAAACTTGCAGTTACAAAGATATTACATAATTCCAAAGCTACTAGGCGAGGCTAATAACCATTAACAATCAAATATATTTTTCCGCAATAATAATCCAAATTTCCCTTGATACTTTACAGAAAAAAACCAACCTGTAGCAACCCTGCATTACATCACTGTGAATCCAAATGTTGCATCACCTGTATCCATCCAAAAGAAACGGCCACATTCAAAAGCAGAACAACAGGTAGGACCTGTTACATCAAACAGAACATCACCTGCAAGTCTAGCAATGTAATAATGAGATAGAATGCAAACGCTCTGGATGCCACATGCAGTATGTTGGGGAATCAACCACGGACCTTCGTACCAGGTTCAGAAACCAAATCAGTTATTGTATTATTATTATTATTATTATTATTATTAACAACATTTATATAGCACCAGCAGTGTACCTGGCACTTTACAAAGTAATAAAACAGACACGGTCCCTGCCCCTAGGGCTTACAATCTGAGAGACAGGAGCTGGGGGAGAGACTTAGGAAGGGGAACAGAGGGAGAGACAAGGGGTCTAACATTCATGAAGAT
>QEPC01012398.1:2020718-2083374 GCA_003113815.1 Sphenodon punctatus
GAGAGAGAGAGAGAGAGAGAGAGAGAGAGTTGGGGGTGGGGGAGGGAGAAGAAGTTGGGAGACTCTTTCCCCAAACACCTCCTGTTTTGATGTGGAGGCTATGTTTTAAAAAAAAGTCTCACACCAAGTTCCTCCTCAATCTTCTTTGGCTCTTGTAGAGTTACTCCTACTTTACACTAGGGTTAGAAGTTACACAACTGTTAAGTTAAAAGTTCTGTAAAATATACAACTTAAAAGTTGTGCAACTGGCATGTTAATGTGCTGATATATCATATTGCACAAAACCTGGAAAGTTACCAAAACAAAAAACTTTACAGTTTCAAAAACCGTTAAATGCACAACAGTTTTAAAAACTAAAAACTTTCCTCTTCAAAAACATCACAAAATCATTTTGACTCTAGCTTAAACTCCAAAAAACATACAAATTCATTACAATTACAATTAAAAAAACATTCACTCCATACTTTGCAACAAGACATAAATGCCAAAAAACATGGAAATTATTTAAGAATTTGAGGAATATTTAATATTTTATCCTCATCAACATAAATGTAATATATGTACTTAATTCCTTACCATACATACTTTTATTCATTTTTATCAAGAACTAAACTTTCACATTTTTTCATTATTAAACTTTAATTTACTATCATAATTCAACAATGAACAATTTTTTCAGAGTGCATTAACGCTGTTTCTACAGAACTGCATTCTGTACAACGAATTCTATAATGTTCTCTACACTGATGTTGTTAACAGTTTATTGTATGAAGTGTATACAATTTGTATACATGTAAAGGACAAAGTTAATGCACTCTGAAAAATTGTTCATTGTAGAATTATGATAATAAATTAAAGTTTAATAATGAAAAAATGTGCAGGGGTGTGTGTGTGTCCATGCAGACATTGCGGCAGGTGTGGAGGGGATGGGGGGTGCCCATGGGAACACCGCAGGCAGTGGGTGGGGGTGCATGCACGCTCCCGCGCTTCACCCATGCACAAAGCAACAGGCTCCAATGCCGGTTGCTCCATGCATGGAGATGGGTGTGCACCCGTGGGAATGGCCGTACGCCCACCTCCACCCACTACGGGTGCACATGCATCCCCAAACCCACTGCGGCCCATTTGAAAAAGGGCTTTTGTGAGCTAAAGTTAATTGTTTAATGGAAAATATTCCTAAAAATGGCCCGAATATACTGTTTCTTCTGTATATGGAAGAATATACAGAATTTATTACCTTCCTAGACAAAGGAATAAACAAAAAAGCAGAGTTAATACTCATTAGCCTGTAGACAGTGCACATCAGACTTAATAACTTCAAGGAAAAGAGATTTCCCTTCCATTTTCCATGAAGGGAACGGACTCTAACTGCAGTAAAAATGACAGGGTTTATTTATTAATTAAAATATTTATATCCCGCCTCTTCTGCTCCGAGCAGCTCGAGGTGGCTAACAATAAAAACACAAATACAAAAATACATCAATAGAAATAAATCAAAGACAATATATTAAAATTCAGATAAACTGGGGGGAATAATCAGTCCCCTAACCCATACCCATCTCCCTCACCAAATGCCTGGCGGAACAGCCAGGTCTTGCATCTTCGCTGAAAGGAAGGGAGGTCTGGCGCCAACTGGGTCTCCGCTGGAAGGGAGTTCCACAGCCTAGGTGCGGCCACCAAGAACACCCTCTCCAGAGTCACCCCCCCGGGATACCTGGGGGACTTCCAAGAAGGCACCCTTGGCTGACCGCAGGGGCTGCTCCAGTGCTTGGGGAATATACCAGTACTTACTCCTATACATACTGCCATTGTTTCAATATACTGATCTTAGCAGGAGTCCTAGAATCTCCTATTTAAAAATATAACAAAACCCAAGTTGGTGTGGCAAAATTGTAAACTAGTTGAAGGATGATGGTTTCCTCTCCGCTTCTCAGTGGGTTGTTGTCGGCCATGTTGTTCTCTTATGTGCTCTGGAAGTACTGTCCTGAGAAGGTACTTGACAGATTTCATGTCACTTCAGAAATGTTCAACTTTGATACTCTGAAGCTTTTTTGGAGGCACTTAAATCTAGTGCAACTGACAGTGTGTCCCTAAGCTCCAAGCCAATACAACCTAGAGGATGAGGTGTTTGACTTGGACCTGGGGGACCAAAGTCCAAATCCCATTGTAGCCATGAACTCAGTGGGTGGCCTTGGGCAAGTAACTATCTCTCACCTGTTTCCTAGCTGTAAAATGGAAATTATTTATTATTTATATAGCACAAGCAGTGTACCTGACACTGTACAATCAGTAGTTATAGACAGCTCCCTACCCCAAGGAGGTTACAGTCTAAGGGACACAAGGGAGAGGTGAACATCAGGAGAGACCAGGATACACTTATGAGGTTGAGAAGTTGCAGGTGCACTGCACATGCTTAACTTTGTTATAGGGAACTAACTTAGTTATAGGGGAGATATTCTGAGTGAGGGGGTAAGAAGACGCAATTTTGCTTGACAAGCTAGGGAAAGACTGATGGAAGAGGCAGGTTTTCACAAGGGATTTGAAAGTTGGGAGGGAGGGAATGGAATGAATGTATCCAGGGAGGGAGTTCTAGGCTTGAGGGCAGCAAGAGACAAGGAGTGAAGATGCTTAGATGAGCAAGGGAGTTGTGAGCAGGCAAGTGTGGGGGCAGAGGAGGAGCAAAGCTCCCTGGCAGGATGTGGTGGGATACAAGAGTGGAGAGATATGGGGGAGCAAGGCCAGAAAGAGCCTCCGAAGGTGAACACCTGGAGCTTGTGCTGAATGCATTCACGTAGAGGGAGTGAGTGTAGGGTGGAGAGGAAGGGCTGAACATGGTCAAAATGATGGGCAAGGTGGATGACTTTGGCAGCAGAGCATTGAATGGAGATGAGGGGGGTGCAAAATCAGAGCAGGGGAGACCAGTAAGGAGGAAGTTGAAGTTAGTTAAGACGAGAGATGACTAGAGCATGGACTAGGGTTTTTGCAGTGGAAACAGTAAGGCAGGGCCAGATTTTAGCAATATTATATAGAGCGAAGCAGCAGGATTTGGCAACAACCTGGATTTCAGGTGTAAAGGAGAGGGAGGAGTCAAAGACGAATTCCAGGCTACACGCCTGAAGGACAGGTTGGATGGTGATACCCTCAATGGAAGTTGAGAGAAAAGTAGGAGGGGAACGTTTTAGGGGGAAGGTGAGTTTGGTCTTGGCTATATTAAGTTTGAGTTAACGGCAAGACATCCAAGCAGAGATGTCAGAGAGACAGTCAGTGATACGTGACTGGAGGAGAAGAGCACAGGAGTGGAGAGAGAGAGAGATGTGCACGTCATCAGCATACAGGTGATGGAAGCCGTGAGATTCAATGAGTTTACCCAGAGAAAGAATGTAATGGGAGTAGAGGGCCCAGGACAGAGACTTGGGGAATTCCCACAGAGAGAGGAAGTGACGTAGATGAGGTACCAGCAAGAGAAATGTTGAAGGAGCCATTTGAGAGATATGAGGAGAACCATTTGAAAACATAGTCCTGGAAACAATGTGAGCATAGAGAATCCAGGAGGCCATAATGACTGAGTTGTAGTGAGGGTGACTGTAAAAGCATTTGAACATGTGCTAAAGTGTTGTATAAAATGTTAAACAATAATAAGAGTAACAGAGCCCACCAGGCTCATCAGTCTATCTAACACACCTATGACATTTAACTGTACCTCACTGAACAATTACATATGCAAAGAACAACCTGCTGGCTTCCAAGCTCAAACTTCCTTGAGGCTGAAGTATTGTAAAATTGTTTCAGTCCACAGACCAATTTGCAACAGTGTCTACTTATATAGTGATTGAGATGAAGAACTTCTATTTTTAACAACATGGCAGTCAATCACTTAATTAATTTCATGCATGGACATGGTGTAATTGAATGCATAACTTGATGGCTTGGCAAGGAATTTAGTATTTTCGGTCAAGGAAAAGCTCAGAAATCTATAAAACATCTCCACAAGGAGGATATTAACAAATGCTATGGTAACAAGTGAGATTTTGTCCATGCCATAATATACTAAGGAAAATTTTGGATTATTTTTTTTAAAAAATTAAATATGCTTTGAGTGTGTTTAACATTTCAAACCTAGGTGTTCCCAAAGAAACACATCCCAGTACTGCCAGCTCTTTTGAATTGCCACTTCCATTATCAGCATAAATGAAAATCATATTAAAGCAAATGTTCAATTCGTACTAAAGGAAAATATACATAGAGAATGTTGCTTTGTAATAAAATAAGAATAGAATGTGCAGCACTGTTTGGACCATAGGCAAGCCTCCATGACAGACCCATCACTGCTGCACTGCACCTGGTAGCCTGCTAGGCTTATTTGTGCAACATGGGGTGGTTTTAAACAAACAAGGCTGGGGGTGGGGATGTCGATGGCTGCTGAGTGGCAAAGCTGCAGAGCAGCCACTCAGGCCCTTTTCACACAGACACTCTAACACTGGGTGTTTTCAGACGTTACGAGATCACAGTCAACCACAGTCAATTCCCTGTGGTGGCTGCAATCACGGAACGTCTGTTGGGGGGAACGGATGTCCCCCCCCCCCAGATGTTACCACGGCAGGGAATCACTTTCGCCACGCGAGTGGCCGAAGCGGCGGGACCAACGGCCGCTGCCTGGTGAAGGCGATTCCCCGTCATGATGAACCCTGCCGTCACTTCTGGACGGCGGCCACGACCTGGAATCCCCGCAGGGATTCCGGCCCGTGGCCAAAGCGGGCGAGCGCTGCGGCTGCATTGGCCGCGGCGGCCGCCCGTCTCCCCAGAGGGCGGACGGCGGGGAGCGTGGAGGGGGAGGGGCCGTGCGGCCGCACGTTGCGCCGCGCGGCCCCGCCTCCTCCCCGATTCCCCGCAGGGATCCCCCGGCACGTCTGTTAGGGCATGACGGGGTCATCCCGGCGGGGGATGAATTTATTGTTTTTGTGATGGGACCAATTGGCCCCGTCACGTCTGAAAACACCCACTGATAAAATGGGTGTTACATTTTATTATACATGGTGCAGGGCTGCAAGTATGCTCTATGTGTGCCCTGCAATATGTATCATAAAATGTAACACCCATTTTATCAGTGTTAGAGAGTCTGTGTGAAAAGGACCTCAGATGGAGTGTGTGGGGATGGATTTTAAACGGGCAACTCTCAGTGTGGCTACCATGGCAGTCACCTCGCACTCTTCCTGCCACAGGACCATGGGGTGGGGGGGAGGAGCACACCAGGCTGGCCTTTGAAATTGACAAATACCCCCAAGTATCAGCGCTGGGGAACTGGGCTCCCCATTCTTGTGACTTGCAAAGGCCGTGTCTTCGCCCACCATGTCTATGAGCGGGGGACCTGTCTGCTAGTGTGGGTGCTGTCCCGGTTCATACAGGCAGGGTGCACTTTTTGGCTTACAGCACAGCGCACTCCAGATTTTCTCAGCAGTGCTCCATGAATGGGCGCTGCGTGACCCACGGGAGCATGCGTCGCCCCGCACCACCTTTAGATGGGTGGGCGGATGAGTGGTTACTGAGTAGCCATGCGTGGTAGCATCTTGTTTGAAAACACCCATGATCACCTTGATTTGTAGATGCGATATTGGTAACTTTTATTTAGAGGCTTCTGCTTGAAACAAATATGCTGCTTCAACAATGTGGTGCCACAAAAGCTACCACGGGAATTAAGGCTACCTTAAGTACAGCTGGAATGAGCAAGTGATTTTTTCCCCTCTTAAAAATCTAGTACTTAGTTTATGAACTGCATGAAGTATTGAAATCAAAACGACTGACTAGATTTTGTATTCTCTCTTCATACGTGGTATATACATATGTATTTATTTATTTGTTTGAATTTATCTCGCCCTTCCCCAGGGCAGTAACAAAAATATTAATAAATAATAATAATAATAATTAATAATAACTAATGCATAAGACATATTTTAACCCCTACCCAACCTCTGCCACCAACTCCTTCTTCCCACCTGCAAACACTTGGCCAAACAGAACAGTCTTGCATTATTTTCAGACGATGCTCAGGCTTGGGTCGCAACAAACATCCAAGAGGAAGGAAATTCCATAATGCTGGAAATTCAAAAATGCACTGGACCAGATCTAAATCTGATGTAAGTCTGCTGCCACCAGCCCTCTGACTTCAGAGGACTGTATTCCTGGATCATTTTGCTTATGCATTAACTGTATGACTGGATGCACTTCTGTTATGGCCTAACGGACAGATATTTATTTATTTATTTATTTAGTATTTATTTCGATTTACCTGCTGCCCTTCCCAGAAAGCCTCAGGGCAGATCATAATTACAGATAAGACTGTAAGATTGTCCCTTGTGGAAACCTGTTTCCATTGCATGTATTACTTGGGATGGGGATGAAACGTCCGTGTGGACAATTGTGGCTCTATTCTCATGGGAATTAGCAAACACAGGAATTGTTGTTCTGCTTTTCTCCCATAAGAACACCTGTGATTATAAGAGCTACATCGGGGGACCTGGTCATGTGTGAGTGTTCTTGCAGGAGAAAAGTGGAATAGTGCATTCCTATGTGCACTAATTCTCGTGAGAATAGAGCTGTGATTACCTTGTGGAAGTTTCCCCCCACTCCCAGGTAATAAGCGCCGTAAGACCTTATATCTGCAATGTAAATGACATAAGCTGTAAGTGTACAGCTGCTCCTCTGCAGCTATAATATGACATGGCAAGGTAACTACCAGCTCTTGCATTTCATTGCATTCGAGCTCTGCTTGGGCTCGATGGCAGATCCTGAAAACCATGCACCAGATCCTCAGATGGTTATATTGTCCGCGTCCGTGTATTGAGATAACTCAACAAACAGAAAAGAGAGTAAGTGTCTGTAACACAAGAGAACACATGATAGCTGGATGCAAGTATTTGGTGACTGCAAGCTCCAAAGAGGAAATGTAGTATTATCAAAGGAAGTATACTGGAATTAAGATTAATATTATTATTATTATTATGAGCATTTATATAGCGCCAGCCATGTACCTGGCACTTTACAGAAAATAAGACAGACATGGTCCCTGCCCAAGAGCTTACAATCTAAAGACAGGGGGAGGAGAGACAGGGAAGGAGGAACAGGGGGAAAGACAACTTCATTATCTTTTAGGGTGGATATTAGAGAGACATTCCACAAGTGTAAATTTTTGGCTATGGAAAAAACTCCTTATGAATACAGTGGGAGCCCTTTGCTTAGCACAATTCCCAGTCTTTTTGCCTGTGTAACCATTTTGAGATTTAAATATTACTGTGACTCCAGCCAGTAACAAAGATATGCCCAAGCTAAGGAAAATGCCAAATGACTGTAAACCTATATTAAATCAAATGTCATCAAATACCCATATTAAATGCCAATCTATGTCATCACGCCCTCATATACCCCTGTGCTAAGCCATATGCCCACACACTCTCCACAGACCCATCACAGTGGCAGCAGCCAGCATTTAAATTTCCTAGATACTAAGGGAAAATAATCATAGTGCTGTCCACTCTCCTAGGTCAGGAATTCCAAATGCCAGTGGGGAATAGCTCTTAGACTTCCAACAGCTGCAGCGCTCTGGTAATGGTAGCTCCACAGATGGCATATTTCTGCTTGTTATCACAACCATAGTGCGGGAATCCCCGTCTTAGTATTTTTAAAACTGGGATACCAAAACATTAGACAGTATAGGAACATAAGTACCATCATACTAGGTCAGATCCATGGTACATTGAGCCCAGTATCCTGTCTCTGACAGTGGCCAGCTATAGTAGCTCGAGAGAAGAGGTGTGACCCATCTCCTGCTAACCACTCCCAGCTAATGGTAGCCAGGGTTTTATGCCTCAACTAGTAAGCATTTATGACACTATCCTCTAAGAATTTATCTAGTTCCTGTTTGAAGCTAGTTATGATGCCGGCTTTCACTGCCTCCTTTGGCAATGAGTTCCACAGCTGTATTGTCCACTGAATGAAAGAATACTTCCTTTTGTTCATTTTAAATCTGCTACCATTTAACTTCAGAGAGTGTCCCCTTGTTCTCTTAGTGTGAGAAAGGGCAAACCGTTCCCTATTTACTTTTTCCACACTGCTCATTATTTTATAAATTTTTATCATATCCCCCTTAATTGCCTCTTCTCCAGGCTAAATGGCCCTGACCTGTTAAGCCTCTCCTCATATGGAAGACGATTCATATACAAGAGAGGACAGGCCCATACTTGAAGGGAGAGGGACTGGTTGATTAAACAAATTCTTCACTAGAATCTGTGATTCTATGAAAATGATTGAATGCTATAGCCATTTTCTACAACCATTGCAAACAATTCATTTTAGAAGAGGAGGAATAATTTTCTCCAGTTGATACTACAGAAGGGAATTTCAGTTAGGTATGAAATAATGGAGCTGTAGCATCCTGCAAGTCCCTCATACACATGCGAAATAAAAACAGAGGAAGAAAGGAAACAAGACATTAGCCTGGGAGTCACCTACTTATCTGGTAGGTTGCTGCCAGATGTTCGCCCGCTATGGGCAATTGATGGATGGCCAGCTGTTATGGGATGCGTGGGCCGGCAGCAGTTGGTGACGCAGCCTGGGGGAAGGCCCGGCCACCCATGCTAGACCAGGCTAATGGTCTCCCTCCCATGTATTCAGGCCCCACTCAGCCCCTGCTGCGAGGTTGGAGGATCATGCTCAGAGGAGTGCCCTCACCCCAGCTGCCAAGCAGCTGATAGGGGGCCCTGGCGGAGCATCCCAATCAGCTGTTTGGCGCATGCATCCAGGCTGGGTGAGGACATGCTTCCAGGACCCCCATCAGCTGTTTATTGGCAGCTCTTCACAGAGGTCCAGTCCTGCTACACAGTGGGGATCCAGCCATCCTGTCTAATATGGATGGCTCTGTGGCCAACCTGTGCTGTGGAAGGGCCTGTGCTGGCAGCCCCCATACCCAGATTACCAGGGGCTGCTTGTGTGAACCATCCTCCCAAATGACCCGAGGAATGCTAGCTGCAGTGGCCCTTCCTGGGGAGGCCTGGGGAACCGGCTTCGCATGGTCTTGTTTGTTTTCACCTATATAATCTCTCTCAGTCCCATTGTAAAGATCTCTCTATGAGTGCCACAGTGCCTCCATAACCATAACACCGACGTTACAGAGAAGTAATGACCTTGAGGAAAGAATGTCATTTACTGCATAACCAGTGTTTACTTCCTGAAACACTTTGGTTGTCTCCCATCTAAGTAAACCTGCTTATCTTCCATAGGGCTGACAAGATCACAGCCTGAGGCAAAGTAACCGCTGGCTCTATGGGTTATTTTAGTGTTTTAGAAAAATGGGAAGAGTTTCACAATTACAGCAAAAGCTTCAGAGCTCGTTAAACTATCAGATTGCCCTTAGAATCCAACCACCTCAAACTCTGGTTGGCTACCTCTAGGGCTAGATATAAAAAGCGGGCAGTAATTTAAAGCATCATAGAAACAAATTGTACATAACCATTTTAAATCATGTTTTTTTCTTAACCTCACTACATAATATAAAACAGAATACAGTTGTGAGAGGTCAAACAATAACAGAGCTATTTTCCTATGGTAAAGAAAAAAAAGAGGGATATGAGCATGTGCTCTCTTTTTCTTTCTTTCCCAAATACGTGGAACCCAGATCCCTACACTTCCACAGAAAATTTTCTGTGTGGCTTTTTGTAAATCCATTCTGGTAGAACAAGTAAAAGTTCCAAAATATCTTGTTTAATGTTTCCAACGGGAAGAAGAAGAAAACTGAAGAGGAAAAGAAAAGAATATTTCATTAAGCATTACCTTCCAACCAATGTGCAAGGGCTTGACTACGTGGGTAGGCATTTCTTTAAGTTATTTATTTGGACTTGTATCCCATCCCAAGGGCTCAGGGAAGGTTACAAAAAATTACCAAAACACAGCATATATGTGACCTCCTCTCCCTACCAAAACACTACCCCCTTAAAGTCTGTTCCCGCCCACCAAACACCAGGCTAAATAGGAAGGTTTTACACTAGGTGTTAACAAATGTGACGGTGACCTGCTTTGACTTGTAGAGGCCTGCTTTGACCTGCAACTCATCAGCATGTTTATTAATGCCCCACCAGATGTTCACCTAGGATTGCTCCCAGGTGTGTCAACTGCAAGACCAAGCTGTAATCCCGGAGACCTACAGGATTACTGCCCAGGCTGCCAACTGCCCAATTGGGCCAGAGCAGTCTATAATGTTTGTTATGGCCTGCCGTGACCCGGCCCGGATCAGGGCTGCCATGGCTGGCTGCTACGATGGTCGTCACTGGCTGCCAGTCAAGCACCCATCAAGAAAGCCTCGCTGTGGGCATTGGCTGAACACACTTGGTGCCATACCGCGGCTGTGGAACTCCCTCCCATTGGAGGTCCAGTTGAGTACCGACCTCCCTTCTTTCCGTAGGCAGTGTAAGACCTGGCTGTTCCACCAGGTCTTTCCCGAGGGAGATGGGGTGGGTTAGGGTGGTGGGGATGGATTTTATATTGTTTTAATTGTAGTTTTATAATTGTTTGTTTTAATATGTTTTAAAATGCTGTGAGTTGCCCCGAGATGCCTAGGGCAGGAGGAGGTGGCATATAAATTTTAGAATAAATAAAATACATAAATAAAATACTAGAATTAGCAAGAGGCTGTTCTTGGCTGACCCTAGCAATTGTGATGGAACATAGTTGGTCCACTAAAAGATATCATTTGAACTACTTTGACTTCATCTCTTACTAATAGGTGGCATGCATTCGCCTCCTAAATGCAGCACAGGATAGACAATAGAAAAGCAATAATTGTCCTATGGTAGCAGTTCCTAAACATTTTGCCTGTGTGACTGTATTCTGAGATTTAAACATAATCCCATGGCCCAAGACAGCAATGACAATAGACAAAGTATATCAAATATAGCTCATGACCTGATTCCATCTGCAAATGGTATGACCTTCTCAGGATCACAATGAACAGTCTGGGAAGCTGTGTTAGGTTCTATCACCAGAAGTGAGGATTGAACACAGGACTCCAAAGCAGGCTTTTTACCTGCCAAGCCACCAGAACTACTGAGTGTACTTCTGGAAGCAGAACTCCATACTTCTCCCCCTCTGTTCCTTCCCTAATTGGTTGAGCCCTAACTGCCTCCCCATTGGCTGCCCTGGTCTATACTAAGCACCCACAGGAAACAGGAAGTATCTCTCTACCACACAAGCAGATATCATCAGCCTGTGAGAAGCAACTCTTGCAGTTCCTCAGTTCTCCTGCATTCCAGCTTCCTTGTCCTCCAGCTTCCAGGCTCCCCCAATCAGCTCCCAGAGGGGCCCAGTGTTGGATTTTGGCATGCCCTGAACCAGACCAGGCTAGGCTTTGACACTCTGTGCTATGAAATATGATTTTTCCTCCTATTTTTGTAAATGTTTTTACTGCTGGACCTAATGCATCTATCTACTTGGACATAGGCCCTTTTTACACAGACACTCTAACACTGATAAAATGGGTGTTACATTTTATTATACATGGTACAGGGCAACACTGCAGCCCTGCAACATGGGCCCTTTTCACACGAGATACCGCCACCCAGTTTTGCTGGGTGGAGGCGTCTGTGTAAACACCGCAGGCGTTGGGTGTAGGTGCATGCATGCTCCCACGCAACACCCATCTCCACCCACCCATGGAGCAATCGGCAGTGGAGTCTGTTGCTCTGTGGATGGGTGGAGATGGGTGTTGTGCGGGAGCACGCACGCACCTACACCCACTGCAAGTGGTGTTACACAGATGCCTCCACCCAGCAAAACCGGGTGGAGGCATCTCACGTGATAAGGGCCCATGTTGCAGGGCTGCAGTGTTGTCCTGTACCATGTATAATAAAATGTAACACCCATTTTACTGGTGTTAGAGTGTCTGTGTAAAAAGGGCCTAAGTAAGCCCAATAAATTTGCTACTATTAAAAATAAAATTAAAATCCCAGCTTCCTGCATGATATGACATGTAAACCATTTGTGCTGAAGTGAGTGCCAGAGAATGGATGAAAAACCTTTATCCCAGAAAAATGTTAAAAATACTAGTGTAATCTAAAAATGTTGAGTGGAACTAAGACTGATGCTGATCTTAATAAAAGCAGTGTTATATTTCTGATCCAAGGCCATCTATCTCCTCTGTCTGTGCATTAATTCAGGAATGTTTTGTTTTTGTTTTTTAAATGCCAGTACAAAACCTCCCCAACAACTTGGCAAAACTGCCATCTAATTTAAACCACACATTTCCAGTAAGGCTGCTATGAATACATTACATAACATCTTGCCAGTTTACTTAATTTTTCTGGAGTTAGGTCATGATTTAAACACTGACATCTGCAGTAAATTCTAGCTGCTGAGAGTCGTATTATAAATCCTGGTCCTGCACAAAACAATCTATATAGATTTCCTCTCTGTAAGACAATCCAGTAAAGTCACAACTAAAAATGTTGTCGAGCTAAGTTCTATGTTTTCAACTCTTAATAGAGCCCCCAAATTCTCCCTGAGAACTCAAACAGCCACCCAACCAACCTTTCTATATAGGATGACTTTTGCCACTAGAATCCAATGTCCATTTTTCTGAACCACAAGGGAAAAGAGTGACAGCATATTAACATCCATTTAGCCCTAAAATTACATAGCCACATCAACCCCTCTCTTCCTTCACTGCATCTCTGTTATCACAAAGCCTATTCAAAAGTCTCCCAAAGGTCAAGGCCAACACTTGCATAACAATCTAATTTCATATGAAACTGAAAGCCTGCTTCAGTCTTCCCTGTCTCAGTAAAAGCTCAAAGATAGTTCTTTCTAGTGCTTTTATTTCAGACCTCTTAGTTCACAGTTATACTACAGCTGAGGCTGGGGCTCTCCCCTTTAAACAGGTGTCACATTAGCTTAAATCTTTTATTCATTTACCAAAGGAAGTTTCAAGGGATTTCTTCTTTAAATGACAGCAATATGCAGAGAGGACTGACATGCCAGAAGAATTCTTTAGCATTGTGGAAGAAACTGGCTATTTCACAGAAACTCCTTTGAAGTTCCCCATATGCAGCACCCAATGAACTGGGGCTAGATCAGTTCTTTTTTACTGGATTGTTTTCATGGCAACCTCTTTTTGTCCCATCTGAAGAGATCCTTTGTGGCCAAAGATGTGGATGTATCTTGGGAATGAGCTGATACCTCAAGAGATGATTCTTGTAGTTTATCTGGCTGTTAAGCTCCTCTGCTGTAGGAAATGATGCAGAGTTTGTGTGTCACCTAATCAGAATGATAGCACACAGAATGTCCTTGATCATTGCACTGTGTGAGCTCTTGTTTGTACATTCAGTATTCTGACTCTAGCATGGGGTGGGGGATTATTAACTGACTCATAAACGGAGTTTAAGAAGGTGTAACTTGGTAGCTAACAAGTGTTAAAGCACCACTCATTTTCCGTGGCACTTAGGAGTGCTGACAGTGCTATGATATGGATGGCTGCAGTCCGTCCTTGCCTTAGTAACTGTACTCTGTTGAAAGGATATCTGGTTCCCTGATTCCAGACTTCTAGCAGAATACATTCACATGCACTTTAAAAAAAAACTTTTTATGTAAAATTGTTTCAAAGAACATATAGCAAATTTTGTGTTCCATAGTTTTACAATGGCATAGTCTATGCTGATGGGTCAGTGGAAACAGCTATTTGTGCTGTCATACTTATGCCCTTTTCACACGGGTCGCGGCAGGTGAGGAGGATGGGTACACGCTGGCAGCAGATGGAGGGGGTGTACAGCTGTTCCCATGGGCACACACCCATCTCCACGCATGGAGCATCTTCTCTACTTTCGACTCCCTTCTTAAACTCCCCTGCCCTCCTCCACCCTCTTCTCTTGCTGCTCAGGAACTTGCGTCATTCTTCACCTCAAAGATTGACAAGATCCGTCAGGACATTGCCTCCCACCCACCTCCTCCTCCTGCTCCCGTACCACCTCTCCCCCTCCCCCCTCTCATCCTTCCCTCCTGCCTCTCTTGAGGAAATCTCCGTCCTGCTCTCTTCATCCAACCCCTCCACCTGCCCCCTTGACCCGATCCCCTCCCGCCTCCTGACCTCTATTGCTCCCACTGTCACCCACCTATAGAAGTCATGTGACTTCTATAGCCCCCTCCCCCTCTCTCCTCACATCCTTCCCTCCTTCCTCTCTCGAGGAAATCTCCGTCCTGCTCTCTTCATCCAACCCCTCCACCTGCCCCCTTGACCTGATCCCCACCCACCTCCTGACCTCTATTGCTCCCACCGTGGCCCCCCCCACTTCTACATGTCATCAATCTCTCCCTTTCCACAGGCTCCTTCCCCTCTGCCTTCAAGCATGCCACTGTCTCCCCCATCCTCAAAAAGCCCACCCTGGACCCATCTGACCCCTCTAGTTACCGGCCAGTCTCCCTCCTTCCCTTTGCCTCAAAGCTTCTGGAACGTGTCGTCTACTCCCGCTGCCTGGACCTCCTCTCTGCCAACTCCTCCCTGGACCCTCTCCAATCCGGCTTCCGCCCCCTCCACTCTACTGAAACTGCCCTGGCCAAGATCACCAATGATCTACTTGTCGCTAAATCTAAGCGCCTCTACTCCATTCTTGTCCTCCTTGACCTCTCTGCTGCCTTTGACACTGTCGACCACTTGCTTCTATTGGACTCGCTTTACTCTTTGGGCTTCCGTGGCTCTGTCCTTGACTGGTTCTCCTCCTACCTCTCTGACCGCTCCTTTAAAGTCTCGCTCCCCGAGTCAAACTCCTCCTCCCTCCCCCTTTCGGTTGGGGTCCCCCAAGGCTCTGTCCTTGGCCCTCTCCTCTTCTCTATTTACACCCTGTCCCTTGGCAAAATTATTGCCTCCCACGGATTCCAATATCATCTCTACGCTGATGACACCCAACTCTATCTTTCTACCCCCTCTCTCTCCTCTTCTGTCCACTCACGCCTCGTCAACTGCCTCTCTGATATCTCCGCCTGGATGTCCTGACGTCAACTCAAGCTCAACATGGCCAAGACCGAACTCCTCATTTTTCCTCCCTCCTCTTCCTCTCCCTCTAACCTGCCCATCTGCATCAATGGAGTCACCATCCATCCTGTTCTCCAAGCCCGTAGCTTGGGCTTCATCTTTGACATGCACCTCTCTTTTAAACCTTACATTGACTCTGTTGCCAAATCCTGCCGATTCTCCCTCCATAACATTGCTCGGATCCGCCCCTTTCTCTCTACCTCCTCGGCCAAAACCCTTGTTCATGCCATGGTTATCTCTTGCCTCGATTACTGCAACCTCTTCCTTGCTGGTCTCCCTTGCTCTCACCTGTCCCCCCTTATTGCAATCCAAAACTCCGCTACCAAGGTCATTCACTCTGTCCGTCACTTCGACCATGTGTAGCCTCTCCTCTTCTCTCTTCACTGGCTCCCCCTTCCTGAACCTATCCTGTTTAAACTCCTGGTATTCACATCCAAAACACTCCATGACCAAGCTCCCCCTTACCTCTCGGACCTAATCTCCCTACGCACTCCTGCACGTGCTCTACGCTCCTCCTCTGTTCCCTCCCTCACTCTCCCTCACTTCTTCTTCTCACCTAACCACCTTCGACCCTTCTCCCTCGCTGCCTCCCATGCCTGGAACTCCCTCCTGACCCACATCCGCCTTGCCCCCTCCCTCCACTCCTTCAAATCCCTCCTCAAGACCCACTTTTATATTTGTTGTTTGTTTGTCTTCTCCCCGTCTCTCCCACTGTCCCCTCTCCCTGTCTCCCTCTCCTTGTCTTTTAGATTGTAAGCCACACGCAGGGACCGCGTCTATTTCTATGTTCGGTACAGCACTAGGTCATACTACTGGCACTATATAAATGTTTATAATAATCATCATCATCATCAGGGCATTGGAGCTTGTTGCTCCATGTGTGGGTGATGGGTGGAGTGCAAGAGTATGCACGCCCCCCCACCCACTGTGGGTGCCGTTCCCACGGATGCCCCCCCCACTGCAGGTGGCATTCGCAAGGGCGGCCCCCCACCCACCCACATATTGGGGAGGGATTTGCCCATGTGAAAAGGGCCTTAGATTCATATAAACTATGGTCATAGGTTCAAGGAAAACCTATGATCTTTCCTTTGTTTGTTCTTCACCAAAGAACTTATCCGGTACCCAGGAAATCAGTGGAATGATTCCTATAGATGTCAATGGACTGTAGATCAGTCTCTAAAAGACATTCTTAGAGCAAACTTTCCAGCCTGCTCATGTGTAAAATAATATGATGTAATTTTCTGATACTTCCTCTCTTCATTCATGCTGAAGCAAGGAAACAGAATAGCATTCTGTTGTACTATGCAAGTATGAGAGTGCTCTTTATTCAGAAACTGTAACGATGGATTACTTTAGCAGCACATACCAACAAACTGGATTGGTTATTAAAATTTTTAAAATGCAAGCAAATGAATTTGGTTTCTTTCCCTGGCAGCCTATATTTTTTCTAATCTCCATACAAGTGACATTCTTGATGTAGCTAGTACTCAGGACCTAAATGAATAATACAATTCAGACTGAACCCAAAATCTACTGTTGCTATAAAATGCTACTCACAATGGCTAGCAGTTATACAGTACATTCACATTTCTACCATTTCATAAACACTCATTTGTTGTTTCTCAAAACATCATGAGATGTAATTTATTAGCCTTATTTCCTGGGTATGTAAATGAGCAAAGTGAGAGGTTAAATAAGTATTCCAAGTCCACAGGGAATAAGAACTGGCGATAGAACGCAGGAGCCTTTGGGGCGTAACATACTCATTGCACTAAGTTATGCCTCTCCCTCTTGCTAAATCGGTCATTATACAATTCAGACCAAGTAATTAGTAGTTTGTAATAAGTTACTTTTTCCAGAGTAGCCATACTCAGTCCTAAGTGAGAAATTGTAGCTGTTCTAAAATAGAAACAGTTATAACTGATAATCAGAGTCAAACATCATCTATATAGAAAAAAAGATCCTGAAACTGGATGAGAGCATTCTGAAACTTACCACTGAGGTAAGAGCCATCTGAAAACTGTAGATTCGTGCAAGTCCAAAGTCAGCCAATTTTATCTGCCCATTGCTGGTTACAAGAATATTTTGTGGTTTCAGATCACGGTGCACCACTCGGTGAGAATGTAGAAAATCGAGTCCCCGTAGCAACTGAAGCATCATGTCCTAAGAGCAAACAATGAATAGTTATCAAGACAAGGTAGCAAACTATTTTCATATTGCAATTAATTTAAATAGCAACCCAAGTGTGTGCATAAGTCAGCTTTCATGGCTGAAAAAGTGATATTGTGTGCGATATTATGGGCACTGACTAGGAGGTATACAGGACACAGGGGGAAATTTATATATATATATATATATATATATATATATATATATATATAAAAGATATCAGTACTACCAAATCCTCCCTACCATCCCACATCTCATGCCACTATTAATAAATAAATAAATAAATAAATAATAATATTAATAATTAATAATTATTGGGCTGCGCATGCGCGAGTAGTGAGAACACGCGCGCTGCCGAGCTCCATCCCGACCTCCCTGAACAAAGACGCGCTGCATAAAAAGACTTTAAAGGGGAAAAAAGAGTGAGTATGAGCTGCAAGGCAAAAAACGCTAAGCAGCCAACTCAAAAAAATTCACTGGAACAGTTCGTGAGAGCTGCGGGAGCAGAGAGGGTGGAGGAGTCAGCCGGAAAAACGGCAGACAAAATGGCGGCCCACAACTTGAGGGAAGAACAGATAGAGGGAAGCAAGGAGGAATCCCTGCCACAAATGATCCATCTCCTCACTGGGTTTAAAGAGGACATGAAAAAAGAGCTTGGAATAGCACAGAAAGCAGGAGACAGACTGGGAACTCAAATGAATAAACTCCAGAGCTCAGTGGATAAAGGCAACAGCAAGTTAGAGGAGCTGGCAGGGAAAATCACAGCAGCAGAGGACAGAATAGCAGGGGTAGAAGAACAGCTGATGGGAGTAACAGATCAAAAGAAGGCTTGTAATGAAAACGCTCTGAGATGCATGAGTAAGATAGAAGACCTTGAAAATAGATCAAGGAGGAACAATTTGGAATTTTCGGAGTGGCTGAAGGGGCAGGACAAGGCTCAATTATGAAAGATAATTTCCCGAAGCCACACAATTACACGAGCTGGATATAGAGCGAGCTCACAGAGCATTGAGAGCAAAGCCAAAGGAAGGGGAACAACCTAGACCCATCATAATAAACCTATTAAGATTCACGCAAAAGGAGGATTTACTGGCTCAGGCGAGAAAAGCCACACAGCTGACTTTCGAAGGCAAAAACATCAGGATAGCTCCGGATTATGCACCGGAGACAATGGAAAGAAGAAGCAAATATTTTGGAACATTGAGAGAAATTAAGGCAGAACCACATCTCCTTTTCCCAGCTAAAATGGCAATTTTATGGAATGGGAGAAGAAGGGTTTTTGCAGAAAAGGAAGAGTTGGAGTGTTTTATACTAAAACACAAAGCAGAAACAAGTTAAGGACATGCATAATACTTAGACTCCCATTCTGTGGAAACTAAGGATTTAAGTGATCAAGGATTTAAGTGATCAAGAAGAAAAGAATGCACGTCTTCAAGATGACAAGTTATAGTGTGTGATGTTCAACACACGTGATAAGTAAAGAAAGGAGGTTCAGGGGGCGGGAGGAGTGATAGAAACTAATAAGGGTTTTGGGGAAAGGAAATCTAAGGGCAGCTGAGCCCTCTGCAGTAAGTGATGATGGAAAGGGAGGGGAAAAAGGTTGTGGCCACCACAGTTGGGGACAAAGGTGGCAGGGGAGGGGAAAAAGATGGGTGGGGAATAGAGGGGGGTAGTATCGCAAAAACAACGAGAAAACAAAAATCAATGGAGCATGGTAATCAATACAAGTTATGGTAAAGTAACGTAATGGGGGGATTAAAATGCTTAACGTTAAATGTACAAGGACTGAACACTCCAGTAAAGAGGAAACGGGTTAAACATTTTATGTTCGCACAAAAAATAGATTTATTCGGTTTACAAGAAACACATCTGAAAGTGGCTGATGCCAAGAGTTTTAAATGCAAGAGATACCCACACATATACGCCTCATGTGCAACTACAAAAAAGAGAGGAGTCATAATTGGCTTTACTGAGGAATGTGGGCTAGCAGTAAATGCAGTACGTAGAGATGACGAGGGTAGATTCTTGTTGATAAATGGGGAACTAAATGGAAAGGCAATGTCTGTGATAGCAATGTATGCGCCGAATGTACAAACTAAAAAGTTTATTAAGTATTGTTTTAAAGTATCAGAAGAAAAGGCAGAAGGTATAATAATTATTTTAGGGGACCTCAATACACACATGGAAGAAATAGATCATTCAGGAAGCAAGAGTAGGGAGCCTTGGCAAAAACAAATCCAACAGGAATGTAAGCAACAGCAGCTATATGATCTATGGAGGGAAATGAACCCAGGGAAAAAGGAATACACGTTCTACTCAGCAAGGCATAATATACACACAAGAACTGATTATATTTTAGGGGATAGTGAGGCATTGCAGAGCCTTAGGAGAAGTCACATCCAACCGGTGGTCTTATCAGATCACTATGCAGTGATAGCCACATTCCACTTAACAGGACAAGCAGAACAAAGGAAAGGGAGATGGATTTTTGATAAAGGATTGCTCAAAGTGAAAGAAGATAGGGAAAATATAAATGAACAAGTGGAATGCTATTTTCAGGAAAATATAAATTCAGTGGGCTCGGTGGGGATTGTTTGGGAGGCAGGGAAAGCAGTATGGAGGGGACTGTTGATTGCTCTTAAAGCAAACATAACAAAAAAGAAAAGAGAAGAATTAGGGAAGCTTTATGGGAATTACAAGGATTAGAGGCTCGAAACAAGCTTAAATCACAGGAAAAAATACCTAGGGAATTAATTAATCTAAGGAGAGAAATTAATGTGATTGAAACAGAAAAGACAGTACAACAATTGAAGAAAATTAAATGTTATTATTTTGAGAATAACAACAGAGCTGGTAAAGCGTTGGCAAAAATGGCAAAAAATCCAAAGAAAAGGACAACAATAAATTCGGTACAAAAGAGGGATGGCAAGATAACAAGGAAAGCTGGAGAAATTAGGGAGACTTTTGTTGAATTTTATCGAACACTATACACCGCACAGGAACATGACCCTAGAAAAATAAAGACATTTATTAATTCAATAGATCTACCAGCATTGAATGTGGATCAAGCTAAATTGTTAAATAGACAAATTACAAATGAAGAAATAGAAGCGGTCATACAGTTCCTTCCAAATAACAAGGCGGCAGGACCAGATGGTTATCCATCTGAGTTCTATAAAATGTTTAAGACACAAATAATACCAACTGTGGGTCAAATGTATAATGACATTCTGCAAACAGGGAAAACCCCTAAGGACTTTGGGCAGGCCCACATCTCATTAATTTTGAAACCAGATAGAGCTCCCGAACGTCCATCCAGCTACAGACCAATTTCATTGTTAAATGTTGATTACAACATATTTACGGGGATATTAGCTAAAAGGTTTAAGGATGTGGTACAGAAGCTAATACACCCAGACCAGACGGGATTCATCCCAAAAAGAAATGGGGCAGATAACATCAGAAGGGCAGTCAATTTAATAAAACTGATTGTGGATAGAAAGATGGAAGCATTAATAATATCAGCCGATGCAGAGAAGGCTTTTGATAGGTTGTCTATACCATTCATGATGCAAACTTTAGAAAGAATGGGTGTGAATGAGGGTATGCTCAGGGGCATCCGGGCTTTATACAAGGCACGGGTGTCACAACTGATAATCAATGGTGAACTTTCAGAACCTTTTGAACTTGAACGGGGAACCAGACAGGGCTGTCCGCTCTCCCCTTTGCTATTTGATATTGTATTGGAGACACTAGTGTGCACACTCAGAGAAAATGAAAAAATAACAGGTATTAAAGTTAAGGGCACAGAACACAAGGTGGCGTTATACACTGATGATGCTTTATTATTCATAGCTGAACCAGAGGTATCTCTGCCACCGTTGCTGCAATTAATAGAAGACTTCAGCCAGGTGTCAGGATACAAGATTAACTTAGAAAAATTACTGACCATGGTGTACGCTTTCAAAAAACAGAGACAGGAGATTCTGGAGGGAATGGTCCCATTTTTGCTCACTGATAAAGGATTCAAGTACCTGGGCATCAAACTGACAAAATACCCTGAAAACCTATACAAAGAAAACTTCCCCGCAACACTAACACAATTAGAAAGGGAGTCACAGGCCTGGAAAGGTCTAGCCTGCTCGTGGATGGGTAGAAGTAATTTATTTAAAATGATAGCTCTACCAAAATTGCTGTATAAAATGACTTCATTACCAATAGAGTTGACAAAGAACTTCTTCATACAAACAGAAAAAATACTCCAAAAATTAATATGGAAGGACCAAAGACCTAGAATTGCTAAACACACACTGTATTGCCCCAGAAAAAAGGGAGGACTAGGGGTGCCAAATATCAGGCTTTACCATAAGGCGGCACAGTTGGCTCCTATAAACAAGTGGTATTTCAATTCAAAACAGAGCAACTGGGTAGAAGTTGAAAAGGAGAATCTGGGGATTAGTTCCTTTCAGGATTTTTTAGTGGATGAAGGTAAAATTATTTTTTAAAAATGGAATGAGCATCCATTCGCAAAGGGAGCCATTCAGGCATGGAAACAGATACATTAAAAAATGAAAATAAAGGTGACAGCTTCACCATTTTCACCAATTGATAGAGTGGAACTCAAACAAAAACACATAGCAGTTAAGTTAAGGAAGCAGCTTAGGGTGTATGGAATCACTCGAGCAGAACAATTGTTTACATCAGTAGGCTTCAGAAACATAGAATACTTAGAAACACTTATTAAGGAAAAGGTAGACTTTTTGCAGCATGCACAATTGAAAAGCTACTTTACACAGAGCAATAACATACTAGACTTTCAAAGGAAACCAGCTGGAGTAGAGAAAATACTCCTGGATCATGAGGTAAACAAAGGAACCCTTAGCAAAATATATGAAGCATTGCAAGAAGTAGAATATAAGGAACCAATAGGAATATGGGAAAGGGACCTCCAGATTAAATTAGATAAAAAAGCTAAGGAACAAGCCAGGAGCTATGTTTTTGAGAAATTTTAATCACTTGATACCCAAGACACCATTCTAAAGATATTTTATAGATATTATATAACGCCAAATAGAGAAAGGCATTGGAATAAAAATAGCAAGCCTTGTCGCTGCAGCTGCCCAGTGAGTGCCGTGGCCACATGCGCCTCTGCTGCACATCAAAGATGCCTGTCTGTTGCTGTGCACTCTGCACTATCATTGATAAGTTCTCCTGCCGCTCCGCCGCCATGCACAGGCGCACACAGAGGCAGGCCAGGCAGCAGTCCGGCCCCATGGGGAGGAGGAGGAGGAGGGGAAAGGGAAAATTTAGGACAACACTATAGTCTGGTTCCCCTCCCATCCCGGACAGCCCAAGCTGTCTCAAAAAGAGGACTGTCCAGGATAATTCTGGACATATGGCCACCCTAAGGCCAAGGCAGATTTTGTCAATCTTGTCTTTGAAAAAGGAGGTAATACCCTGTGCAGCGACCCCAATGTTTCTTCTCTCTGGCACTTTTACATGTCCCATGTTCATCAGATGTACGAACTCATTACATGGTCACTAAGCATGTCAAAAATGATTTTTTAATCAGGTAGGACTTTGTTTTTGCTAGATTTGGGAGAAAACAACCTTCCTCCTTAAATAATTTTTCTAATCAATATAATTTTTAAAGTAGGGCAAAATATTTTTAAAATGGAAGACAGACATTGTTCACCATTACAAAAACTTAACCGTGGGTGGATAAAATTTTCCAAAATATTTCCTCCTACTTCCAAAAGTCATAGAAATGTCGAAATGAGTAAATTTTAATAAAGTTACAAGTCTATAGTTAAGCGGGGAATAATGGAAATTATTTTGCATTTTTAGTCACTGGAAAGGTGTAACTAATAATTTTCATTTAACTACTTCTCCCAGAACCATGCTCATGGTTTGGCGAGTGCATCAAGTAGTGGGTGGGAGGGAGACTGATTGGTTGGATTTTTTATGAGTACTAAAACTACATCTGTATCAGTTGCCAGTTTTGTCTGTGACATGTCTATGTTCACCAATATCACAATAAAAATACTGACATAGGTCCAAATGGACTTGAAAGCCTGGTTTCCTTCGTGAAAGAACCATTCATGCGAGACACTGCTACACATTCCAAGCAAAACACTGTTCATGTGCTCATAGGCATTAAGAATGAGAGAGCCTATGTTACCTAGTCCCTCTCCTTGCAAAAGCAGTATTGAAATATACAGGAAGTCTTTTAGTATTATGTTCCATCTAGTTTTCTTTCTAAAAAGTCATTAGAGTCTATGTCTGTGTCCTTTTTATTCGTTATTTGCAAAGTCCTATTTTAAAAGGGAGTTGTTTTATTTTGTTCTTTGGAGAACAGCCATTTTAAAGTATTTTTGCTCACATACAAACAATGCTATTTTGCAAGTTATCAATGTTGAGTTATAAACAATATCCTGTCATCAGATAAAAGCTGCAATGCTCTATAGCAAATAATAAAATACCCAATGAATGACTCGTAATTTGAAATCAGTATGCATAAATTGTTCGCAGAATAATTGGCAGTAGTGAAGGGATTTGTAAAAAAATTAAAGCCGGTTTGCATAACAGAAAAAGACCTCCATCTTCAAACTATTTCCTTCAAAACTGCATGGTCTGCTCTTGAGTACTGCTCTGGAGTAAATGGTTTGAGGATTGTGAGCATAGGAGAAATTTACAGTGATTATTATTCTGAACTAATGATTTGACTCTATTGGGAAACTTAAATAATTGATTAGATTTCACTTGCAGACTACTGCTTCCAGTTTCTCTTTGATCAGGGGTTTTCCTTTCATAAAACATTTAAAGCGATTTGTGTTAGTTTTTATCCTTCATACTGTAAAGTCGAGTTATTAGGTCTTAATCAGACTACAGCTTTAAATTATTTATTTATATTTATATTTTTTATTATTATTATGCCAGTGGTGTACCTGGCACTTGTACAATCAGTAGTTATAGACAAGTCCCTACCCCAAAGGGCTTATAATCTAAGGCTGGTTTTTGCATGGACGCCACCCCCCCCCCCCCGCTGGATGTGAAGGCGGGTGTGCAGTGGAGGGGGCCATCTGTGCACACAGCATGGAGACGGGTGGGGGGATGGGTGTCCGCCTATGGAAGCACCATGGGCAGTGGGTGGAGGTGGCTGCGTGCTCCCGGCGCACACCCATCTCCACCCATCACCCACCCACGGAGCCATCTGAAAAAACAGAGAAAGTTCCATGGGTGGAGGTGGGTGTGCGCCCATGGGAAAGGGAGCACGCCCACCTCCACCCACTGCCGGTGCATACCCATCCACCCACTGCATCAGTGCAAAAGAGGCCTAAGAGAGAGAAGAGGGAGAGGTGAACATTGGGAGAGACAAGGGCCATTTTCACATGGATGGAGGTGGTTGGGGGGATGAGTGTGCTCACGCAGTGAGTGTCCTTTTAGGCCCTTTTCACACAGACACTCGAACACTGATAAAATGGGTGTTACATTTTATTATGTTGCAGGGCTGCATGTGTGCTCTATGGGTGTCCTGCAGCATAATAAAATGTAACACCCATTTTATCAGTGTTCGAGTGTCTGTGAAGCGGGTCTTACACACACACACACACACGCCTCATCTCCACCCACGGGGCCTCCTCCGGTTTTCCAGATGGCCCCATGGGTGGAGATGGGTGGGCGATGGGAGTAGATGAGTGTGTGCCAGGAGCACTCACAAACGCTTACCACCTGTAGTGTCACTGTTTACATGGGTGCACACCCACCACATATTCATCTCCCCACCCTCCACTGGCCTCTTTGCACGGATGCTCCCGCCCCCCCACCGCACACCCACCGGAACACCCAGCAGTGGGTGGGGCTGTCTGTGTGAAAACAGCCAAGGATACATTCATGAGATTGAGAAAATGCAGGTGCATGTGGTTAACTTTAGTTACTGGGAAGAAATTCTGAGTGAGGGAGGGGTGAGGATACAATTTCTCTCATGATAAACCTTTTGATCCATGACCAGGGAAAGCCTGACTGAAGAGGTAGGTTTTTAGGAGGGAACTGAAAGTTGGGAGGGAGCAGAACAAATGTATCCAGGGAGGGAGTTTCAGGCATGGGGGCAGCAAGAGAGAAAGGGCAAAGACGTTTAAGATGAGCAGGGGAGTCACAAGAAGGTGAAGGTGGGGGCAGAGGAGAAATGTGACTGGATACAAGAAGAGAGATGAGGGAGCAAGGCCATGAGGAGCCTTGAAGGTGTAGACCAGGAGTTTGTACTGAATGTGTTCCCATAGAGGGAACCAGTGTAGTGTGGAGAGGAGGGACTGAACATGGTCAAGTGATGGGCAAGGTGGATGACTTTGGCAGCAGAGCACTGAACAGAGATGAGGGGGGCGAGACTACAGCAGGGGAGACCAGTAGGGAGGAGGTTACAGTAGTCACGGCAAGAGATTACTAGTGTGGACTTGGCTTTTTGCAGTGGTAACAGTGAGGCAGGGCCAGATTTTAGTAATATTATACAGGGCAAAGCAGCAGGATTTGGCAACAGCCTGGATCTGAGGCGTAAAGGTAAAGGAGGAGTCAAAACTTAATCCCCAGCTACGTGCCTGAGACAGGCTGGATGGTGACACCCACAATGGAACTTAGGGAAGTGGGAGAGGAATATTTTGGAGGAAAGATGAAGAGTTTGGTATTGGCCAAATTAAGCTTGAGTTGGCGGTAAGACATCCAAGCAGAACTGTCAGAGAGACAGTCAGCAATCCAAAACTGGATGAAGGACGAGAGCACAGGAGTGGGGAGAGAGAGAGAGAGAGAGAGTTGTGTGTCATCAACATACAGGTAGTACGGGAAGCCATGAGATTCAATAAATTTACCCAGAGAAAGAGTGAAAAGGGAGAAGAGGGACCAGGACAGAGCCTTGGGAAACTCCCACAGAGAGGGGAAGCGACATAGAGGAGGTACCAGCAAGAGAAATGTTGGAGGAGCAGTTCGAGAAATACGAAGAGAACCAGTCAGGGAACCAAGAGAACAGAGTACCGGAAACCATAGCGAATCCAGGAGGAGGCCATGATCAATGATGTCAAAGGCAGCAAAGAGCTCAAGGACCATAAGAATGGAGTAGAGGCCCTTAGACTTAGCTAAGAGAAGGTCATCAGTAATTTTGGCGAGGGCAGTCTCAATTGTGTGGAGAGGGTGGAAGCCCAAATGAAGGGGGTCAAAGGAGGAATTTGAAGAAAGGGAATCAAGACAGTGTGTGTAGACAGCCTCCTCCAGGAGCTTGGAAGCAAATGGTAAGATAGAAATGGGGTGATAGCTGGAAGGGTCGGAGGGGTCAAGAATGGCCTTCTTAAGGAATGGGGAGCCAGTGGCACATTTTAATTTAAATGAATTTCTGCCAATTTTTGTTTAAAAAACTGAAATTTTCATACCTTTTTCATAATGTCACATTTGACTTAGAAAATTTTGAATATTTCAGAATGTGGTATTGCTCTTTTGAACTTCATAAATGTATACAGGCCAAGTCCTAAGTGAATGTAAGTCCAATGTAAGAACAACACTAGTTGTACCAGTTCTGTTATTTCAATCAGTATAATGTATTATATTTATTATTATTATTTATATAGTGACAGCAATGTACCTGGCACTGTACAGACCACAGTCAGAGACAGGTCCCTACCTCTACAGGGCTTGAGAAGTTGCGAAGTTGCAGGCTCACACGCTTTGCTTAGTTACAGGGAATTAGGTTCTGAGTGAGGGGGAAAGGATGCATTATCACTCATGACAAGCTAGGGAAGGCCTGATGGAAGAGGTGGGTTTTCAGGAGGGATTTGAAAATTGGGAGGGAGGGAGCAGAGCAAATGTATCCAGGGAGGGAGTTCCAGGCATGAGGGGCAGCAAGGGAGAAGGGATGAAGATGTTTAGAGGAGCAAGGGGTTCGCAAGCAGGCGAAAGTGAGGGCGCAGGAGGAGCGAAGCTCCTGGGCAAGACAGTGGCAGAATACAAGAGCGGAGGGATATGGGGGAGCAAGGCCATGAAGAGTCTTGAAGGTGAAGACCAGGAGCTTGTGCTGAATGTGTTCCCGTAGAGGGAGCCAGTGCAGGGCGTAGAGGGGCTGTACATGGTCAAAGCGACGGGCAAGGTGGATGCTTTTGGCTGTGGAGCGTTGAATGGAGATGAGGGGGGCCAGATCAGAGCAAGGGAGGCCAGTAAGGAGGAAGCTGCAGTAGTCAAGGCGAGAGATAACTAGAGCATGGACTAGGGTTTTTGCAGCGACAACAGTAAGGCAATATTGTACAGAGCAAAGCGACAGGATTTATCAACAGCCTGGATCTGAGGCTTAAAGGAGAGGGAGGAGTCGAAGATGAATCCCAGGCTATGGGCCTGAGGGACCGGCTGGATGGTAACGTCCTCAATGGAAGTTGAGAGAAAGTAGGAGGGGAACATTTGAGGGGAAAGATGAGGAGTTCAGTCTTGGCCATATTAAGCTGTAGTTGGCGACAAGACATCCAGGTAGAGATGTCAGCAAGACAGTCAGCAATACTAGATGGAGAGCGTGGGAGTGGAGAAATAGAGGTGCACGTCATCAGCATACAGGTGACACTGGAAGTCGTGGGTTTCAATGAGTTTACCCATAGAAAGAGTGTAAAAAGAGAAGAGAAGGAGGCCCAAGACACAGCCTTGGGGAACTCCCAGAGAGAGGGGGAAGCAATGTAGAGGAGGTACCAGCAAGAGAAACGTTGAAGCAGTGGTTCGAGAAATACAAAGAGAACCAGTCAAGAACAGTGTCCCGGAAACCAAGGGAGCGTAACTAAATCCAGGAGGCCATGATCAACAGTGTCAAAGGTGGCAGAAAGATCGAGGAGGCCAAGAAAGGAGTAGAGAGACCCTTACACTTAACTAAGAGATGGTCATTGGTATTTTGGCAAGGGCAGTCTCAGTCGAATGGAGAAGGCGGAAGCCCAATTGGAGGGGGTCAAGGGAGAAATCTGAAGAAAGTCCAGACAACGCGTGTAGATAGCTCACTTCAGGAGCTTGGAAACGAAGGGTAGGAGCGAAATGGGATGATAGGAGAGACGGCAGTGTGTTTGAAGGCCAGTGGAAGTGACCCAGTAGAGAGGGAGATTTCCATCCTCTCAGACAGCATGTGTTGACAGATAAGTGTAATGAATTATTATGAATAATAATTATATATTAAATTTATTCAAATTCTTATTTCCTTGGATAGTCTGTACTTGTAAACTAGATATATCTTAAGATCATCTGCATCTTCACATATGGTGTTATTATCTTAAGTGGCTAAAATTACAACTGCATTAGCAACTGATAAGAGTTAAGTTTGTGTGCATACGTGTATTGTATTCTAATCTACTTTATTCACCTTAACATAGCTTTATACTCCTTAGTTTGAAATTCCAGTGGTCCCAGTCCAAAGGTGAATCTCTCCCTCTCTGCTGGGTCACTTCCATTGGCCTACAAACACACTACCGTCTCCCCTATCCTTAAGAAGGCTACTCTTGTCCCCTCTGACCCTTCCAGCTATCGCTCCATTTCGCTCCTAATGGGTGGGTGAAGGCAGGCCGGGAGGAGGTGGTGGATGGTGATTGAGTCCAATTATGCCCAGCAGATGGGGAAATCGGGGGGCGGGGGAGAGAATTTGGGGAAGAGCTCAGGGAGAAGAGGACAGAGCAGATGGGGGTTGTGGTAACCCATGGGACCAGTGGGAGAGAGACATTGGATGGGACCCTAGTAAGAGGTCTCTCTATACCCCAGTGGCAGGGCTTCATGCAGCAGCAAGGAGTTCACAGGGTTAACTAACGTAAACTCCCTCTAATGTTAACTCTGGTGCTGGGTTAAGTCAGGTCACTGACTCTGCCTACCGTTGGCTTGGCCACACCCACTTCTGGCCCTGCCCTCTGCACAACACATTTGCAAAAATTAGTATAAAATAAGATATGTAAATTTCATGCAAATGTGCATCCTCTTTTCTGATGTGCATCAGTGCCCACCCTAACCACTAGGTGTGCGGTGGGGGGGGGCACCCGTGTGCACAGCATGATAGCGACTGGGGGGACGGGTGTCCGCCCATGGAGACAACATGGGCAGTGGGTGTAGGTGGGTGTCTGCTCCCAATGTTCACCCTTCTCCACCCATCACCCACCCACGGAGCCATCCGAAAAAATGGAAGGCGTCTCCATGGGTGGAGCACACCCATGCTCCCGTGGGAAAGGGAGCACACCCACCTCCACCCGCTGTCAGTGCACACCCATCCCCCCCCCCACGTCTGTGCAAAAAGGGCCTACGTTCTACAAGAACAATGCACTTTAATTTTTTTCATATGTAAAAGCAGAATGTTCCTATTTTGAACAGCAGGTGTTGGGATATTTCTGCAGAATGCTTCCTGTAGGAATGTTTGTGTGAGAGAACACCAGAAATGTAAATAAAGACAAAGAGTTTTAGAAAGTGATAGGCCATGGATCATTAGGACCTGAGGTGATTTTAGACAAGCACCTCCCCACCCACTACCCACCCACCTCCCAATCCATCCATTATATACATGTTGCAGGGTGCCCATAGGACACCATCTCTGCAGCCCTGCAACATGTGTAGTGGGTGGATGGTGAGTGGGTGGGGAGGTGCTTGTCTAAGGTCTTTTTCACGCAGACATTAACACTGATAAAACAGGTGTTACATTTTATTATACATGTTGCGGGGCTGGAGGTGTGGTCTATGGGTGCCCTGCAACATGTATAATAAAATGTAACACCCATTTTAGCAATGTTAGAGTTTCTGTGTGAAAAGGGCCTAAAAGCACCCCTGGATTGGACAAATTGACATATCCCTTGATCTGAATGCAGCCAGTAGCTCAGACTCACACTGCAAGCAGGATTAGCCCCACTTATCTCTCAGAACAATGTAGGAACATAGAATGTAAAACAAGTCGTATTTTCAATTTGAATTCTGATTGCTAAATAATACGTTGGAATGAAAGTTGAGGTTTTCATATTTTCTAAGTGACACCTATGTGAATCAGAATAATTACAGTGCTTGAAAGGTAACACTTTGTAACAGACTATATTGATTATGGACAAAAACAACAGCATTGCTCAGGAATTACATATTACAGACTCACGTACAGCCAAAGATTTCATCCCGATTAATGTTGTTAAACTGAACCCCTAAGGAATTAGTGCTGATTTAGTGGCTCCCTACTAAGCTTGGTAAATTTTATTTTTAATTATCCTAACTAATGGTGGGCTACAATGTACTTCAAGCATGGAACCCTCAATAAGGAGCTTCAAAGAGTTTCCTGCTGGTGGCTATGAAGGGCAGGGAATTGGATTGAAATGACCTGCTACACCTTGTAAATGGACACCGCTTGTTTTTCCCTGTGAACCATGCAGCTCTGCCGGTAAAGAACACGGGGTGGAGCAAAGCCTTGACTTCATTTATTCACCTTTCCTGTTCACTGCTCTGTGAGCTGATCTTAGGGGACTAAAACTTTTGCAAGTACTTAACTGGGGTCGTCCAAGGATGCTGCTGAGGAGTTCTTACTCCACACCTTTTGCACAGCCACAGAAAGGATTTCCCACAATCTAGTCACAGAATCATAGAAACTTTAGAGTTATAAGGGACCTCGGAGGTCATCTGGTTCAACCCCCTGCTCAGTGCAGGAAATCCACAGCTACAGCATCCCCGACAGATGGCCGTCCAGCCTCTGTTTGAACACATCCAGCAAAGGAGAGCCCACCACCGGTCCCAGGCAGTCTGTTCCACTGTTCAATAGCTCTTACAGTTAGGAAGTTCTTCCTAATGTTTAGCCAAAATCTGCTCTCTTGTGATTTGAACTTATTGGTTCTAGTCTTGCCCTCAGGAGCAACAGAGAACAAGTCTGCTTCATCTTCTACGTGACAGCCTGTAGCAAGGGGGTATTCCAGGGCCACAGGGGCGCTGGAGTAGTTTTTGGGGAATTAGCAAAACCCCACCGCCACGCCTAGTCAGCCTTCAGTCAGGCTGTATCTCCCCTAAGGAAGGGTTTACACTATGTGGGGTTCCCCTGTAGAGGTCCCACACTTGGCCTCCAACCTCCCCTTATAGCCAAGGCCTACACCTCCAATGAGGGGGAGGGGTTGTTTCTCCTCATTTTTAAT
Source organism: Sphenodon punctatus (assembly GCA_003113815.1). Classification (NCBI taxonomy): domain Eukaryota; kingdom Metazoa; phylum Chordata; class Lepidosauria; order Sphenodontia; family Sphenodontidae; genus Sphenodon; species Sphenodon punctatus. The sequence continues at coordinate 2,052,081 of QEPC01012398.1, forward strand.
ATTATTATTATCATTATATGATGTTTTTATAATGTTTTATTGTATTTTATTGATTCTGATTTTGGTAGCTGCCCTGGGCTGCCTGGCAGGAGGGGCGGGGTATAAATCTTTTACATAAATAAATAAATAATAGTGTATTCACAGAGGGGGTTTATCCCCTTTTAGGGTCCTCAGACCAGTCTCTTAGTGTGTGTGTTGGTGGGTGGCGGGGAGGGGGGGAGTTATTGGATAGTCCAGGTGGCCTAAATTACGCAGATCCCACCTGAGCTGTTCCATCTCCTGTTCCACCAACAGGTTTGGCAGACAAGTGTCCAGGGGGGTCTCGCTGGAGAAGCTCCAGCAATGAGGAGGAGGGCGCTACAGCAGTAAACTTCTTCTCCTATGGCCACCTCTAGCAGACTGAGGCTGCTTTTAAACGAGGAGCGCTGAAGCGCCTCCTCAATGCCGCGATAAAGCAAAGCCGCCGGAAGTGACGTTCTCCCCGTTGCCGGCGGCTTTGCTTTATCGCGGCGTTGAGGAGGCACTTCAGTGCTCCTCATTTAAAAGCAGCCTGAGCTCAGGCCCTTTATAGGCCTTGAGAATACTCAGTTCCAACTGGCCTTATTGAGCATGTCTGTAGACTTAGAGATCTGAAGGCTTTCTGGGGCTCTACTGAGCATGACCCAGGACTCAGACTCCAGAGGACTTTAGAGTCTCAACTGGGCATGCTCCAAATTTGATGCCTGGCTATATAGCCGCTAGGCAGCCCAGTAATAGGGCTCATACTGGCTAGAGGAGCCACTCTATTACACAGCCCTTCAGACATTTGAAGACGGCTATCATGTCTCCCCTTATTCTTTTCTTCTCCATGTTAAACATACCCAGCTCCTTCAACCTTTCCTCACAAGACTTGGTTTCCAGACCCCTGACCATCTTTGTCACTGTCCTCTGAACCTGTTCCAATTTGTCAATGTCCTTCTTAGAATGTGGTGCCCAGAACTGGACACAGTACTCCAGGTGAGGTCTGACCAGTGCAGAATAGGCCCTTTTCACACAGACACTCTTAACACTGATAAAATGCTGTGAGCAGGAGGGGGCGGCATATAAGTTTAAACAAATAAATAAATAAATAAATAAATAATTTTAAAACATTTATTTATTTATTTTTAAAACTGAGGGGAGATCCGAGGCCAAACGGGCCTCCACCAGAAGGGAGTTCCACAGTCGCGGTGCAGCCACCGAGAATGCCCTCCCCTGTGTGCCCCACCGGAAGACTCGGGGGGCCTCGAGAAGAGTGCCCCCAGATGACTGCAGGGGTCGGTTCAACACCTGGGGAGTGAGGCGGTCCCACAGATAGGTAGGGCCTAGGCTGTTTAGGGCTTTATAGGCCAAAACCAACACCTTGAATTGGGCCCGGAAAACCACCGGCAGCCAGTGCAGGGAGCGGAGCACTGGTGTAATATGCTCCCGGCGGCCCAGTCGTACCAGAAGACGGGCCGCTGCATTCTGCACCAGCTGCAGTTTCCGATCTGTGTCCATGGGTAGTCCCACATAGAACGCATTACAATAGTCCAAACTAGAGGTAATGAAAGCATGGATGATGGTGGCCAGGTCAGAGCCTGAAACAAATGGCCGAAGCCATCGCATCAGATGTAATTGGCGAAAGGCACTCCTTGCCACAGCCTCCACCTGGACATCCAGGTGGAGCTGCGCATCGAGAAGCACCCCCAGACTCCGTACCTGAGATACCAATGGAGGGCAGACCCCACCAATAACGGGGGCCACCATCTCCCGCACCTTACCCACCAACACCACCTCTGTCTTGTTGGGATTCAGCCTCAGTCGGTTAGTGCTCATCCAGTCCCCCACCGCCATCAAACACCAAGTAAGCACCAAGACTGCAGGGCCTGGGTCTATTGAAAAAGAGAGATACAGCTGGGTGTCATCAGCATACTGATGACACTGCATGCCAAACCTCCTGATCACATCACCGAGTGGCTGCATGTACATGTTGAACAGGAGAGGGGACAGAACCGAACCCTGCGGGACTCCACACAAGAGGTCTCGGTATGATGAAAAAAACTCCAAGAACCACTCACTGTGTTCTACCGGTCAGGAAAGAGCGAAACCATTCGAGAACAATCCCGCCCACCCTTGCAGTCCCACTGTCGTGTCACCAACATCTCGTGATCAACTGTATCAAATGCAGCCGAAAGAACTAATAGAACTAATAGGGTCGAACAACCCCAGTTCATTTCCTGGTGTAGATCATCCACCAAAGCCACAAGCGCAGTCTCAGTGCCATACCCCGGATGCAATCCCAACTGAGAGGGATCCAGATAACCGACACGGTCAAGTTATCCCTGCAGCTGCTGAGCCACTACCCATTCAACAACCTTCCCTAAGGGAAGGTTAGAGGCAGGCTGATAGCTGGCAAGGGAGTCAACGTCAACATGGGTGTTACATTTTATTGTACATGTTGCAGGACACCCAGAGCACACCTGCAGCCCTGCAACATGTATAATAAAATGTAACACCCATTTTATCAGTGTTAGAGTGTCTGTGTGAAAAGGACCATGGTGAAACTATTACTTTTCATGACCTGGGCACTATGCTTCTGTTAATGCAGGCCCACATTGCATTAGCCTTTTTAGCAGCTCCATCACCCAGCTTACTCATGTTCAGCTCATGAGCAACTACAACCCCAAGATCCTTTTCATATTTACTGCTGCCAAGCCAGGTATCACCCATTCTATATTTGTGCATTTGATTTTTGTTACCTAAATACAGAACTATACATTTATCTCTGTTGAATTTCATTTTGTTTGTTTTGGTCCAGCTTTCCATCCTGTCAAGATTAATTTGAATCTTGTTTGTCTTCTAAGATGTTAGCTATCCCTCCCAGTTTTCTGTCATCTGCAAATTTGATAAGCATCCCCTCTACTCCTTCATCCAAGGGTGATTTCAGACGTTATGGGGCCCTTTGGCCCCGTACCGAAATCACCCTATTAATTCCCCGCCGGGATCACCCCGTCACGCCGTATCAGACGTGCCGGGGGGATCCCAGCGGGGAATCTGGGAGGGGGCGGGGTCGCGCAGCGCAACGTGCGACCGCATGGCCCCGCCCCCTCCACGCACCTCGCCGCCCGCTCTCCGGGGAGACGGGCAGGCGGCGGGGCCACTGAGGCCGCCGCGTCGGGCCGGATGCGCTGCGGCCCGGGATCCCGCCGGTGATCCCGGGTCGTGGCGCCCGACCAGACGATACGCCGGCGTTCACCCCGGCGTGGAATTGCATTCGACACGCAGCGGCCGGCGGTCCCTCCACTTCGGTCACTCGCGTGGTGAATGCAATTCCATGCAGCGGTAACATCTGGGGGGAAACATCCGTTTCCCCCAACAGACATTAGGAGATCACAGCCACCACGCGGAATTGAGCGTGGTTGACTGTGATCTCGTAACGTCTGAAAATACCCCAAGTCATTAATAAGGATGTTGAACAGTAAAGGGCCTAGGACCGAGCCTTGAGGCATCCCACTCGATACGTCCCTCCAGACTGATGGGGAGCCATTTATGAGCACTCTTTGGGTATGGTTGTTCTACCAGCTGTAAAGCTACCTAACAGTAGTATCATCTAGCCCATTAACTAGCTTGTCAAAAAGGATATCATGGGGGACTTTATCAAATGCTTTGCTGAAATCAAGCTATACTACATCCATGGCATTCCCATAATTTACTAAACTAGTAACTCGATGAAAAAAGGAAATAAGATTAGTCTGGCATGACTTGTTCTTGACAAACCCATGCTGGCTTCTAGTAATCACAGCATTGTTTTCTAAATGCTTACAGACTGACTACTTTATAATCTGCTCTAGAATCTTTCCAGGTATTGATGTCAGGCTGACCAGTCTGTATTTTCCTCGATTCTCCTTTCCCCCCTTTTTGAAGATAGGGACAACATTTGCCTGTCTCCCATCTTCCAGCACCTCACCCATTCTCCAAGAGTTCTCAAAGATTACATATGCAAGTTCCTTCAGTGCCCTAGGATATAATTCATCTGGCCCCAAAGAGTTGAATGCAAATAAAATAGTCCAGTATTCATTGAAGCAGGGGTGGTGAATCTCTGGCCTATGGGACAAATCTGCTCCACAGCTATTTCTTATTGGTTCCCTTTATAATTCCTGGACATATCCCGTGGATCCAGTCCCTACCCTCAAACACTATAAGAGTGAGCTCAAGGGAAGGGACAAAGATGAGGACATGCATTCAAGGAAAGGTGATGGATCATAATCTGGGCCCTCTACTTCCTTTGCCCATCTCTAGCACACCCCATAAACACTCCCACCCCCAACTCCTATCTGGCCATGCAGCTTGTACTAATTTTCTAAATAGCCCATGGGAGAGAAATGTTTTCTTCTTGCTGCACTGAAGACTAGATTCTGCCAATTTTACTCATTTTGCTTACTCTAGTGCTCTACTTCATGAGTAGCCCCATTGACTTCAACATGATTATTCACAAAATAAAATGCTATCTCATGCCAACAAGAATAGTGAATTAGACTCCTAAGTATATATGGTATTGAATGGGTATTTTCAAACATGATGGTGCATTGTGCTGTCACGCTTTGATTCTGCCTGGGGTGAGGGACTTAATCTGGCCTGGCTGCCGAACAGACATGTTGGAGCCCATGCTCGGAGGGACCCATGGCCCCACCCCACCCCGTGCTGTTGAATGTGGCCCGCCCTCCTCCCTAATGGTCAGGCACGTGCAGCAACTTATAAGGCCGCTGCGTGCACCCAGAATTGCACCGGCCCTGGACCAGGGTCAGGTAGAACGGGCCATCACATGTGACTACCTGCTCTGCCCTGGTCCGGGGATGGCTTTCCCGGGCTGCGGCAGCTCTTAGCCCAGGCTGTGGCTTGGCGATGGGCCCAAATCAAAACCCCCTACTAAAAACTGCCACAGCCTGTGGAAACCCCTGATCCACCACGGGGAAACATCTAGCAGGCTGGATCAGACGTGACAGCACTGGGGGTGGTCATGCGGTCAAAGTGTGGCCACCCGCGGTACCGTCAGATCTGAAAATACCCAATGTTGCCAACCCCCAACCATACAAATATCGTGAGTCAGGCCCTAAAAACCATGATATATTAGCTTAAAGATTACTAAATGTTTTAAGAAGAAATTTGGCAGTCATTTTATTTGCATTTAAGTTTCTGAGCCTGCAGGGTATGGAAAGGTCACTTTTCCCAACTTTTTTTTACACCCATGAAGGCTAGCAAGTAATTAAAAAAAAACAACCCAAAAAACCGAAAGACAAGATTGTCAAGTAATCACTTGATTCCAAAAGCTGCAGCTTTAAGGTAAAACATAATGAGACTTGTGATAAAATCATGAGAGCACGCAACACTAATTGCTAGGGGTGGATTTTCAGTTTAATTTTGATCCATATCTGCAATTTACATATTTAATTACGGACCCATGATACAGATACATATTTAAATCAATTAGAAATAAAACATAACAAAAATATAAACAAATTACTGCGCACGTGCAAAATGGCTGCCCGATTTTGTGCATGCACACCCTTTTCTTAAAATGGTGGTGGCAGCATTGCTGCCATTTTGGAAAAGGGCACCCAGTCTGTGTACGTGCACCACTATTTTGGAGAAAGGCATGCATGTATAGAACGGGCTAGTGGTCATTTTGTGCATGCGCAATAATTTTAAGGATTTTTTTTATTTTAGAACTGAACCAAAACAGGTTTGTTGTCACACTGTTTCAGTTTGCTATGGATAATCCATAACGGCCCGTTCTGTGAAGTTACAGATTTAATCCAAATCCGAATTCCTGCACCAAATAATTTCTCTGATATTCCTGTTTGTAAATATTTATCTGGTACTCATAGGACATATAATTTTACATTCCATTGGAAAGACTTTACCTTTGACCAATGAGCCCAGAGACTAAATGACCCACCAGTTTAATTTGACAACCCATTTTTGGCATACAAAATAAATTCTTTCTTTCTATAGGATCTGTTGCTCTGCTTAAAAATACCAAAAAAGGGGAAAGATTATGATTTCCATTGAGGTTTTTTAGTAGGGATGGGCTAGTAGCAGAAAGATAGATTTAATCTCTTTCGGTTTGTGAATGCCACATACAGGTTTTAAATTCATAAAACAATTAAGTAGATTCAAATTTAGGTCTCATTTTAACAGGAAGTATATTGTTTATGTGGCCCTAAGTTCCTGACAGTTTTAGCCACACCTTACCTTCATTCTACCTCTGCTTTAGGTGAACTTTCGACCAATGAGGGCTCTATTGTTTTAGGCTACACCACATGAGCAGGAAGGGTGTTTTCAGACATGACGGGGTGGCTTCGCCCCATCACGGAAACAACCCTGAGATTCCCCGCCAGGATCACGCCGGCATGGCCAACAGACGTGCCGGCTGATCCCGGCGGGGAATCGGGGAGAGGGCGGGGCTGTGTGGTGCAACGTGCAGCCGCACGGCCCCGCCCCCCGATGCTCCCCTGCCGCCCACCCTCTGGGGAGATGGGTGGGTGTTGCGGCCAATGCAGCCGCGGCGCCTGCCCGATTTGACCACGGCCCGGAATCCCGCCAGGGATTCAGGGCCGTGGTCACTGGCCAGACGTGACTTTTTGTTGGTTCCCGCCGGGGATCTCTTTGATCACGCTTTCGGGGATTGTCCAGCGGGGAGCCCCGGAAGCGTGGTTGAAATTGACCCCATGTGGGAATTGACCGTGGCGAACATCTGGCGGCCGCCTAACAGATGTTCAGGGCACTTTGACCCCATGTGGGTATTGACGGGGGTTCACTTTGATCTCGTAACGTCTGAAAATACCCAAAGACACTTAGGGTATCTTTGCACACAATGGAGATTGGGTGTTTAAGATGTTTGCCTCATGACTGTGCTTTCTGTCTAAGCACCGTCACTATTTTTGGCCACTGGTCTGCCCCCCCCATTAACTTCTCATTGGTTGTACGGATGTCTTGGGTGCAGCAGTTGAGTGTTTTCCCTCTCCATGAGGTTAATGTTGTGTCTAAAGACATCGGGTGGTGTGTTCACAGCCATTTCTGGTCTGTGTGTCCTGATTCCTCCCTGTCTGCCCTGAATCCTTCACTCCGTGCCACAGCCAAACAGCCTTTTCCTTGCTGAGCACTAACAGCTCTTTCCTTGCTGCTCGGCACTCTGTCTTTGTGCTCTCCCAAAGCCCCCAGTGGGGGGTTAGCAGTGAAGAATGAGCTGTTTAGCTGTAACACAGAGCAGAAGTTTTGGGGCAGACCCAACCCCTCTCCTCCATGGACTACAACTCCCATAATTCCATGGGACTGCTTCTGCAAGGAGAGTTTCCAGTGTGAGGGGCAGGCAGGACTACCATTAGCCCCTGGACAGGAAAAAGCAGCTGTTGCCTCTAAGTATTGCAATGTATTAAACACAGGGAAATGTACATGGTTAGGTGTCAACACACATTCAGCCACCCCTTTCTATTTGATACAAAGGCAGCCACAATCAAGCTCATCACTGTTAAGTGAGACATTTGTGTTCATGAAAATCTAAGCTAGGTTTGATTTCAGTAATGTGTGTTGAGGTCATATGTGTAATTTATATATATGTTTTAATTTCCCATAAGCACAATACAGTTTTAAACACCAATTTATTTTTTCATCTGAATTATCCATTTCTGTGACTTAGCAACTAAAAAACATATCTGCATTTAACTTTCGTCATGTTAACTTTCATCAGCTATAAGAATATGTGCATACCATAAAAGAGGAATTTAATTTGCATGTTTTAAAAATTGACATAGTTCTTGACTTGCAGAGGAGGTTTTCAGTAACTCTGGGTGAAAACAGACATGATGCTGGGTGATTTCAGAAGTGACGTGGTGAATGTCCACCACAGTCAACCTCAGTCAAACGCGGGGGTGGTGAAAGCGCTGTGCATGTCTGTTTGCTCACATCCAGATGTTCACCACAGTCAAACGCAGCCTGGGATGAAGCTAACCACGCTTCGTGAGGTCGGGACGAGAGGAGGTCCAGAAGTGTGGTGAATGGTCACCACGGCAGGGGTGAATGAAAAGTAACTTCTGAATGGAAACCCGCAGCCGCGGTGGAAGGAATTGACCCCAGCCGTGGTGCATTTCGGGGCTCGAACTACGGTCCAGGTCTCCACTGCATGTCTGTTGTGTTCCCTCGGCCCATGTTCTCTCTGGGTATTTTCAGACGTGATGGGGTCGGTTGGCCCCGTCACGAAATCACAGTATTCATCCCCCGCCGGGATGACCCCGTCACGCCCTAACAGATGTGCCGGGGGATCCCGGCGGGAAATCGGGGAGGGGGCGGGGCCGCGCGGCACAACATGCGGCCGCACGGCCCCGCCCCCTCCATGCTCCCCGCCACCCGCCCTCTGGGGAGACGGGCGGCTGCTGCGGCCAACACAGCCACAGCGCTTGCCCGATTTGGCCACGGGCCGGAATCCCTGCGGGGATTCCAGGCTGTGGCCGCCGTCCAGAAGTGACGACGGGGTTCACCTCGGCGGGGAGTCGCCTTCGCCATGCGGCGGCCTCCGGCCCCGCCGCTTCGGCCGCTCGCATGGCGAATGTGATTCCCTGCTGTGGTAACATCTGGTGGGGAACATCCATTCCCCCCAACAGACGTGCCGTGATCACAGCCACCACAGGGAATTGACTGTGGGTGACTGTGATCGTGTAACGTCTGAAAACACCCTCTGATTGCCCCCGGGTGGTGGTCACGATCCTGTCACTTCTGTTGGGCCGCACGTGTCACCACAGCCCGCAGTGAATCTGTTCACACCAGGATGGGATTCACTGTGGTGAACTGGAACGCATCACTTCTGAAATCACCCGCTAACTCTAATTTAACACCGTTTTAACATTTCTTATGCATGTTGTAGAGCTGTATTTGTGCCCTATGCAACCCTTCAACATGCATAAGAAATGTTAAAGTAGAGTTAGCATCATGTCTGTTTTCACCCTCTGTGTGCTAAGGAAATCAAACAATCCCATCAAACTGGAGTTGCCACACATGCAAATTGGTTACATTTTAAAATTTTCTCTCAGCTATTGGTTTTTTAAAAAACACAGAGCAAATTAAAAAATAATTTTATTTTCACATTTTAAGAGAAAATGGTAAATCTACTGTGGGTGTGGAATTTAGACAGAAGAGGAAAACAAGTTTAACAACTTTTTCCCCACCCAAGACTTTTGCCGGCAGAAAAACTTACAAGAGGCAAATCTCATGCATGGTTTAAGGGCCTGGGCATAAAACAACCAAATAAAACCATCTGACTATTTTTCAGCTACGTGACCCCTTAGTCGAAAATTCACTGATATTCCATGTGAGCATTGCATACAACACAAATAAAAATTGGGGTTTGGATAGAGTTTCATTCCGAGTACTGTGTATCAGGGCTACCGGCTTTGACTCTGCTTCAGGGTTCACCAGTCTCCCCTCCCTCCCCCAAACCCCGCTGATTATGCAGCAATCAAGGCAGTTGTTGAGCAGCACAAGCTGGGCTATTGCAGAGCCAAAGCAGTGACCAGCCTCCTGATTGGATTCTAGAGGTTCTCAGCCTCAGTACTGCAACCCTCTAATCTGCTCAGTGCCTTGGGTCGAGCAGTTTGAGGCTTAGCTTTTACACACTGCCCTGCCTCCAGTCTTCTTCCACAGTCTTACCTGGATTGCCTTCATGGTTCTGACCCTAGCCTCTGACCTTTGACCCTACTCTGGCTCCTGACTATCTCCTCTGCTTGCCCGCTATTCTGGCTAAGATACTCTCACTGTGAATCTTGATCCTACAAGGCTCTATCATGGGCTTCAATCCTGTAAGAATTTAGCCCAGTATTTAGCGAAATATGCCCTACTCATGTTTGGCACACTAAGCATCTTAACCCTTGTGTGCTGGGAAGCAGATTTTTCACATGGCTGCTTTGATCTATATTGGGGCAAAGTACGTACTTAAAAAAAACCTGTACTGTCTCAGGTTTTGGTTTTACTACAGTCTACTGATTTCTTCTCAGTAAACTGTGCGTCTCAAACCTGAGTCCTAGGGTTCACAGAGGAGAGCAATGCTGTAAGTGGTACTGCAGTCCTTTAGAACCTGGTAGGTAAAAACAGACATGCAGGCAATGGGACCACTTCCCAGGCCGCCCCAGGGCAGAAAATGGCGGGAGACATAGCCCAGGTCAGTTTGGCACTGAACTGATGTGTCTTCAGTCAGCGAGCTGTCCCATCGCTTGCATGGGCTGGGTAATAAACATGCCGGTGGGTAGTCCCGCCCATGCCCTTCTCATAGTGCCCCGCACCACCAAGACAGACAGCCATGGCGGTCAAAGGGGCACAGTCATAGCAGCCCAGGGCAGGTATGACATGCTGCAACAGATGTGCTAACCCGCTGGGTACATACCCGCATTGTGTGCTTACACATGGTGGTGGGTACCGGGCCAAAATCATGTCTGTTTTTACCCTGCCTTCTCCCATCCCTGACTTTTCTCCTTCACCCTTGCTCATTCTGTTCCAAAGCTGTGTTGTTAGCAGCGAGTGTTGTAAGGACACTATTTATCAATGCAATGTTTGGTGAAGACCTCTTGATGCAGTCAGAGACATCGCTCGGTTCAGAATAGTAAGAACCAACACATTTTAACTAGCTCAGTATGGTCTTGAAAGGCGTTTGCTGTGATCACTGTCCTATTTATCCTCAGCCAGCATCCATGAAAAGTAAATTATTGGCAATTACAGAGCCATGTCTTCTCCCAAAGCACCAGCCACAAAAACAAATACAAATATAGCTCCTAACTGAAAATGGCACTGATGTACTAAAAGAGTCAGCTCTAAGACAGAATGGGAATTTACGCAGCCCTCTCGAAGGGTTAAAATATGGCAGATGTTGATAGCCAGTACTCCTTGCTAACAGGAAAGACACGTTGCCATGGGGCCCACGTCTAGGCTTCTCCTTCCCTGCAGCTGTCTGAGGATAGCAGCTAATTGTATCCACTTGTTTAACCTCGGGGATAACGTATGGAAGGGACCAAGTGCCACAAGCGCACTTTTTTTAACGGTCATTTCCTCTCTGGTGTAACTTGCATGACAGCATGTGACAAGCAGAAATTAATGGGGACACTGCTGTGCCAATACCTCCTGAATTGCTTTGACACTGGCTGCAGGCTGCCTGTGAGGCCACCCAGCCAAGACCTCACATGAAACATGGCAAGGGGACCACAGTTCTATTCACTAACAAGCCAGCTGGTCAGTGATTAGAAAGCTGAAACAATGCTGTGCACAGACACCAAGAAAAAAGCTTTCCCAACAGCTTTGGACACAGGAAGTAAGGCTTGCTAAAAGCAAATCTGTACTTTTATCGATCCCAAGTTGCAAATGCAAGTTGAAGCTGAAGACAATAAGCCATGCCTTTGAAGCTGATGCTATATTGTCCCCTGAACATGTTCGGAAACAAAAATAAAGTGTTGGCACATTTGGAATAACGAAGTTGTGAGTACAGTGATTCAGAGGCAATGAAGCATTCAAATTATGAAAATAAAGAGAAACTTATGACAGATTGCTGTTCTTCTTAACTGCCCAGCAGCACCTTGGCAACACTGCCCTTAAACGACATTGCTTTACCTACATTTCTGCAGAAATCCTCACTATGCCTTCCAACAGTGACTGGGGTTCGTCTAATAGCCTGGGAAATACTGGGATTTTCAGAGCTACTCAGGAATTTTGTACATCCAATTCTCATTAATTTTAGTTGAGTTCAAACCATGCTAGACAGATGTGAATATTTCAACCAAGACATTTTCATCAAGAACATTATACATACAGCCCAAGGGGCAGATCTTGGTTTTATGACGTATCCAGATGGTGCTATTTTTTCATTTCATTTCTATATTTTTAAAAAACAAATAATAAAAAATGAAAATTTCAAGCCAATACTGATTGTACAGCACCAGGACCATCGCAGGGCACCAGGGCAGTGAGTATTATTTATATAAATAATAAATAATAATAAGCTACAGAGATTACCTTCCAAATGTGAACTAGAGCTAAATAAAGGTAAATAATAGATGTACATGAGTCTTCGGGCACCCTGAAGCAAACACATATAACATTCACTACTTATTTGATTAGAGCTGAAGGGCAACTCCAAACTCAATGACACTGCACTGTCAACATTAGCTGGTTTATTGTTGTCTATTTTATATTGATATTTATATTAGTATTTTTTTTAATATGTATTTTGGCATATATTGTGTTAATATTATTGTATTTTCATATTATTTAAAAAATTGTTAGCCACTCCGAGCTGCTTTGGCAGTATGGGCAGGGTATAAATTGTTATATAAATAAATAAAATATTTTAGCTGATGGAAATGGAAGTGGGTTGGATGACGCCCACATGGTTGGAAACGGAGACCTGCTGCAGGGGAGGAAATGCAGAGAAGAGAATGAAGAAAACTTAGAAAAGGAAGATGGTGAAGCAGAAGAAGCAATGAGCATAAATAATAATAAGAAGCCTAAAGTGGAGCACATTTTCTATCTGAGAGATGAATGTGACAACAAGGCACTTAACCAATACATAGGGCACAATCTCCTGCCGTATGTCCATGGGAGCTGAGCTACTGACTTATGGATGGGGGACTGCCCAAAATATCTTCAACCACACCTTGAATATTGTGTGAAATTCTGGTTGCCTCATCTCAAAAAAGATATAGAAGACCTGGAAAAGGTACAGAGGGTATTTTCAGACGTGACGGGGCCGATTGGCCCTGTCACGAAAACAATAAATTAATCCCCCGCTGGGACGACCCCGTCACGCCCTACCAGACGTGCCGGGGGATCCCGACGGGGAATCGGGGAGGGGCGGGGCCACGTGGCACAATGTGCGGCCGCACGGCCCCGCCCCCTCCACGCTCCCCGCCGCCCGCCCTCTGGGGAGACGGGCGGCCGCCGTGGCCAATGCGGCCACAGCACTTGTCCGATTTGGCCACGAGCCGGAATCCCTGCGGGGATTCCGGGCTGTGGCCGCCGTCCAGAAGTGACGGCAGGGTTCATCACGGCGGGGAATCGCCTTCGCCACACGATCGCTGCCAGTCCCGCCACTTCAGCCGCTCGCGTGGTGAAAGTGATTCCCCACCGTGGTAACATCTGGGGGGAACATCCGTTTCCCCCAACAGACGTTCCGTGATCGCAGTCACCACAGGGAATTGACTGTGGTTGACTGTGATCTCGTAACGTCTGAAAATACCCAGAGAAGAGCAACAAAAATGGGAAAGTGTATGGAACGGCTTCCGTATGAGGAGAGGTTTGATAAGTTAAGGTTCTTCAGTTTGGAGAAGAGACAACCAAGAGGGGATATGATAGAAGTTTATAATATCATGATTGGTGTGGAATAAATAATTAGGAAGTTGTTATTTGCCCCCTCAAATAGAATTAGAACTAGGGAACACTCCATGAAAATAACTGGCAGTAGATTTAAAACAAATAAAATGAATCATTTTTTCATTCAATGCACAATTAACTTGTGGAACTTGTTGGCAGAGGATGTGATCAAGGACAGTGGCATAGCTGGGTTTTTTAAAAGGATTGGATAAGTTCTTGGAGAACAGGTACATGAATGGGAATTAGTCAAGTAGGTAACTGCTGACTGCTCGGAGTGAATAGCAGGGCTTGTACCACGCCATCATCACCTGTTAGATACTTCTCCAAAGTAACCGAGAGATGCCATTGTCAGAGACAGGATGCTGGTAGGGGTCCATTACTGAATTCGTAATTTCATTATTATGTAGCTTTGGTTTTTGTAATTTCGTTATATATAAGTTCATTTTCGTTACTGAACTTGTCCCCCACCCCCCATTGATTTTTATGGGAAATTGATTTCCGGATGTGACTTCATTGTTTATCCAATGTACTTGAAATTTGGAATGATTGTATCACTCATACTGGGGATCATCTCTGCCACATTTTATAAAGATTGGATAAAGGGTCCCGATTCTGCCAGCACTTGATATTTTGTAGTTTATGCACACATTTGCAGCTGTAACATCTTTGTTTTTCATACACTTTTGGTGAAATTTGTACTCATTCTACCCATCTTGAAAGAGATCATCCCTGTCAACTTTCAGGATGATTGGATAAAGGGTCCTGATTTTATTAACAATTTAATAATTTCATGGTTTGTACACACATTTCCAGTTGTAGCATCTTAGTTTTCTATCCAATTTGGATTAACTTTGGACACGTTGTTTCCCTCACTCAAGGGATCATCCCACCAAATTTCAGGAGGATTGGATAAAGGGTCCAAATTTTATAAGCTATATCAGTTTTATGATTTTAACAGAATTTGTAAATTTCCTTAAATCACTTGCAGGAGTTGCTTTAAACTAAATTATTAATTTATTATTATTATTATTATTATAAGCATTTATATAGCACCAGCGATGTACCTGGCGCTTTACAGAGAATAAGATAGACATGGTCCCTGCCCGAGATATCTGCTTTTTGGAGCATCTGTACAGAGGATGAAGAAGACAGGAGGAGGTGGGCAGAACAGAGGAGGAGCAGGTGCCAGAGGCACTGGCTCAGGCTTCAGTCATTGGCACACCAAAATGTGTGGGGGCATATGTTATGGAGAGTAGGTGCAGAGTTCTGCTTTTCTGAGCACTTACAGTAAGGGTGAAGAGTACAGCACAGTCAGTCTCTCTCTCACACACTCAGAGCACTGAGCTAGTCTACAAGCCACACAAGATCTAGCCATGGTGGGGGATGTGCAACTTGGCAGAAGCTTATATTTGCTCCCCACTGCCCACCCCCAAGCCTCCCTGATTGCAGTTATTGGGTACTGCCAAATTGGAAGCCTAGGCAGCATCTCCAGAGAATGAGCCTAGACCAGAGATTGTCTTATGTTTATCACAGTGGTACAAGATGGGTTCGTGATACCAAGGGTAATTTCAGACGTGATGGGCTGTTCGGCCTACCACGCTGAACCACAGTCTGGGATCCATTTTGGATCCGAGACAGGAATCAGTCTGGCCATCCTTTAGACGTGCTGGCCTGATTCCTAGCAGGGATCGGGGAGGGGGCGGGGCTGTGCGGCACAACGTGTGGCCACACAACCCCGCCCCCTAACGTTCCCCCACCTGCCTGCCTGCCGGGAGATGGGTGGGTGCAGCGGCCAGTCTGGCCGCTATGCCTGATCCTGCCCCATGGTTGGGACCATGATCCGGGCCGGCTGAAGGTAACAGACATTACTTTCTGCCGATCCCGGATCGTGGCCACCGTGATCACGGTTGGGGCCCGATCCCACCATGATTCTGGACCTCCGGGTGGCTGGAGGTCCAGAATCATGGTCATTGTGATTCCCGCTGGAGGTTCACTGGGGTGAACATCTGGAGGAACTCACAAGAGACGTTACTGGAATCACGACCACCACAGGGGATTCACTGTGGTTGACCGTGATCTCGTAACATCTGAAATTACCCCTTCTGGCCAGCAGAAATGTCAATCATGTATCCTCATTCTGTGCTGTGCCTACCCCAAGGCCCCCTGCTTACTAGGAAGTTGGAAGCATCTGCTTAGGAAAGAGCCAATAAGAGATTCTCTTATGTCCTCCGTCACAGTGCTGCAGGGTGTGTTTGGGATGCCAGTTGGCCAGCTTGGATTGATGTGCCAATCATGTCTCTTGATTGCTGGGATGCTTCCCCCTTTCCTCTGCCTTGCTGCCTGAAGTTTCTCTTATGTCCTGAATTTTTAGTTTCCCCCCCAAAATCTTCAGGACTTGTATTTGCAAGACTTCTGTTAAAATCACAAACCTTCAGTTGCTTATAAAATTGGGTCTCTTTATCCATTCTTTCCGAAATTTGGCAGGAATGATATCTTTCATAAGCAGTAGACGGAGTCCAAATTTCATGCAAATTGGATAGACAACAAAGTTTCTACAGCTGGAAATGTCTGTTCAAGCCCCAAAACACATATTGCTTATAGAATTGGGACCTGTTATCCAATTGTTCTAAAACTGGTACAGATGATCCCTTATATTAGGGGTATAGTATGGGTGATTTCAGACGTTACGAGATCACACTCAACCACACTGAACCATGCTCAACCCCCCCGTGGGGCCAAAGGGCCCTGAACGTCTGAACGGCGCGCGCCAGATGTTCATCACGCTCAATACCCACATGGGGTCGGTTTCAACAACGCTTCCCGGGCTAGCCGGGGGAAGGTCCCGGGAAGCGTGGTCAAACGAACCCCCACAGGGAACCAAGGAAAAGTAACGTCTGGACGCCAATCCCCGAGCGGAACCAAACCAAACGAGCCCCAGCCGGGGACAAGGCACGCAGCGTCGCTGCCAGGCAACCAGCATCAACACAACCACCGGAGGGAGATTTAAAGCGAGAGCAGCAGCAAGCAAGCGTGGCGGGATGGAGCGAGGAGGGAAGCGGAAGAGAGCGGAGGCAGAGACAGCGACAGCGGCGGGACAGGAGGCGGAGGAGGTGCAGGCAGGCCCAGCGATGCAGGCGGAGGGGGCACAGGCGCAGGAAGGGGGCACACGGGAGCACCCGACCAGGGAGGCGGCCCGGGAACAACACCCACAGCTGCAGCCGGGTCGCGCCGCCCCGGGGACAGCGGCCGGAACGGGCCCACAGGAGGCACCCAGGAAAAGGGTAAGGGCACCCAACGGGAGGGGAACAGGGGGCACGGGTGAACCCCCCATGGGGGGGCCGGGGGGACCCCGGGCGCAAGGCAGGGGGGCAGGGGGCCCCCGAGAGGGGCCACACCCGCACCCAGCAACCACTCACCCCCTCCCCCCCCGACACGAAAGACGGCCCGGGCGGACGAGCCCCAGGACGAGCCCGGCCCCGCGCGCCCGGAGGCGCACCCCCAGGAGGAGGTGGAGGAGGAGCAGGTGCAGGTGGAGCAGGAGCTGGACCAGGAGGAGGAACAGCAGGGGCCGAGCCGGAAGAAGGCCTACCACAGAGGGGGCCAGTGGGGCCTACAGGAGACCCGGGACTTCATCCGGATATGGGGGACCCTCGAGTACCAGCTGGAGCTCGCAATCAACCAGAGGAACGAGCACGTCTACCGGGACATCGTGCGCGACATGGAGGCGGCGGGGCACGAGCGCACAGTCAGCCAGTGTCGCTCCAAGGCCAAGGAACTCAAGAGGGGGTACAAGGCCATCAAGGACAACAACAGCCGCTCCGGGCACGGGGCCCGCACCGCCCCCTACTACGATGCCCTGGACCGCATCCTTCACATGAAGGGCTCCATTGTTGCCCCACGCCTCGTGGGCAGCGCTGTGGTCCAGGGCAGGGAGCGGGCCGAGGTACCCCCTCCCCTCGCCGCCCGCCCGGTAGACACGAGCTCCGGGGACCCCCACCCCCAGGAGGACCACCCGGGACCCGCTGAAACCCCAAGGCCCCCCCCCAGCAGCAGCCCGGAGAGTTCCCAACGCCGAGCCGGCCAGGCGGAGTCGGAGGTCGGCACCCTCACCACCCTCAGCCAGTGGTCCCTGGGGGAGCACTCCCAGGGCGAGGCGCCGGGCTCCCAGGGCTCCGAGACCGACATCGAGGGTATGCGGGCCCCCAGGGCAGGGGGGGGCACGACCAGGGGGCCGGTGGCAGGGGCGGGGGTGGGGGCCCTGCTGCAGGGGCCACAACCAGCCCCCTTCACCCGCTCCCCCCTCTCCCGCACGCAGGACATGGGGAGCCCCAGGACCGGGCCAGCGAGACGGTGCAGGCCCCCGCGGAGGGCACAGGAGAGCAGGTGCCGGACCCAGGTAAGGCGGGAGGGCTGGGATGGCGGGAGGGCCCCCCGGGCGCCAGCCCAGGGGGGCCTCCGGCCTCAGTGGGGGAGGGGGGGCAGGGGGCCCCGGGACCCGACCCCGCTAGGGGACAGGGCCCTGCACTGACCCACCCGCCCATTTCCACAGGGCAGCCCCCGCGCGCGGCGCCTCCGCCGGCCGCAGCCCCAGCCCAGCGGATGCGGGAGTACCGGGCGCGGGTCCGCAGGCGCAGGGAGGAGCAAGCGGAGGACATCGTCCGCAGGGCGGAGGAACAGGGGGAGCGCATGATCGCCTCCGTGGACCGCATGGAGGCGGCCATAGAGCGGTCCATGGAGAAGGCCCTGGAGACAGACCGCCGGCTGGAGGCGGAGGTGCGCCTGGAGCGGAGGCGGGAGCGCCGGGAGCACCAGCGGCAGCAGGGGCTGCTCAGGGGCCTCCGGCAGGACATACAGGGCATGGTGCGGGAGCACAGTGCAAAGATGGACAGGTCCCACGACATTGGGACCTCCCTGCTCCTGCATGCGGGCACCATGTGTGCCTACGTGATGGCCGGCGCACCTCCGGGCGCCCTGCCCGCCCAGGTCCCCATGCCGGGCCCCTCGGCGCCCCCGGGCCCAGCCCTGCCGCCCCTGGCGCCCCCCCGGCCCCAGGGCCCTCGCATGCGCCTCCCAGTGCCCCCGGGCCTCCGGAGGGTCCAGCCCCCCCGGGGCGCGACCGGGGCACCGGGCACAGCTGCCCATCCGCCGCCCGGCCCCCTGCCGGGGCCGGGACCGGCCCAGGACACGGCAGGGGACACGGACAGTGGGGGGGAGGGGAGCTCCCAGAGCTCGGTGGGCCCAAGCGGCCGCACGAGGGGTCGGCCCAGGAAACGCGGGGGGATGGTGGGAAGGGGGGGGAGGGGGAGGGCCACATGAGGGCGGGTGGTGGACGGGGTCACGGGCACGGGGGTGGGGAGGGGGCACAGGGTGATTGTGTGAACTGTGTGGGCAATAAAGTGTTGTAAAGAGACAGTTGTCCCCGGCCCGTTTGTGGGGGGGACAGGGCTGTGGGACCGCGTGTACAGGGGCATGGGCACGGAACGGGGGGTGGGGCCCCCAGGGGCGGGAAGGCCCTCACAGCGGGCCCCCCCGGGCGATGTGGGTTGCAAGGGCGTTCCGGATCCTTTTGGCATACCGGTACTCCCGGGGGTTCCCTGCGTTCACGTACAGGGGAACAGGACCGGGGGGCCGGTGGGGCTCGGGGTACTCCAGGGCCGCCCCCTCGGTCTCGCACACATTGTGCAGAACGCAGCAGGCACCGATCACCAGGGCGGAGGTGGGGACGGTGAAGTCCAGGCGGCCAGCTATACTCCTCCAGCGCTGCTTCAGGGCCCCGAAGGCACGCTCCACCACGGTCCGGCTCGCACACAGGCGGGTATTGTATACCTGCTCCGCAGGGGTGCTCGGGACAGGGTAGACCTTCATCAGCCAGCGGGTCAGGGGGTAGGCGGGGTCCCCCAGGATGCAGGGGGGCATGGGAACACCCTCGATCCACCTCATGCCCATGTCCGCGAAGTCCCCCCGGTACATGCGGGCATAGAAGGGGGAGATGGTCATGATCCTGGCGTCGTGACTCCGGCCGGAGTTGCCCGTGTAGATGTCTATGAAGCGGGCCCGGTGGTCCACCACCCCCTGCAGGTGCAGGGAGTAGTATCCGTGCCGGTTCACATACTCCAGGGCCTCCCCCGCGGCCGGGCGCAGGATCTCGATGTGTGTGCCGTCCACGGCTCCGATGCAGTTCGGGAAGCCCCCGGCCGCGAAGCCAGCCATCACAGCGCCCTGGTCCAGGAGCTGGATGGTCCTGTCGAGGAGCACGCCCTCCACAGCCTCGCACACATCCCGCACGATGCAGGCGACCGTGCTGAGCCCCACCCCGAAGTGCTGGGACACGGAGCGGCAGGAGTCGGGCGTTGCGAGGGCCCAGACCCCTATGGCCACCCGCTGGACCATGGGGATGGGCTCCCGCATGGAGGTGTGCTGCCGCTCCAGCCAGGGCGTGAGGAGCTCCGCTAGGCGCAGCAGGGTGGCCTTGCCCATCCGGAAGTGGGACCCCCACTCGGCCTCCCCCCAGTGGGCCTGGGCCCGCTCCCACCAGGCCTGGGGCCGCTCCGTGACCCATAGGCTCCGCGCTATGGGCATAGCCAGCAGCGCTGCCCGGCGGAGGGTCTGCGTTGCCCAGCGGAACCGCCTCGCGGCCCCTCGGAGCGCAGCGGGCCGGGTGAGGCTCCGGCAGGCGGCCAGCCACGCCCCCCAGGCCCGGCGCCGAGCCCTGAGCCGGGCACGGACTCTCCTGCGGGCCTGCTGGCCCCGGAGGCGCACGCCAGCCCGCAGGGCCAGGACATAGCGCAGGCGGACGGCCAGGTGCACCCTCTCGGTCAGGAGGCACAGCTGCTCAGTGTGGTCACGGTGCCACTCAGCCGCGAGCGCGAGGAACATCCAGTTCCCACCTGCCCTATCGCGCTCCATGGTGCTGGGGCCCCGGTGGGGGCTGGGAGCGCTTATGGCGGCCCGGTGCTGGTGGCTCCGCCCGGGGGTCGGCCTCGCGGGCCTGCGCGCGCCCTGTGCCGGTGCGTTCCGGCTGCTCCCGCCCCCAGCACCCCGGGCCCCCTCCCCTCGCTGTTTGTAGCGGGATGGCCTTGAAGGTGCGATTAGGCAGACAGAGAGCTCGCTGTTGTTCTCTGCAGCTGTGCCGGGCCCGCACCCCACGCCTCGCTCTGTTGTGCTACAATGTTGCGGTGCGGGCCCGTGTTCCCTGTCCCGGGGGCCGGGCCGAGCCTCTCCCGGCCCTGGGCAGTCTGTGTGCCCTCCGGGCTCCGTGTCCCATTCCCTGTTGTGCTGGACCATGGCTGGCTGCCCATCCATGGGGCTCCCGCTGTCCGGCCCCCAAGGGGCCCCCCATATCTGGGCCTTCCGCGAGACCATGTCTCTGTGCGACCTGTGGCACACCCCTGCCGTGCAGCTGCTCCTGGCCGGGCCGGGGAGCCGTGCAGGTGCCTACGAGAGCCTGAGCTCCGGGCTCCGTTACTTTGGCCATGTGGTGAGCGCCCGTGATTGCCGGCTGCATGCGGAGGCCCTGGGGCTGGCTCGTTTCCCCGAGGGGCGCATCCCGGAGGTGCTGTGCGCCCATGTGCCCTGGAGCGCCTCGGAGACCGTGTCAGCGCTGGTGGTGTGTGGTCTGGGCGCCTACTCGGAGTGCCTGGCCGAGGGTGGCCCTGCCTTGGCCGTGAGCTACTTCTCCTGTGTTCACGGGGCCCGTGGGTACCAGCGCACCCGTGGGGCGGCGTTCCAGCGGCTTCTGGAGCTGGGGCATCTTCCGTGGCCCCCTTCTGCTGCCTGCTGTGTGCCGGAGCCCTCCGCGGTGGAGATGTCATCCCTGTTGGCGGTGTGGGCGCGTGTGGATGTGCAGCTGGCCCTCACCATGCCCGATCCCTTCGAGGCCTACTACCTGATCGCCCACTACATGTCCTTGCAGGGGTACCGCCGGGGCATGCTGCACTGGCCCCACCTGGTCCACCGGGCGGGCCACCCGGGCCCTGGGGCCAGCGGGGCCCCCGGCAGCGGCCCGTGAGCCCCGCGTCGCTGGCCTGCCCCCCCCCGCGTGGTGCCCCCGTGTGGGCTCCCGCCCCGGCCCGGGGGGGGGCCTGGTCCCCGCTGGCCGCTCCCGACCTGCGGACCCCACCTCGGTGAGCTCCCGCCCGCCTCGCTGCTTGCTGCTGCCCCTGGCCGTGGTCCTGGGCCCCCTCCATCCCCGTGACTCCGTGGGTGCTGCCTGAGCGTCGCTGGTGCTGCGGAGGAGCACCGCTGGACCCGGCTGCCCTGCCTGTGCCAGCCTTTGACTGTGGGGCCCCCTTCCTCCTCCTCCTGGCGCCCCTCCGCCGGCCTCGCTGTGCTTTGGGGGCCCCCAACGTGCCTTGCTCCGGGGGTCCGCCCCCCCCCCCCGAGACTGCCTCTGTTCCTGTGGGGGCACCTCCTTGGACTGGACTGGACTGGGGTGGTGTGGGGGTGGGGGTTGCTGCTGTCTGTGCCTTGCCCCGTGGTGGTGCCCCCCCCTCCCTGCCGGTGTTCCGGGTGGGGTGTTCCGGGCGCCCCTTCCCCCCTTCCCGGCCTTTCCCTGGTGTGTGTGTGTGTGTGTGTGTGTGTGTGTGTGTGCCCGGGCGTGTGGCCGTGCATTGTGCCCCGCTGCGGGACCGCTGTGTGAGCCGGCTGTCAGCCTGTTCTCGCTCTTCCCCCCTCCCTTCCCGTTTCCCTTGTGTGGGCGTTCCCTTGTGTGCCTTGTGGCTTCGTTTGCCCTCAGTCGGCCATGTCTGTGTCCCGCCCCTGCCCGGTGCCTTGTGGGGGTTTAGCGCCCGCCGGGGGTTCGGCTGCACGTCTGTTGTGCTGCCACGGGCCGCGATGGTGCGGCCCGGTTCCGGCCCGTGGTCCCGTTCCCGGCACGTCTGTTTGGGTCGTTTTCCCACCCCCGGCCGTGGTTGCGCTGTTCACCCCCCCTGGTGGTTCACTGTGGTGAACCGGCCGCCCGTAACATCTGAAAATACCCTGTATCGAAATCACATCCAAACTGAACTGGCAGAAAGGAATTTACAGTCATAAATGCATTCAAATTATAATGCTTATTTAATCTGGACCCTGCATCCAATCCTTCTGAAATTAGGCATGCATGTTCCCTTTGGTAAGAGGTACAATCTTTCCAAAAGTTATTAAAATTGCTTGTAAAACAAAAATGTTAAAGCCTGCAGTATGTGTTCCACAGTCAGGAAATAACAATATAATTACAAATTCTGAAATGTTGTTATTATTTCAGAATTATTCAATTTGTATTTGTAACTATAAATATAAATAACAAAATGGCCAAATTCATTGTTGTAATTATAATTATGAATATAAAATGCACACCCCGAGATGCTGGGCTTGAAGAACCACTGGTCTTGACCCATTACGGCACTTCTTATGTTCTTAACAATTTAGATGCTGCATAAAAGTCTTATTCATGTTTGACACTGGTGGGAGTTCTGCTGTGTAGTGTACTAATTTGCTGCTTTAAAGGAAGTACTCTGGGGACCCACCATGACATGAATACAGATTAGTTGACCTGTTTATCAAGCTCATATGGAAACAAGTCCTATATGGTGTCAGACTATAGGCACTGTTGCAAGTGATCAGCCAAAGCCAGGTCAACTGCACCACTAACCTGAAGTATACTAATCTGAGAATTGTTACTCCTAACCCATTGAAAGATTCTACATAAAGACATATTAACTACAAGCTTAACTAACCCTTTGAAAGGTTCTACACAGATATGTACAAACCCAATGTTCATAGCAGTCTGACTGAAGAGGGGTTTTCATTGGGAGGCTTAAAACAAAGCTAGTTGGCAAAATGACTGCATGATGGATGCCGGAGCAGTCCAAGAAGGGCAGATGTTCTCACCTACATGGTTGTTTCTTTCACCAATCAGATGAATGGCAGCTCCTCCAGAAGACGGTACAAAAACTAAGACAGCAGATACTTGGCTTGGGCAATGTCAATGGCATGGCACGGATTTGTGTCAGCTGAGCAGCTAGCCCCGTTTTCTTTAAAACACTATCAGTGGACCAAGAGAAAGATGACATGGGTCCAGGAGCTGCCTTATTCATTTATAAAACTGTAGATTGTCTTGTTTGTGTTAATAAACAAAGGGAGCATTAACAAGGCAGAATGGTTTGGAGAGAATAGGCAGGGATGGAGAGAACAAACAAGTCAGCAATGTTTTCTGGAGTGGCAAAATTGTCCAAAGAGATGGCAAAAAGCATTAAAGTCAACATTGGACAAAATAATGGATGAAAAGGTAAAAAAGTGCAATAGAAAGTCAGCTTGTTGGAGAAGCTGAGCAGTAGACCAAATTGTTGAGTTAAACACTTTTTTCAAACCATATTGCCAATGTCACAAATGCACTGAACTCACAAAGGAATGGTCTGTGGTGGCAAGAAGGTTACAGCATTATTGACGACGTTCAGTAAAACAGGGAATGGAAGAGTTCTGAGAGTAAAACTAGCTACGGTTCCAATTCCGCAAAACACACAAACGTGCTTAAAGTGTTTTGCTAAGTCATGGCCCAAATGACTAGCCCATTGCTAACTAAACAGTACCAAAGTGGAAGCTACAAGCTCAAACTGTGCAACTCCTGCCAAATACCACTCAATAAACTGGAAACAAACTAGATTGAGCAAAACAAATGAAAAGAGGATAGGAACCCCTAACAAAAGGCTGCCGTATTCTTTTGTTTATCAAATAGTAACAGTATTATTTACTGTAGCACTACATACTAGCGAGCAGCTGTGTGCAACACATTTCCATGCCATGTAACCTCTCCTTATGCTTCGTTAGCTGCCTTATCAGGACCAGAAGAAAAGAAATCTCTCTGTTACGCTTTTCCTGTGGCAAAGGAAAAGACAAGATGATGACTTTCCAGCTCATTTCACTTGTACAACATTCGCATCAATCACCATGGGGTAGGTCTTTGTTATTCTCACTGGCGGACTGTTCTTAGTTTTCTGTCACAATAAAGTCTGACTTCACTAACCAGCACATCAGGGTTACCTCCACCAGATTTGGAGCATAAAAAAAAGCATAAATGCTATTATCTACACATCCCATCCTGCACTTTTAATGCAGGACTAGAATGCAAATTCAGGATTAGGTCTTAAAGTTCCTCTCATTTATATCAAAGTTAATTAAAGTGCTGGAACTCAATGATGAAGCACTACGGCCCTTTTCACACAGACAGGCTAACACTGATAAAATGGGTGTTACATTTTATTATACATGTTGCAGGGCTGCAGGTGTGCTCTATGGGTGCCCTGCAACATGTATAATAAAATGTAACACATTTTATCTGTGTTAAGAGTGGGTATTTTCAGACGATAAGCGGGCCGTTGGCCCCGTACCGGCACCAACGGCTTCGTTCCCCGCCGGGGTCACCCCGTAACGGCACAACAGACGTGCCGGGGGGATCCCGGCGGGGAAAGTGGGAGGGGCCGGGGCCACGCGGTGCAACGTGCGGCCGCGCGGCCCCGCCCCCTCCACGCACTCCGCCGCCCGCCCTCCGAGGAGATGGGCGGGCGGCGGGGCCAATGCGGCCGCCACGTCCGGCCGATCGTGCCACGACCCGGGATCCCGCCGGGGATCCCGGGCCGTGGCACGCGGCCAGACGTTACTTTTCCTTGGCCACGGCCCGGGGTCCGTTTGACCACGCTTCCCGGGACCTTCCCCCGGCTAGCCCGGGAAGCGTGGTTCAAACGAACCCCATGTGGGGATTGACCGTGGCCAACATCTGGCGCGCCGTGAACAGACGTACGGGACACGGTGACCACAGGTGGGTATTCACTGTGGTTCACCGTGTTCACGTAACGTCTGAAATCACCCAGTGTCTGTGTGAAAAGTGCCTACTACTACATTTCATGAAGAACCAAAAGCTGCTTTCTGCTTGTTTTGAGACTTTCTGCTCCAGAAACCAAGCAAAGAAACTGTGGTTTGTTTCTGTTTTAATCACCCTTTGAAGTATGCATCCTTTTGCAGTTTTGGTTCATTGTAGCCCACACAGTTTGGCCTTCACTCTTCTTACCCTACAACTGTACAAATCTTCTACATATCAGACCAATAGGAATTGTGGGTGGATAGAAGGAAGAATGGGACAGACTAATCACAGTTGGTAAGAGAGCAAATATTACAAGAAGATAATAAAACACATATTTGGAAGATGGTTTGTCTTCCCATACTGAATTTTTCAATGTCTTTTCCATTTTGGTCTGTGTTGTTTCTCACTGAATGACAGAGTTATACACAGCATATTATTGTAATAACAAGCATATGGCTCAAAGATCACTGTTGACTGCCTTGAGTCTCAGATTAGACTTTTTATTTAAAATACATGAAAGACATCTGCACACTCTTTCATTAAACCCATTTTATACTTTTAACATCCTATGTATTCTTTTTGAACCATTTCCACAAAAATGCCAAGTTTGGGTTTGGACAGCAGTCACTTTTTTGGTAATACTATGGAAGGAATACATTACTGTCAAAAATTTTCCTCCCCAAAAATCTGCTAAAATAATATACTGTGTTTGTCAGAACAGGAATATCTGAAGTTAATTTCAACTAATTTTTAAAACAAAAAACAACTCACACCCTGCCCTCTCAACCCCCTTCTTGCAGCAGGAGATAGAAAACGACTCTGAATCTTCATGACAGGACTACTGTAACATTCTGAAGCCTTTCTGAGAATTCTAAATTGCAATTATGCAACATAACTGTCATATCTTAAAAGATAGGACATATATTTCAGCAGCTGAATTTATTGACTCAAGTATGAGACCATCTTATAAAGGTAGCTAACATGATTTCTCAGTTATGTTTGACTGACCAGGTGTTTTTAGACGGGAAACCCCCATCGAGGGTATTTAGATGCTCCTTGCCAGAGTGGAAGTTGCCCAAGTGCCATTGGAAACAGCAGCACTGGGAAACTCCCAGAAGTTTTGAGACACGGACTGTTAATTAATTAATTAATTAATTAATTAATTAGTTAAACAATTTTTCTACCCCACCCCCTCCTGCTCAAAGAGCAGCTCGGGGAGGCTTACAAAATGCATAAATAAAACATTAAAACATTAAGACCTCGGCTATCAGGAACTGTGACTTAGGCTGCTTTTACACATGGCAAAAAATGAGTTATCATAAGTGCCCAGGTGACTTTCAGTCCGGCAAGGAGTGTCTAAATTCCCCCTGCTGGGTTTTCCCCCAAGCTGGATTTTAATGCTGCGGGAGAAATGTGTACCATCATTTCTCATTGCATGAAAAGAGAAATGGAGCATACTTACAAATGTTTTGGCCAAATGTGAATTCAATGAGACTACTGAAACGATCAAAATCAAGCCTAAATGGACATTTCTGATTTTTAAAAGCATGTACAGTTTTATGTATCAATTCTGAGGTTTCTGGATTGCAACAAAGTGATTAAGCAGTATAGTTTTAAAAGCTACTATTTAGATAAATAAATTAAACCATTATTATGGTTTATTTGAATAGCAGCACTTTCCCCTTATATTAACTCTGAGCATTTTCAGGAGGCAACATAAGATTTTTCTTTTTGGTCCAGTGTTTGGCAGGCATAGGAGTTGGGATAATGGGGGGTTGGGAGAAATTTTTATATGTTTTTAAATTCTATTTTTATGTCATTCATTATTATGTTGTAACCTGCTCAGAGACTACGAGAAGAGCAGAATATAAGTTTAAGTCAATAAATAAATCAAATATTAAGGGGCTTATCTTGACAAACTAGGCCATTTTTAAAAGCATGTGTGCTGTAAAATAAATAATTAAAACCCCACAAAACTAAAAACACCCCATTACCCTCTCCCCCAATCTATCCCTGCCCATTGAATGTCTGGCCAAATAAAAAGGTCTTACACTGCCTCCGGAAGACATACAAACTGGGGCTCAGGTGAGCCTCCAAGGGAAGGGAGTTCCAAAGCTGTGGGGCAGCCTCTGAGAATGTCTCTCTGCGGGCCCGAGTCATATGAAACTGGGCCAGAAACAGAGCACCCTTGGCAGATCTTAACGGTCGGGAAGGAGCATAAGGAGAAAGGTGGTCCTTCAGAGAACCGTAAAAGAACCATGGGGAAAAAAACCTTCCAGTTCAGGTAATAGTAGTAAAAGTTTATTGTTTCAACCATAGGTTATAACAAAATATATATACAATAAAAAGGAATAAACCATCGCTAAAAGATCAACACTAAGTTGAATCAAAAAGACATTCACAGTAGTAAGTGTTCCCAGGCTAAAAAGGGTCTTCAACAAAATCCAAACAAATTAATACTTTCAGAGAATCAATTTCATTCCCCTTCTAACTAGTGAAATCAAGCAAAAAAAATTACATATCCTTATATTTAATTTTATTTAAATTATTTCTTTCTTTCTTTCTTTCTTTCTTTCTTTCTTTCTTTCTTTCTAGTAATTACAATTCTAAAGGGAAATACCCTCCTTCCTCTTCTAAATGTGCAGGATTCATGTTCTTATTAACAGAAGTGTATGGGGGAAAAAACACTTCCGGTTCAGGTAGTAGTTCCTTGTTATGGGGTGGGCAGATGACGGCAATATGGCTCCCATTGATCGCCACTGTACAGTTTGGGAACCCCTCCCACTGAAAGGTATCCCTGTGCAGTCACCCGGTCCAGCAGCATTTCCACAATTGCTGTGCAAATCCCACCAGTATGGTGCCCACCGTGGAGGTTTCAGAGAGCCAAATTACTGGGCAAGAGGCATAAGAACATCAGTAGTGCTGTATTGGGTCAGATCAATGGTCCATCAAGCTCAGCATTCTGTCTCCAACAGTGGCCAATCGCTGTCTCTTTGGATAAGTACCCAACAGGTTGGCAATCCATTCCCTGTTGTTTCAGCCCTCAACAGTAGGAGGCTTTGTCCCCCAAAACTACTTGGCTAATAGCCATTAATGGACCTGTCATCCGAGAACTTATCCAATCCCCTTTTAAAATTAGCTACACTATTGGCCTTGACCACTTCCTCTGGCAATAAATTCCACAATTAAATTTCAAAATAGCAGGAGTTTGGGGTGGTGAGCTTCCAGATGGTGATGGCAACGTGCTTCTCCATGGTGATGGGCGACCACATCACCGTGCTCTGTTTCTCCAACCAAGGCCTGAGGATCTTGGCTCTCAGCAGGATAAGGCAACAGGGCATCCTGAAGTTTGCAGCCCACTCAGAGTCTCCCAATGAGGACAGTATGCTCTCCCACAAGTCTTTGCTTTTCTCCTTTACCCAGACCAGCCTCTCGGTGGGTACAGCCCTGTGCATGGCGTCAGTGATTGAAGCCGGGTCTCCCAGCAGGTACCTCTCAAGATGCATCAGCTGCCCTTGCACGGCTTCAGTTGTCCCTAGCACAGTCTGTTGTCACCGGAGGTAGGCAAGTGCATAGCGCTGAAGCAGGAGCTGCCTCCACAGTGTGGTGCGATCTTGGGGTTCCCATAGATTTGTTCCTGCCTCCTCCCTTGGCCTCTGGACTTGGGAGGTTCCCAATGATGATCTAGGTCACAGCCTCAGAGCTCAGTCATCACTAGATCCTGAGGGAATGTTAACCCTATAGGTAGGGCCTGGCTTCTTTAATCTCTGTTAGCCTTGTAAGTCTGCTGTGTGTCTGTCTAGTCCCTCTCTCAGCTCTGTCTTCCCAGTTTAGGGGCCCTAACATTTCCCTATAGCTCCCTGATAGTGCTTTTAAGGGCCCCGATCCTGACTCCACTTATGGTTTCTGGCTGTGTTTCTAACAGGATCTAACTTAGGTCACAAACAGGAAAAAGACCTTGGAGTCATTGGAGCCGATCCCATGCCCTGCATGCACCGTGCACATGCACATGCGTGCAACCATTGCAGGAACATTGTGACATGTGCAAGCTGAACACCACCCCACGCACAGGAAGTGGATTGCAGCCACTGTGGGATAAATCATTACATCATTGGCTCAATATGCAGCAGCAGTCAAAACGGCTAGCTGCATATTACAGTTAAATAATAATAATGTAATAATAATACATTTTATTTTTAAAGTGCCCCACCACCAAATGGTGCTGAGAGAAATTAAGAAAGAGATAGATAACAAAAAAATATCCTAATACCATTATACATATTAATCTATGGGGTATATCTTTATACTGAATTTGTCATGGCCAATAGGCCAGTACAATAAAGTTTTATATATATTAATCTATGGTGCGACTACACCTGGAATGCTCTGTCCAGTTTTGGTTGCCCCATCTCAAAAAAAGATATAGTGGAACTGGGAAAATTGCAGAGAAGGACAACAAAAATGCAAGGCTTTTTTGCAAGTGGCTTCGGATGAGAAAAGTGCAAGTGGCTTCGGATGAGGAAAGGCTTGATAGGTTAGGGCGCTTCAGCTTGGAGAACAGGCAACATGATAGAAGTTTATAGATCATAAAAGGTGTGGAACAGGTAAATTGGGAGCTGCTATTTACCCTTTCTAGAAACAACAGAACCAGGGATCACTCTATGAAGTTAACAGGGAGCAGATTTAAAACAAATAAGAAGTCCCTTTTCACCCAACATACAATAAAATTGTGGAACTCATTATTTTTTATGTATACCCTGCCCTATTCCCAAAATGGCCTAGGGCAGCTTACAATAAGTTTTAAAAAACACCACTACAAAATATGTGTTATAGACACACCGTCCAGTACTCCACCAACCCATCCCTCCCACTCCCATTCCTCCAACTCTCACTTGGAAGAATTTCCTCCCTCAGCCTAGCCCCCCCACCCAAGGGGCCATGGCCATTGCCGGAGGATGGCCCTTTTCACACGAGATGCCCTCACCCATCTCCACGCAGTTTCACTGTATGGAGATGGGTGGAGGCACCTGTGTGAATACCGTGGAGGATGGGTGGGGGTGCATGCACGCTCCCGCACTACACCCACCTCCACTACACCCACCCACGGAGCAATGGGCTCTGATGCTCCATGGGTGGAGATGGGTGTGCCCCCGTGGGCATGGGTACACACCCACCTCCCCCCACTGCACACGCATTGGTTAGACCCAGTAAATGACACTTAGGTTCTTATTTTCACCAGCTACTGAACCAGGAATACTGAACTAGATCCAATTATACAAGCACACAAAGGTGTTTTAATACATTACAAGGAAATCTACCTACATTTTAGTATGCATTTGAATATTATTTATACTATCTGTCCCTTTCCTCTGTCAGGCTACACTATGGCAATCCACTTCTTGCAACTACAGCTACAGAGGTGTTCCACCAACAAAAAATGCCAGCTTAAAAAATAATTTATCTTGTGTCTCTGTAGCGTTTACTATCTTTCAAAGACTTACAGAACACCCGCGCAGCTTTTCTAAAAGGCAGTTAACGTTTTCAGCATCACTAATGTGACATTGTCACCTGCTTTGGTGGGAGGCTGTGCCTCTGTGTTGCCCCTGCAATGTGCCTCTGATGGTCTGACATGCTCCATTTGTCTACTCCTGTTTTCTGCCGTGCACTGTGGTTTTACGGAACCGACCAAACCCTGCTGACCCTGTGCGCCTTGTGCTGTTTTTAGGTGACGAGGGTGATTTTGCTGTGCTTTTTACCTTTTTTAAGGCTATTGCGTGGTTCCTCAGTTTTTAGCTTCCTTTTACAGTGTGTGTAGTTTTAGTGTGTTTTTAGCTTTGACATGGGTCTTACCTTTTTTTTTTTTACTCTTTTACTCCTCACTGGGTGATTTCAGACGTTACGTGAACACGGTGAACCACGGTGAATACCCACCTGTGGTCACCGTGTCCCGTACGTCTGTTCGCGGCGCGCCAGATGTTGGCCACGGTCAATACCCACATGGGGTTCGTTTGAACCACGCTTCCCGGGCTAGCCGGGGGAAGGTCCCGGGAAGCGTGGTCA